>CM029275.1:13343254-13787050 GCA_016920895.1 Vaccinium myrtillus | reverse complement strand
AATAAAGAAATATGTCTACCGTCTACGGAGGGAATAAAGAAATATGTTGGTGCCCCCTACTTTAATCTGCATTGGAAAAAGTTTCCACTTGATTAAGATCAGTTCTTTTTATCATCCACTCCCTAAGTCCCATAATTTTGGTTCTCCTTTTTTTTTTTTTTTTTGATGTTCCAAAATTTGTCCACTTTCCTTTTTTAGATGTCCCAAATTGATTCTTTTTTTTTTCCCTCTCATCTCCACATTAAAATTCAAACACAAAAATAGATGAAAAATATATTGAGTATAAAAAAGTAATCCTTGAAATTTAAGAGGAAGGGTAAATTTGAAAGTTTATATTGTATATTTTGAACAATAATGATTGTGTCTCATTAAAATATTGAATTCCCTCGAAGGGACTAAAATTTTGAGACGGAGGAGTAAAATCATTTGGCTTATCGATATTTCTCCCTCCTTTATAGCGTTTTTGTGAAAAACAGCTCCGATCAAGCCCTTCCGGGTATTTTTTTTTGCCAAATCTTCGCGTTGGACCTTGAAAACACCTTTTAAACACATCTAACGGTTCGGATTTTCAAAAAAACATTGGGAAGGTGGAGGTCCGTAACTTAAGAAGGTCAGGAGTTTGGATGTGAAGCTCGGTGTATATATATATACAGAACATATCCTATGAGGGCTCCGTCACAAAAAAAGTGCGGGAAAACAGTTGTGGGCCGTTGGATCCTATGCCCTTCACGCGATCCAACGGCTCACAACTATTTTCCCGCACTTTTTTTTGTGAGGGAGCCCTCATAGGAAACTTCTTGTATATATATATATACGGTTGGATTTTTTTTTAAATTAGACTTTTACCGGCATTTGCATAAAAATGCCGGTAATATTTTGGCCGGAAATTTGACTTTTTCCTGCATTATTTTAAACAAATGCCGGTAATAGGTTCTTTTTTCCGGCATTTCTTGAAATTCCGGCAATAGTGGCTTTTTGCGGCAAAATTATAATGCCCGGAATAAAAATGCCGGAAATGGCCATATTTGGCGTAGTGGCCCATTATTGATTGTTGAGATATTATATGTGTGTCCAATCGGCACACAATAAGCACACAAACAAACAAAAAAAAAAGAACACACACTTGATAAGCCTATATATTTTACACACATTTTACACTTTTCAATACACTTTCACATATTCCTATATATTTTTTACACATTTTAATACACTTTTTCAATCATAACCGAAATGTGAGATTCTTAAGGCCTTCAGGCCTAAGCATATACGTACAAATGATTTAACCTTAAAAAGAAATGTAGAAGGCAAAGAAAAAACAGACAACTCTGTCTTTTCGTACTCTCACTACAACAAAAGTCGGTTTCTATAGCATGTCAAAAATGCTATAGAAAGGTATATATAGCGTTTTAGAAAATGCTGTATTAGCCGGCGCTATAAAAAGTGTGAAACTTTTCATAGCATTTTTGGCTTGCTATTGTTTGTCTACATTTATAGCGTTTTTTGATTGCTATCGTTGAGGTGCTTTCCATAGCATTTCTTGAACGCAATTTTTAGTATCCTTTTTTATAGCATTCTCGGCATGCCATGTTAGGTACTGTTTTTTATTGCATTTTTGGCCAGCCATGTTTGATACAATTTGCAATAACATTTTTTGAATGCTATGACTGACAAATGTTGTGTTTTAGGGGCTTTTTAAATAGCATTATAATTTTGTAATCATTACATGTTGCAACCTGTCTCGAACAATTTCAATAACCATAATCTCATTCTAACCAAGCTAATACAAACATGAATATCCATTGATGATCAATATATCCATAAAATCTCAACATTAAGGGTCATGCCTGTTGGTCACAATGAGGCATTTTGTAGCTGTTGTAATTTACATATAGAAGTAGGTGTTAATCAGCAAACACTTGTACTACATGTACATGTATAGTTAGAGAGGAATCAACAAATGCCTAACAACCACTTCGTTGATGCCACATGAATTCTTCAAACAACGAGTAGCAGCCTTAAGTAAATCCTAGAGCATGTAGAGGCCCACCTGAAAAACAGAGGTGTGTAAGTTCTTTATTAGACAAAAACATACCCTTAAGATCCTAAAGATGCAAGATCAGCTTCGAAGCATTTAAAGAAAATGAATCAGGATGCCAAAATGAATGCATTAGCATACTCACAATTAGGACCTACCTTAGAGGCAGTCAAACCATCTTAGTTTCGGCAAGAGCAATTGGTCTGTCTGGCACTGCTATTGTAGATGGGTCACTGATTCCATAATCTTCCAGCTTGTCAACAGTTTATCAATTCCCATTTGGTTAATCTCAGAACTACTAGCAGTAACCCCATTCATTTTCTCTAAAACTACGCCTTCTTCGGGGGCAGAATGTTGTTCATGAACTCCATTTTTCGTGGCTCATCCTGTTTGCTGAAACAGGTACATCTAAGTTAGCAACCATTGAACACTGAAAATTGAAATTAATACTACTCATTAAAGATACAACCATCTAGATGTAGGTGAATTAAAAAAATAACTCAGACAAAAGTCTAGAGATTACAGATAAAACTTGAAACACTACACAGTTTCAGAGTTTCTTCTTAGAACCAAAGTTAAACTAAAACAAATGCTAAAATGTGACACTCTTAACCACATTTTCTAAGCAGTAAGTGCTTGCCAATAAATTTATGTAAGAACCAAATGATGTTTAAACCCAAGGTCTCCAGTGTACCAACCCCAGAGCTAATTCTCTATTTGTTCAAATTCTCCATTTGATCAGGAAAAAAAAAACCTTATTCTCTGCACCTCAATGTTTTGGGTGTGAGAAAATAGCATCAAGCACGATCAATAACAAGAAAAAAAACACCACACAGCTTCACGTGGCAAGATTGGGAATGTTCCTAGCTCGCACCAGCTTTTACTATATTCACTTCATTCTTGAATGAAAAGGAAGAGTGCAATGACAGCTGCTAGTGTAACCAAAATTAAATATGCTAGGAGTTACATCAATGAAAAACCGTACAAGGGCAACACCCTACAATGTAGCCAGTGGTTCCTGCGAGAAACTAATGCTTGGAAAGCGATTAGAAAGCAATGATAGAATGGTATTGTTAGGAACATAGGCCACGGTCTATATTTATTGGCAATTCCATAACAAATCACACATTTAATTGTATCCCGCTTATCAAGTTGTAATTTATTTTCCTTCTATTTTTAGAGTGTTTATTTAGGAAGTGGAGGAAATCAAACATTTTGTAAATTGAGTGGAGGAGATCTTTAGGGAATGGAAATGATCAGATATCAAGAGTAACAAGGAAAGATTGTATTTTCTAACATCAGAGACGTGGTTGTGCTTCTCAATAAGGATTGGATTTGTGGCAATCTTTTTAAACAATGGAAAAGGTATTTCTCTTGGATTGGTAATTTTGGACGTGGCTAAATGGCAAAGGCAATAAAAGAGATGCTATTGGATTGGAAAGTTTTGGACGTTGGTAAAGGGGTTGATTAATATACATACAATCATCTTTTGGCAGCATGGTGCATCACTTTGGAAAGTTTTGGACGTTGGTCAAAGCCTTGTTTAATATATATACATCATCCTTTGGCAGCTTTGGGGAGGACTTCGGGGGAAAAAGATTTTGAGAGCAATATATACACGGCTGTGTTTTTCTAAGTGTGAGTCTTGGAGTACACATGCTCAATATGAGCATCAAGCTTTTCGATTAACTCCAAGAAGTTTGTCTATCTCTCGATTCAACAAATTGGATCATACTTCCGGTGGATTCCAGAAGTATCTCGGAGGACTTGAGGATTCAAGGCATTCGGCAATCAACCACTTGGTGCGGTGTACGTGGATTCGGCAACACGATCTTTGGTCAATCGGTGAGGATTCGCGATTGTGTTTAATTGAGATCGTTTTGTAACTGCACAATTTTTACCTTTAGTGGATTGATTTCCTCCCGTGGTTTTTACCCTTTTTAAGGGGTTTTCCACGTATATCGTTGTGTTTCATCATTTACTGTTTTATAATTCCTTTTATTTTGCTTGTTAAGTATTCGGATAGCGAAAAAGAATTTTCAATTGGTATTAGAGCGGGTCGCTCATTATATTAGAATTTTTTTCTTAGAGCGGATCCTTAGCAACAGTGAACACAAACATGACTCATATATCTAGTCGCACACCTATCTTGGATAGTGAAAACTTTGACTACTGGAAATCGAGAATAAAAGCTATCATGATGTCTGTGGATGAGGAAATATGGAATTCTTGCGTTAGGGGATATAGTTATCCCACAAAAACCGTAGAAGAAAAACAGATCCCTAAACTCACTACTGAGCTATCTCCCACAGAAAAGGCGGAATTACAAGCAAATAATCGTGCCTTAGATATTTTATTTAGTGCTGTTGATGTGATTGAACACCGTAAAATTGCTAATTGTGAAATTGCTAAAGATGCGTGGGATATTTTAGTTACGTGTCATGAAGGTACAGATGTAGTCAAACAGTCTAAGTTACAAAGGCTCACTACTGAATTCGAGGTTATTAGAATGCAAGAAGATGAAACATTTAATCAATTCTACTCTAAATTGATCTCTATTGTTAATAGTTGCGAAACCCTCGGTGAACCTATCCCTCCTTTTAGAGTTATTAAGAAAATTTTGAGATCCTTTCCAGAACGTTTTAAAACAAAAGTCACTATGCTTGAGGGCAAACGTAAACTCAAAGAAAAATCTGTTGAAGAAGTGGTAGGTCTCCTCCAGACTTATGAAGCTGATATGATACAACCTGAGTCTCAGAAAATAAATTCTAAACCTTCGGCTAAGCCGATTGCTTTTTCTAGTTCTCAAAGTGAAAATAGAGATTCAGGAAGTGATAATGATTATGACCTAGAAGCAATGAGTTTATTTACAGAAAATTTTAAAAAGTTTTTCAAGAAGAAAGCCATTGGTAATGATTTTAGTAACAAAAAGTCTAATATAAAAGAAAAACATGAGAGTTTTTCTGGAAAAAGAAAAACGAGGGTTAAAAGATCTCTTCAAGGGCCAAAGTGTTATGAGTATCAAGGGTATGGTCACTTAGCGCATGAATGTATTAACAAATTAAAGAAAAAGACTAATTTCAAGGCCAATATAACTTGGGATGACGACAGTGAATCTGACAACTCTGAGGAAGACCATGTAGATAACACAAACTTTATCGCTTTTGGGGCGTCTTTACAATCAAACTTTAGTGAGCAGGAATCCTCTTATGAGAATGAGGATGAAGAAAGTGATGAGGTTTTGAGTTTTGATGAGTTGAAAGAGTCTTATGATATGCTTTATAAAGAGAGTGTGAAGATTAGTGAGACTAATTTGAAATTAGCTGAAAAATATAAAAATTCTAACATAGAATTAGTGATAATTAAAAAGCAAGTTGAAGAGCTACAAGGGTCATTGAGTAATGTCACTACTGAGAAAGAAAAGCTGAATAATGAGGTTGAGAGTCTTCGAGAAAAGAACAAGGTCTTAACTGATTTAAACACCACCTCGGAAGGGAAAATAAAAATGTTAAATATTGAAATTGATAATGCTAATATTCTGTTTGAGCGTTTAAATACAGGGTCAAAGATACTGGATGACATTCTCAGCATACAAAGACCGGCAAGTGACAAAACAGGGCTTGGATTTTATGAAGTTTCACCCTCAAAAGCACTCGAAGGTAAGGCGAATGAGTTGCAATAAAAAAAGGTAATATCGAAATTCCACACTATAAATACTGTCGATGACGTGATTGAAAAGACTCATGATGTTAAGAAGGGTAATTATGTTAAATTCATTCCTACATGCCATTATTGCCAAGTAAAAGGTCATATTAGACCTAATTGTTTCAAACTTCACGGCTACCCTAGTGTTGATCATAATCATGTTTGTCTCAGTAAAAGTGTCTCCAAGCATCACAACACACATAAATCTTTGGTTAATCATGTGAACTATGATAATGATAGAAGCATGATAGTGAGAAGCTCAAGACCTACTTTTAAACCTAACAATCAAATTAAGACATCTCAAGTCAGAACTCGATCCATATGGGTCAAGAAGTGTGATTTGCATTGTTTTGTTGCTCAAACGGCGTTAAATGCTAGAAACTCTCACATGTGGAATTTTAATCGTGATTGCTCATATCATATGTCTGGCGATAAGTTTGGTCGGGGTATGCCTCATTGATTAAGTCTCTTTGGAGTGCCTTAGTAGTGTTTTGGTTATTTTATTTCTTTAATGTATTTTTTTTTCGTGTCGATGCTTTTAATGTTGCTCATAATAAAAAATACAAAAACATTCATATATGAACAAATTTGGGCTTAGCATGCTTTTTGAGGATGAGTAGTCAGCCATGAGACTCACACAAATGCACTTCTTTGGGAATGCATGCACAAGTTTTGTTAACTCCACTCATGAGATGCATTAGGTAATTCGTTGTATCATGCCTTATGACTCTGTGATCACCACCCCTGCACGTCAAGGTTAGTAAGATTACATAGAGAGGAAAGTGAATTCTCATGCACCTGGTTATATCTTGTCCTTTCTCTCGGTGATTGACCATTTTTTTGGCATAATTTTTTTTTGGATACAATGGCTCATTAAGTGCAGCTGAAAAAAAAAAGAGAGAGAGAGAGAGAGAGAGAAAAAAGAAAAAGGGAGTACCGATGAAAAAACTAAAGTATATGTATATATGTTTATCCGGGCGTTCATTGAGTAACCGGGCAATCGGGGTGAGGGACTCTCCCTCTGAGTGTTCGCGTCAAAAGATGGATAGACTTTGTGAAAGCATTCGTGATTGGACCATTTGCTTAGTAACCGGGCATTGGGTATGAGGTACTCTTACTCCCAATATTCGCGTCAAACAGCAATGGGGTAAAAGCGAAAACACGACTATGAAATTCTATCAAATATTAATTGTTAAGTTGAGGGGGAGTTGTTTATTTTCGATGGCATAAAATTTGTATCGATGAGTGCCTGGTTTGACTTCGTGAGGGGGACAGTGCTTGATAGTCCAAGGATCCATGAGAATTTTTGACTACTCGGATAATAGTCCTAATTTCCTATGACGTGTCACACACGCACCTTGTCACAGATTCATATATAGTGCATGCTGCAACTTATCCCCAAAATTCACCCACGATGGGTTTAATACAAATTTACTCATGCATTCCTAAATCTTGTCATATTGTATGAGACTCATCTTTTACTGCTTATATTTCGGACAAGCATGCTGTCTTGCATCAATTTTTTTTGAGATATCATCGGGCATTAATTTTTAGTTGTGTTTAAGTATTTGCTCAACAAGTGCCTGTCCATAGTTTAGTAGTTGCTCGAGCGCTTTTCGCAAGCCTTTCAACTGTCTCAAAAAGGCACGAGATATACAGCATTTGCTTGAGCATGCATGTATAGAGCAATACCCTATCTCAAATTTTCTCCCAGCTTTTGAACCTTTCCTATTGTTGGTTTTCGATTATTTTAAAACAAATAAACTCAACGTGAGAAAGATTATAGTTGGTTTCTATAACACCCATTGTTTCCTTATATATATCTATGGGGTATTATTTGCTTGTTTACCGTTTTTTTTTTCCTTTTCAAATTTACCGCCTCTCTTAGATGGTTCTATCAGTGGGCTAATTGCATCCCTATAAAGTTCCTTTGGGGATTATGGTTTAGGCTACTAGCTCTCGATGTTTTCCACTTCTAACTAGTCTATCCATTAATTGCTCTTTCTTTGTTTTATTTAATTACATATCTTCTGCTGAATGTTTGCTTGGTTACTGGCTCATATTGATTGATGGCTCTACCTTTGTCATTCCATGACAAAAAGGGGGAGTAATAGTGCTAATAACAAATTGTGCATTTCTTTAGTCTTTTTGCAGCTTCAGGTCGTGACCACAATTTGTTAGGGGATGGATTTTTTTCTTGATAGTATGCTTTGTCATGGAAGTGCCAAAGGGGGAGATTGTTAGGAACATAGGCCACGGTCTATATTTATTGGCAATTCCATAACAAATCACACATTTAATTGTATCCCGCTTATCAAGTTGTAATTTATTTTCCTTCTATTTTTAGAGTGTTTATTTAGGAAGTGGAGGAAATCAAACATTTTGTAAATTGAGTGGAGGAGATCTTTAGGGAATGGAAATGATCAGATATCAAGAGTAACAAGGAAAGATTGTATTTTCTAACATCAGAGACGTGGTTGTGCTTCTCAATAAGGATTGGATTTGTGGCAATCTTTTTAAACAATGGAAAAGGTATTTCTCTTGGATTGGTAATTTTGGACGTGGCTAAATGGCAAAGGCAATAAAAGAGATGCTATTGGATTGGAAAGTTTTGGACGTTGGTAAAGGGGTTGATTAATATACATACAATCATCTTTTGGCAGCATGGTGCATCACTTTGGAAAGTTTTGGACGTTGGTCAAAGCCTTGTTTAATATATATACATCATCCTTTGGCAGCTTTGGGGAGGACTTCGGGGGAAAAAGATTTTGAGAGCAATATATACACGGCTGTGTTTTTCTAAGTGTGAGTCTTGGAGTACACATGCTCAATATGAGCATCAAGCTTTTCGATTAACTCCAAGAAGTTTGTCTATCTCTCGATTCAACAAATTGGATCATACTTCCGGTGGATTCCAGAAGTATCTCGGAGGACTTGAGGATTCAAGGCATTCGGCAATCAACCACTTGGTGCGGTGTACGTGGATTCGGCAACACGATCTTTGGTCAATCGGTGAGGATTCGCGATTGTGTTTAATTGAGATCGTTTTGTAACTGCACAATTTTTACCTTTAGTGGATTGATTTCCTCCCGTGGTTTTTACCCTTTTTAAGGGGTTTTCCACGTATATCGTTGTGTTTCATCGTTTACTGTTTTATAATTCCTTTTATTTTGCTTGTTAAGTATTCGGATAGGGAAAAAGGAATTTTCCGGTATGAAAGAAATGGGGAGAAGAGGAAAAAATGAATGAGATGATCTCCCACCGTTGCCAGATTGCATTTGAAACCAAAGGAAGAAATTAGTCAGAAAAAAGGAATGAGAAGATTTCAGCGAGACGATCTCCCACCGTTGCATTTGGCTATTACGGGCCAAGTTCCACTAATAGGTTTCAAGAGAGAAATCTATGTTTCAAGCTTTTGTTGGCTCAACACAGACAATATATTTCAACGAGAGATCTTGACGAGACCATAAATGATAAAACAGGAGATATAGGCTTATTTTTTTCCTTCTTAATTTCTCACTTATTAATTACTATGGAGCTGTTAATATCAAAAGTAGAAAATACACCTGGCCAGCAATGTAATCATTGAGGATTATGGGCAGTCCTCGGATCATAGCTTCAGCAATGGTTCCTGGACCAGCCTACATAAGCAAACAAGTAAATGACTATAAAAGCATAAGACAGGCAATACGATCCACAGGAATTTCCAGGAATCAAATGATGGCGACGGAAGGTAACATAACTGAAATAATCCAATGAGATATGTACCTTCGCAATTATGCAATCGCATGCTCCCATGCATTCTTCCATTTTACTGAGGAATCCCTTCACCTAAGTTTTAAAAGCATCTTCTTCTTTTAAGTCAGGGGAATACATATGACAGAAAGTAAAACAACAGACAAGCTTCTATTACGCAAATTAGACGCATGTTGACTTGGAAGGGATGAAAAGTTGGAAGATATCCTTATGAAAGTAAGAAAAAAATAAATTAAAAATGACATGGAAACTACTCAAATTGAGAGAGAGAGAGAGAGAGAGAGAGAGAGAGAGAGAGAGAGAGAGAGAGGTTCTAAAGAAAACACAGGTCCAATTACAAAAATAGTTCATAGAATGACTAAGTGAAAAGTAATCAAAGACCAATTCAACAACAGCATGGTACGGGTTATGTATGAGCAAGGTAGTGGTCGGAAGTTCAAAAGGATTGTAATACCTGGACAGGAATTTTCCATTAAATAGAAGCCAATTTAACCATTGAACCAATTGGGTTGAGTCCTCTATGGATATTTTCAGAAAATGGAAAGCAGCATATTCAAGGAAGAAGCCATTCATTTTCTCAAGTACAAAACAAATATGAAGACATCCGCCACAAAAGCTACATGACAACACATGAGCATGCAGAGAATCCATAAAAATTAATCTGAAGAATGGAAAACACTTTAGGAACATTCTATTAACAAAGTTCAGTTGATAACATGCATTTTTGTTTGCACGCACTTACGTCTCTATTTATCAAGTCAAAGAAAAGGTTTCTAATTAAATGGCATAGCACAAAACATTCATCACAGCCTTGAACTCAAGGCTGTTACCAAAGATTTCGTGAAATGGAAACTGAGTCCCAACTTCAGTAAGAATATTCAGAGCACAGCAATATGTATCCTCACAAACTCCTCTGACATTAGGGCCAAAGGATAATAGTATTTGGCTAATTACATCTTAACAAAATGCCAATTAACCCAACTGTGTATTATCTTTTTATCTATAGTGCCAAAGGTCGGTGGAGAGGATATACAACTAGCATCAAGAATAAAGGTAATGAGGTTATCAATTGTCACAAATCTCAACCATATGTACACAAAGAAACAAGTTTATCATTTTAATTTTCCTACACTGTAGTACATCTGTTTAACAATGTTTGTGCTAACCAAAGTCAAAACTAACCTCTTATTACAATAACCTTGGTATCCTTTAGCCAAATTCTGAAGACCAAACTTATGATTTTACAAGAGCACATATTCTAGCTGATTATTTCCCCCACTCACTAGAAAAGTTCTTGTTGGCCATTGAAGTGGACATTTCTTAAAAAATGCTATGAAATTATGCTATAGAAAGTCACATTTGTTGTAGTGGAACTTCTCTTCTCTTTCAACCCGTAGACCTACATAAAGTAGAAAACAACCTTTTAGTTTGAGTAAGCAATTCAAAAAAACAGCTGAACCAATTTTATAGACAAAAGTGTAAACAAAAATCTATTCCTTTTCGATATCTAAAAGTGACAAAAAGTGCATTACCCTAGTGTCCATATGAAATTTGTTAGTAGGCCATCAAACAGTTTGTTCCGACAGCTTCTTCAACGTACAAATGCAGCCATTGTGCGTTGTTCTAGATACGCCTCCTTATTATCAATATACCTTATGAAGTTACAGACAAGTCACCATTCCCATTAGATTAAATGAGTTGACAAAGAAACCTTTTGAATGAATTAACATAATCTATTCTTTGGAGGAGAAAATGCAATAACAGAATCATCATGGGCATATATTCCAAGTTTCACACAATTTGCATGAAGGGTTTACTTGTATAGAACATCTAAACCAATTCCAACTGAAGCTTAGAGCACCAATGAGAGGTGGGTTTAGAGCTGCAGATTCAGACGTATCCATTGCTGCACAAGTATAGTTTGGATTCAATTTAGTGCCACGAAAATATATATATATATATATATATATATATAGGAAGAAGACGTTTTTTAACTCAACAAGAAAAGATCGACATAAAGCGGTAAACATATACTAGTACCTTGAGCGCGATCAGCGAAGAGTAAAACCCTAGCCTTATATTTGGGCAAGAATCAAGGAAAGAGGAGCAAACCCTAGCACCAGTTGGGGTTCTCTTTGCATCAATGGTTCGAGATAAGGCCGTTAATCAACATTTGGGCACCGCCGAGTACGATGAGGGGACTGGGCCTATTGGCGGGTTGTGGTGTTCAGGAGGCGGATGAGGGAGGAGAGGGAGTAGGCGAGAGCATTGAGAGGTCGTAGAGAGAGAAGAGAGATTGAGATATCTGATTTGCTGCGAGTGAGTGAGAGGTCGCAGAGAGAGATTGAGATATCTGATTTGATTTGGCGCTAACTGTTAAAGGTTAGAAATTTTTGGAGGCAGATGCGGGATTTTGGGCGCGCTTGGATGGTTTTCGGGGGGAAATGCTATTGTTGCTTCTCTATTATAGCATTGAACGCTATATTTAAACCCTTCCATAATTTTCCTGTGTTTAAAGTTCAAAAAATGCTATAGTTGCTACTCTATTATAATATTCTTGAAAAAATGCTATGAAATTATGCTATAAAAGGTCACATTTGTTGTAGTGATCTTCGGTCGACAACTTAAGGGAAAATTTCAAAATTTCCCTTAAGCTTTGACCTCAATGCCTTATAATCTTTCGAACTTACTCCTTTAGTCTCAAAAAATTTGCTTATGTTATTCAAACGTACTCCTTTCGTTTTTTTGTTTGATTTAGGGCAAAAGAATAAGTCTCTTGAATTATAAAGCCAAAACACTCCCCAATTCCTTATTAACTAAAGGGGAAAAATTAAACTTGGAGCAGCAACTATTTTACTTTTGCAGATAATTAACCAGAGAAAAACTAAGAAAAAAAAGGTAAAAGTAAAATAGAAATAAAAATAAAAATTGCATGAGCGTTTACAGTACTAGAGATTTATGTAATCATGTTAGGATTTTTTTTTTTTTAAAAAGGACATATACTGAAGTCTTGGTTTGGACAAATAAATGTCTTGTATGAATAATCAAAATCTGATGTGAAAATTTTTGATTATTCAATTTTGGTTATACCACTAGTGATGCTCTAAATGAACATGAAATTCAGGATCTGTAAATGAACAAGAAATTCAGGACAAAGAGAGTGGCCTTGTTGTAGTTATGGTAATAATTCAGCCGAGATTTATAATAAAAAAGTCCTACTGACCATGGTTAAAGTTAAAAGAGGGATTTCATTTGTTGCACAGGCATTTTTTTGTCTTACATGTGAGATTTGATTCTGTGTGTTGCAGTGTTATCTGTTACCCTCATGTGATGGTACTATTTGGCTGAGGTGTCAAAGTATCATTGGGGGCTGCAATTTCCTTATTCACGGCTCCTCCGTGAATAAGTTTTCCTCACTAAATGAGTAAGTTTGAATAACGGAATCAAAGTTTGGGAATAAACTTGCAGACTTTCCGCTCACACCCTAAAATGCAAACCTTCAGTTCACACCATACCTACGCGATCAAATTTGCATGATCTGAACCGTCCAATGCATTTAAAACATGATACAGTTTTATGAAAAACTGATCGGATCAAGCCATTACCCGTATTTTATTTTATTTTTTTGTTGATTTCTAGCGGGGACTCTTAAAAATCCGTTTTAAAGCCATTAAGCGGTTCGGATTGTCAAGATTTGGTCCGGAACCATGAGGTCCGGATAAAACTATACATACAAGTTTTATCAAAAATTGCTCGGATCAAGCCCTTTCGGGTTTTTTTTTTTTGAATCCTCGCGTTGGATCTTAAAAACATGTTTTAAACACATCTAACGGTTTGGATCGTCAAAATTTAATCCCAAACAAAAAATTCAGCACCATAGAGTTTAACGGAGCCCTTATTGAATATTTGTTGTGTGTGTGTAATCAAATTACTTTTAGGGATCCGGTGAAAAGAAACAGAGATGACTCTTCCTCTAATTTGCATTGGTAAAAGTTTCCACTTGATTAAAAGTTGCTTATCTATGTTTCTGCTCCTTTCTTTATTAAAGACATTTGACTGGAATTCATCCACATCTTAATGTTCTTTTTGCTTACCAAATCTTCAATTCTTTTTGTTGAGTACAAATTAATTTCTTTCTGCTGAGCAATTCTGGCTTTCAATTGCCCTTTGTCTTCTTGCAGACTGAATTTATGTAGTAGCTCAGTCACAAGGCGAGAGATAAATCATAAGTAGTCCATGTTGTATGGATAATGAGGATCAATTTTTTTTTTTTTTTAGCGACCTATGTGGATAATATTGAAGGTAAAATAAAAGAGGGAAATCTAGTTAAATTAGGGGTTTGGCCTTACTTTTAATCATTTTGGCTACTTTTTATCTTTTAAATTTGCGATTTCATAATGCAATTTTAACTTGACCAAAACTTGCGTGCTGAAAGTCTGATTTTCAATTATTTTCTTAAAAAGCCTGAGGACTACCCCCGAACTCTCTCATGTTTATGATGATATCGCAATGAAAAAATAGAAAAGGCCCTATTTTGTTGTTGAAAATAATTCTATAATTATTTTATGAGTTGTGGTGCTCCAAATTCTAAATAGTCTCTTAAGTTCATGTGTTGTGAAAAGGTCTTGCTGTTTGAATCTGGACAAATTCCATATTGGTTAGGTTTTGGTTCTTAATTTTCTAGAACCGGTTAGAATGGTCTGGTTACTTGATTTCAAGTAAATCGGTCCCGTGTGTCCATGTTTACTCTTGCTTTAATTAGACCCCATTTATAAACGGTTGGATTGATCTCCGAAATTAATTTGGTTGGTCAAGTGGAATGGATACCGAGTTGCTAAAAAAACTGAAGCCATCTTGTAGAGGGGTTAAACAGGGGAACTTAGAGTAGCCAATGCATTGGTTAGAGTGGCCAGTGACCTTCTGCTTGGTTAATCAAATAAATAGTACTGTAGAAGATAATTAAGCAACTAGAGTATTGAGAGGTTTATTCGAACTTTCCAGTCGTTTCTCTGCCAAGTAGGCTACACCAACTGGGGTGTGCATTAGCTAGTAGCAGCAAAGAAGGAAGGAAAAGGCTACAATATTTTTTGAAAAGCAAAAATTTATAACCTTTGAAAACAAAATTACTTGGGTGTGTATTATATTCACTCTTATAAAAGTTTCGATTTTTTTTTTTATATAAAAGATACGACATACACCAAAATTACTTCAAAAATCTTCACGGAAATCTTGACCTTGCCTCAATCTCCATTTTTCAATGATCGAATATGAATGCAGAAAAATTACTTCGCTGAAAAATTCAACTCATACAAGCAACAGAAGAAGATTTAACATTCGATTACAAAGAGGATTTGAATTTTACATATAACAACAAAAAGTTCACATAACATACCATGCTGAACCCAAAAATATAAAAATGACTGAAGCATGAAATGCATAAACCTACTTACCTCAAGTTATCATGCAGCATGATTTAGAAAAACAAGACTATTTGAACAATCTACTATTTGAACAATCTTCACTGATTCCATCAGTTGCATAAGAATAGGAGCGTTCACTCTCTGACAAGTAGTTTTCGTGACAAAGCAACTCATCTGACGGTTGGATTTGCTTTTCAGTCAATCTGTCCAAATCTGCTGCTACTTCTCTCATGCTCGGCCTTTTCTTCGCATTCAATTTTAGGCATCTTTTAGCCAGTTTAGCCACAACAAGAATATCTTCTTTCAGACCTTTCTCCACCACCAGTGGATCCAAAATTTCAAACAACCGATTCTGTTTCATAGAAGATTGGAAATACATTACAAGGCCAAGTTGGGACACATCCAAAGAGACAGCTTTGACTCCAGTTAGGAGTTCAGCAAGAACTACACCAAAGGCATAAACATCACTCTTGTCTGTAAATTGCCCTGACCGAAAGTACTCTGGGTCTAAATAACCAAATGTGCCCCCCACCACAGTGGTCAAGTGACTCTTTTCAATGGGTACGGACCTTGAAAGCCCGAAATCAGACACGACAGCCCTAAAGGTTTCGTCCAACAGTATATTGGTGGACTTGATATCCCTGTGAAATATGGATGTGGAAGCATATGAATGCAAATAAGCAAGTGCTCCTGCTACTTCCTTAGCTATTCGCAGACGGTTCTCCCAAGATATCGTCGACACACAACCCTCGTCATGAAGATGGTGTGATAGGGTGCCATTAGATACATACTCATACACTAATAATGGAACTTCAGTCTCCAGACAGCAACCTAACAATTTTACTATGTTCCGATGGTCTATCTGTAACAGAATGGAAACTTCATTGATAAATTGGCCAACCTGGTTTTCGTTAATCATATTAGACTTTTTGACAGCCACAATGCTTCCATCTTGCAACATTCCTTTGTAAACTGTACCAAGTCCTCCTTTACCAAGAACTCGACTTTGGTTGAAATTGTCTGTTGCCTTTTCTAACTCTTGTGCCATAAAAAGTTTTGTTTTCATCACACTTCCTTCACTCGAAGAGACCTGCTGCTGAAATAGCAATCCACCATTTTTCTTAAAGAACTTTTGTTTGGTTCTTATTTCCTTTCGTCTCTCAAAATGACGATATAGCCAGAAACCAAAGGCAATTAGGATTAGAACAACAATAGCTGTTCCAACACCTGCATGTACAACATGTATGTATTAGTGCAATTCACACACACACAAGTGTGGATGGGGAAGCGAGTATACCTAGCAAAAGAATTTTGGGAGAAAATTGTTGTCCCCGGCCAGGAACGCATATTTGAATTGGTTTTTTATCTCCAGAAAAATTGAAGCTGCGGTCGTAACCAGGGGGGCAAATGCATTCGTAGCTGCCTGGAGTGTTGTTGCAAATAGAATTGTACTTACACTTCTTCGGGTCTTCGCACTCGTCAACATCTGATTTTGAGCACCGAAATTGAAGAACAAAACAAGTTTTACACATCCAAGGAAATTCTCAGGAATTTGATTCCGGGTAATACACTTCATTAGTGCCCAAAATATATAAAAATGTTTTTAAAAAATGTAGGAATATGAATGAAAACGGTTTGAAAAGTATGACATATGCATTCAGATACAATTTTTCTGTTCATCTCCACCACTACTAGTGAATCTCTCTTTATTCATAAATGTAAAAAGATAACATTACAAGAATTTAATGTATTTGAGATTGCTTTTTCTTTTAACAAAATTCAATTTTTAAAAAGTAGTTTTGTTTATATATTTTGACCCTCAATCCATTTAGGTAGTTTTGTTTGTGGTCATTGAACTTAAGGTACTTAAATATTAGTCCTCCAACTCACCTAAACTTATATTATCATCTCGTCCTCTTTTAGGAGTTATGTTTCATCTCCAAATTCAAATAAATTACGAGGTTACACACTTAAAAAGGGATGGAGGGAGTACAGTTTTCAAAACTTGGAGGTCCTAAGCTTTAATCAAGGGAAAAATCCCACCATTTACGCTTTACCCGTTACCATCCATTTGAAACCCTAGAATCTATCGCCATAAATCATCTGCCATCGCCATCCCAAATTGTCGTCCTAAATCTCCTCCAATTGTCGTCCCAAATCACCGTCGACCACCACTTTCCCAAATCTCCGTCAACCACCATCTGAAAACGGTCACAGAAAAAGAGTCGAAGTGCATCCAGATTTAGATGATGTTATTTGGATACCGATTCGGAGATACAAATCTTTGATCTAATGGTACTTTTTATATTGATGCATTTATGTCTCTGTGTTTAGAGAGGTCAGATATGAGAGTTCCAAATTCTTCTCTCTTTCTAACATGAGAATTCTTGAAGCTGATTTTAAAAAAAAATGAGAATTCTTGAAATTCATGATTTTAATTGTACTTTTTTAGTGACATTAATTGATTCCACAGAGGAAACGGCTACAATACACACCCTTTATTTGGGTGTGTATGATACACACCCCTATAAAAGTTACGATTTTTTTTTTAATTCTTAAATGAGAGACGATTGGTGCAGGGAGAATGGGGGTTGGAACTCAGGCATCCACAATCACAGAAGATTCAGCTCCTTCGAAGATTCATCCTTCACACTCTTTGTGGATAATCTCCCAAGAGATGTGGGCCCTAGATGGTTCAGGAGTTTTTTCTCAAAATTTGGGATAGTCAAGAAATCTTTCATCCCCTGTAAAATCAGCAAGAGATCTGGATGCAGATTCGGTTTCATCACTTTCGGAAAGAGGGATGAGGCAGATATGGCTATCGCAAAGGCGCACGGGATACGGATTGACAACAGAGGTCTATTTGTCAAGATGGCAAGCTTCACCAAAAACGATCGGTCTGGGGTAGCTGGGCCTTCGAAGGATGATGGGGTGCAGAATGGGGAGCACCAAACTAACGTATGGAAGAAGGGCTTCAAATCTTTTTCTGATGTGGTGAAAGGTTCAGATAATTTTGGATCTATAATTAAACTGGATGAGATTGGTAATGAATGGCTTCTTAGGAGTGCAACAGCAAAGTTAGCCCCCTCAAAATCATTGGTACTTGTACGTGATCAACTCGCAAATCTGGGTTACTTGAACATTCAGGTGCGTACCATGGGTGGGGATTACTTAGTACTCACTTTTCCTACTGTTGAAGCTTGTAATTCAGTTTTCAACAATGGTGAATATGCTTGGCTTCAAGATTGGTTTCTGGAAATTCATAAATGGGATAAACATAGGGTCATTCCACCATCTCGTTCCGTTTGGATAAATTGCTTTGGGGTTCCCCTTCACCTCTGGAACTCTGTTACTTTTAAAAAAATAGGACAGATATGGGGTAATGTCTTAGAGATCAGCAATGATACAATCCAGGAAACGTCATTCTCTGTGGGCAAAGTTCTTATTTCCACTCAAACATTGGATGTGATAAATCAAGTGATATTAGTGGAAAACAAGGGAGTTCAATTCAAAATCAGAGTCTGTGAGGAGCAAATAGTTGTTAACACCATCCTTAGAGCTGAATGCAACTGCAAGGGCTGCAAAGAAGAGGGGGAGCTGAACATAGAAGAAGATGAGCTGGTTAATAACTTGGACAAGATGGAACAGTTGGAAGATAACAGGAGTGAACAAGGAAGCCACGTGGAAGAAACAAAAATGGAGGGAGCAGTTGACGCTGATTTGGTTAGTGACTCGAATAAGTCGGAACAGATGGAACAGATGGCAGATAATGGGAGTAGACTAATGGATAACGTGGAAGAAACTAAGGAGGTTTCGGCAGAAGACATGTTGGGTGCTAATTATGGAACAGTTGGGACACCATCATCTGCATTGGTAAGGAGCAATAGGCCTACAGAGGAGGCCTTTGGAAATCTACATGTTAATCTTCATGCCAAATTTTCTAATGTATTATCGGGCCATATGTTGAATGCTAACTATCTTCAATCCCATTTGGATATTCCTGGGCCAATAAACTTTGTGGGTCAGGTGGAAAACAGGCTAATAGAAGAAGATGGGGGTAAGAAGTTAGTTAATTCTGGTGCCAACAAACTTATTGCACAATCTCATTCTAGTGCTGTAAATGCTAAGTCCAGGAGAAAGTTCAAGACAGTTGATGAGATTCTAGGCCTTACTAAGCAATCCTCTGTTGGAAGAAGAAAAAGTGTCTTTGTATTCCGTTCTGCGGCATCAAGCTGTTGCCCTCTTTGTCTCTACCAAGGATAGTGAACAGGAATAGGATCTTTGTTGAATGAGGCTCAAGCTTATGGGCATTGGATAATCTTCTAGGTAATGACTATACGAGGTCAGAAGAGGAAGTAATTAGCAAGATGGTTCAAATGGAAATCGAAGATGAAGAGAGGGCGCTCTGGCTCCTAATAGCTTGCTTTTAAAATTCAAATCAACCAATGGGGGAGTGTTCACACCATATTTTAAGTTCGGGTATGTCAGGGGTTTGGGCTTTTAGGAGTTTCACAGGGTTCTGCTTACTACCTTCATGGTATGTCAGGAGTTTGGGCTTTTAGGTGTTTCATAGGGTTCTGAACTGGGAGTTTTTGTTGCTGCTGGTGGGTTATTCTTTGTTTTGCTTGTAGCCTTTGTCTGTCAGGCTTTGGGTGTTGTTTCTTTTGTTGACTTCTGGTCAACTTGGTCACCTAGTTTAGTTTTGGGTTCTTGGTGGCTTTTGGTTGGGTGTCTTTGTATCAGTCCATTGTTTTATATAATTCTCTTTTATTTTCAAAAAAAAAAAAGTTACGATTTTTTTGTATAAGTTAAGAATTTTTTATAAAAGTTACGAATTTTTTGTAGAAGTTACGAATTTTTTTATAAAAGTTACGAGACACACCAAAATGTTACGAATCATATTGCTGAAAAGTTACGAAAAACTAAAAAATGTTACGATTGCGATGAATGGCACAATCTGGGCCAAATGTCTGATAGGTGCATATATATCCATTTTTCAACAATAGGTGTGTATTGAAATAGTCAAATTTCCTTGAACCAGATTGTGTTTCTTCAGCTTCTCTGGCTTGTTATTCTCTCTTGTTTTGGCTTTCTTTGGCTTATACTAGTGTCGGTGATAACACAGAGAAGAAAGCGGCGGTAAATCAAATAATGGGATCTTCCTCCAATGTCCACGCAGTGGCCAGGTTAGCTTTAAAAAGAGCGGATGAGTCCGGAGGAAAATAAAAGGATAGAGATACAACGAATGATATTATGGGCATGGTTGAAGAAATCACAAACAAAGAACAAATCGGTCGACAAACAAATTGACTATTTCGAACACGGCCCCCCAATAGTTACCATCTCTGCCAACTTCACCCCATTGCTCCATATTTTACCGTTATTTTTGGGATTTTATCGTTCACTTTTCACCATTGCTTCATATTTTACCGTTATTTTTGGGATTTTATCGTTCACTTTTCACCATGATTCAAGTATAAATCAAGATTGATCAAATTATTTTTTCATGATTTATATACAAACTCATGTTCGCTTGAAATTACCATGTTTACTAGTAGAAATATAGTTTTACCATGATTCCAAGGTAATGGATCGGATGGATCACATATACCAATATGACTCCTAGATTATGTGTCAAATTTGTAAAATTTACTATTGTTGTATGCATTTATTTTTTACCATATTCCGGGATGATTAAACGAAATTATCTGATTTACAATAACTAATTTGGAAATTTATCACCGTTCCTATTTTACACGTGGTTTTATCAATATTGTTGTATATGTACAAATCCATTCCATTTTAAAAGAATCAACCAATCTTAAATTTATCACGAATGCTCCTTCAAAGTTACCACGAAATGTACTTTGCCTCAATATATCGTGCTCCTTTAAAGTTACCATATGACATCGAATCATTTTCCAACAAATCAATTCTCATTTAATTAATTTATCAAGAAATTTAGACAAATTTACCATGAAATCTAATCGGATTACGATCATAGTATTCAAATTTATCATGAAACGTGTTTTGGATTATGGATGCCATCTGACTAGATTCATGATTCACATACAAACTACTTATGCTCACTTGAATTTATTATATTTACTGGTAGAAAAATATTTTTACCATGATTCAAGGATGCATGGTCGGTTTTCAAAGTAAATATGATAAATTTTCTCGTAAATTTTTTGCATCAAATATCCATTTTGAATTTTCCCCTATTTCCTATTTGAAAGAGTCAAATAAATCAATTAGGAAAACACATTTCCCTCAATCCTAATAAAATCCCCCTTAATTAGGAAACTATATATATCTTGATATATTATTAGAAAATGATACAAAAGTTATTTCACGCTAAAAAAGGAGGGAAACATAATCATTCAAATTAACCGGGATGAAAACTTTCATGGAGTCAGAAAAAAAAATTATTTAATTAACTCTACATTTAAGCATTCATTTCACAATACAACAAAAAGAAAATATACAAAAAAAAAAAAAAAAACTCAAGCACCCCTTGTTGATTCTAAGTACTGAGCATTTCGAACATGAATCTTCTACAGGTAGACCACTAAAGAGAATTTGTACATATGTTTATATTTTTCTCATATATAAAGAATGTGTAAAATCTATATCTGTGTTTAAACTATTATGCGGAAAACAGATATAATTAGGAGCTTGAATTCAACACATCTCAAGAACAATAAAATAAACATACCTGTGACGATCATCGAGACTAGAAGGAACAAACCCCTTACTTAGAAACACCTTAATTCTTGGCTCACCTTCTTCTCTCTGTCTCTAACCTTACAGAATACCCGAATACTTTAATTGATGGAAAAAATGTATGTAGAAGGGGTGGGTATTCTATCCTTTTATAGAGGAGAGAAGAGGGCCTTAGAAATAATTATAAAAGACTCCTAATCTATCAAGGACTCTTTTATGTAGAGTATTTCCCAAATAAACTCTAATTGGTTATGATGACGAACCGTATCTTTTATTGGCTTATATGATATTGGAGTTCCAATTGTAACAAACATGCATAAAAACGTGGAGGCTAGTGGGCCACCCTAATAAGGAAAAAATCTAACAGAATGTACAAAATATATATTGATATTATTCATACCCATCCGGGATCTCATTTTGGACAAAAATCCGGGCCGGTTTAGATCAAGACCGACCCTGATGGCATCTTTTAGTGTGACCCAAACGAGAGAGAGAGAGAGAGAGAGAGAGAGAGATAGTTACCTTGGCATCCATTGGATAGATAAGGGTTTCCCTGATAGCCCTGCCGGCAGTAACAATTATAACCCCCTCCATCACTGGCGTCTCTGCACTCGGCATTACGGCCGCATAGATAGTCCTTGCTTTTGCTTGCTTCACGACAACTGATATTACCAATCGCCCAATCATACACCACAGGGGCACTATACCCCACTTGGTTAGGCCAATCACTATAATTAAAGACCGTCACCGTCTTGAACTGGTCAAACTGGGAGAATTCCTTGTCAACAGGAAATGCAAAACCACATGGCTTTTCAGTCCAATTTCTAGTGAAAGTATTCACGGTGTAGATACCGACGCCGACTCTATTCTTCAAGTTTCGTGGGAGAGTAGTTTCACAGTAACCTCTACGAGCAAAAGTACGACTAAGGCCTCCTTTGGGTGAATTGAAAAAACTGGTTTTTTGGTGGTTTTTTGGTTTTTTTGGTTTTGTCCTTATTCAATTTTTTTTTGCATTTGTTAGTTTTCGGTCGATTTGTTGTGGTTTCTTGGCTCCTCTCTACGAGAGAAATCTAAAAAGTATAAAATTATTAGTCAAACTTAAAGTTTTGTGAATAAAGACGAAAAATAAACCACAATGGTTTTTTTACCCAAAGGAGGCCTAAAAACCAAAAAACTAGTTAGTGGAACAAGTTAGTTTTTTTGCAAAACTAAAACATCCAAAAAATCAAAAAAACCAAGTTAGTGGAACACCCCCTAAGTGTATTATTGATTTATGATCAGGCTAGCAGTTGAATCCTTGAATTGAATGTACTATTCAATCGTGGTTGAATGTTCAATTCGTTCAAAATTTAAAATTAGGATTATTTTGGTCAGCTTTTCAACAAAATTTTTGAGAATTTATTATTCGTCTTAATGAGAGGGATCGATAAAAATAAGAACCAAATTTTGAAAAAATAGGGAGTTCAAATAGAACAACGCTAAATACAATAAAAATTATTGGTTCATAACAATTTGTCTTCAATGTTCTTTTTCATTTTTCTATTGGTCATAACGTTTAATGTTTTTTACTCATCTCGATCATGAAGACAATGAACCATCCCCAGACTTCTTGTAGGAGGTAGGAAGAGCTTCACCATTCACGGTAACATATCCAAGTAGTGAGATCTCGCTGAGTTTCACTTGATCAGAAAAAGAAGAAAGAAAAGTGGAATTCGAGGACTTGTTGCATTCAACTCTAAATGTTCCATCAAGGTAACAGTTTTTCCCTATGCCAAAGGGGAAAGGGACGGTTACATTGCCACATTTATCTGGGCAAGGCTTCGGCACAGTTTTTACCTCCCGAGAGATTTAGGATTATACAAGGAGAGATGGACTTGTGTATCACATGGTTTGTCCAAGTTCTTGATGGGAATCTCATACTCTAGAAGTTAATGCCCTGTTGATAATGTGAATCACAAGACTTTCAACATATCAAAGGTGGCTTATGACCAAAATGAACCAATTATTTCCATGTCTTAAGGTACGATCCACCACCATCTAAATGACCATTGTGTGGTCTAGATACCATACGCTCATAAAGCAGTTCACAAGTAATTTCCTCACGCTGAAAAAATGACAGATAAATCCTCTCATGTGACAAAGATTTGTGGGCCAAAATGACTGACATTTTGTTTGTTTTCTCCCCTTTTCTTCGTTTCACACTTCATGCAAGGAGAAAGAAGTGAAGAGATGCTTCTCTTGTGGAATTTTTTTGGAGAAAGCACAATAAGAAATTTCTCTGTACGTGGAAAAGTTTTTGGGGTCAAGTCTTTATAGTTTGGAACCAAATTGTACTCCATACTCTTATCTTGTGGCTGCTCTTTGCTCCCTTAAGGCAACCGTGTGGGGTTGGTGATTTGTACAGCTTCTCTTGGGTCAGATTCCTAGTTTCTTCTGCAAAACAAGGAACTTTCTAGCGTCAAAAAAAGAGAGAGGCACTCCAGTGCCTAAATTAGACCGTATGTCCTTTGACTAAAAAGAAAAAATTGGTTTTTTGGTTTTTTTCGTTTCGTCTTTATTCAATTTTTTTTTTTGTATTTGTTAGTTTTACGTCAAGTTTTGTGGTTTATGGATTCGTCTGGATGAGACGAATTTAAAGAGTATAAAATTATGGTCAAAAGTAATATTTTTTTTAATAAAGTCGAAAATAAACCAGTTTATTGGTTTAATTTTGGTTTTATTCAAAAAAAAATTAGTTTCGACCATAATTTTATATTCTTTGGATTCGTCTCGTTGAGACGAATCCATAAACCACGAAAATTCGACGCAAAACTAACAAATGCAAAAAAAATTTGAATAAAAACAAAACCAAAAAACCAGTTTTTTTTTTTAGCCAAAGGAATTAACTAGGAAAGGCATACATCCTTTAAAGGGTTTATCCCTTAGGCTTTACGGTAAGCTTGTACTTACTCCCCAAGTAAGCCCGAGTTGGGCAGAAGCCCTGTAACAACACTTGTAACCGTCTCGGGTAAGTGACGTCATGCACGACGCTCAGAGCCCAAGTGTCCGAACACGTCTTCAGAACTTGTCACTAGGATGCTACGTTGATCATAGTTGTTCTCAGCCCGTCCAAA
The DNA here is from genome assembly GCA_016920895.1 of Vaccinium myrtillus. Classification (NCBI taxonomy): domain Eukaryota; kingdom Viridiplantae; phylum Streptophyta; class Magnoliopsida; order Ericales; family Ericaceae; genus Vaccinium; species Vaccinium myrtillus. The sequence continues at coordinate 13,762,295 of CM029275.1, read as the reverse complement.
CGGTTTCCACCCAAGTGTCTCGGGCTGCTCTTTCTCAACCCGTCCAAATGGTTTCCACCCAAGTTCATAGTCACGATTTGCGTGTTATGGGCATGACAAGAGGTTTTTGCAACCGGCCCAAGTGACATTCAGCCCAATCGAGCCCAAGGAATGGACTACGTGCATTGTCAGGCCCATCTCCTTCTTAATTGATTGGGCCCATTACACTAAGATTGAAATTTAAGAATGACTAAACTACAATAACACCTCTCTAAGTTAAAGAAAACACATCTAGGGCTCTGCAAATTCGGAGTAAGTCCCTGTAGTCTCTTGAATTCTATTTTGCTTCTTACCGACCAAACTATTAGTCAACGGCCATGAAGCTCAGAGCTTGTAGAATGGTGTCGTATTATTGTATCCATATTATAGATGGATACTCCCCTGGTACCTGTGGGTACGTAAGAGATACTTGTTATACATTTTGTTAATGTGCAACATAATATTTGCTTTTTCAGACAACGGACGCTTTTAATCGATTACTCTACATCAGGTATATGAACTTCAACGAATACGAGATTATCATTTTTTCATAACATCGAATATGAGAATAATCATAAAGTTGTAGCTATATGAGATTGATATTTTGCATCACAAATTATAATCATTTCACACAATCATCGAGTTCACAAATTATACTATTGAGCCTCTAACACACTTAACCAATGCTGACATCTACAATTGCAATCATTTTCTTTCTCCCTCCCTTCACCTCTTATCTCCGTCTTTTCATATTGTGTAAAGTACACTTTGCACCCTTGCATTTTACACTCGTTGTCACTTTACCCTTACATTTTCAGTTTCACTTGCACAACCCTTACACTATCAGAATGTCAATGTCCCCCTTACCATTAGATTCTGGTAGTTTCCATTAGAAAAAAAATATCAGTTCAATGGCACAAGGTGCAAATAACTCCACTATCAAAGGAATTTACTTACTCAATTGCCCTTATAGTATTTGTAATGAGATTAGATAAACGGTTTGGAGATGTTTGAGGGGCACACTGAAAATTACACTATATGTGATAAGTTAATATGAAAATGTTATGTGGGTTTCAATAAATAATTCAAGTGCAAAAGGCACAACCAAACATCGAACAAAAGTAAGCCAAAATTAGTTTATCATGAAGGCTCTTATCTCTTCCCTTTTCTGCCCACCAAACGGGCTATTAGGGCATCGGATAAATTTTCCGTTTAGTTATGTAGGGTTTGGTTTTAGGGTCTAGTTGTTTGATTGGGCCAAAGCAGCCTAGAGGGTCATGTCTGTGTAATTTACACATTGCAATTGAACAAATTTGAGTGGGGAACATATTTGCAATGGCATATCCTGGTCCTTCCCTTGTGGGAGGTTAGAGTTCGAGGCCCGTCGTGGGCATTTGAGGTCCCAGCCATATTGTCAAAACAAGGTATACACCATTAATGAAGAAGATAAAAAAAAAAATTAATTTAAATAAAAAAAAAACTACTGGTATCGTGCTCTGACTTCTCTCTAATGACATTCAACTCATAGTTCCAAAAAAAAAAAAATAGCATGTGTCCAAAAAAATTTGTGGGAACCAATTCACCACATAATTTTCTACAAAAGAATGTTACTGTATTTAGTATGCACTGATTTAAACTTGCAATTGGCTCAAAATATACAAATTTTCCGGGAACAATTATGCCATCTTATGTACTTTTTTGGTTGCATTATTCGCATTTATGTATGAATTTTTGTACATAGGACTGGTTAATCGAGTTACTAGAGTCAAAGATAATTTTGAATACCCTGTTAAAATTCCTATAGCTGACAATGCCTTTACGCGTGATTTGCTTTGAGGAGATAGAATCGATATAGCATATACTATTTCGGTTCCAGTGGACAGAGGAAATGCAGAAGACGGGAAGAGATGCGGTTTCAATGGGCGGGTTGGTTCATGGCTACATATTGCTTCAGCTGCTGAGTTGTTTGAGGTGATGCTTCATAACTCTGTATCCGTTTTATGGCACAGACTTGTTGGGAAATTTGGAAAGCACGAAACAACTGTGTTTTCTTGGGGATTAAACCTCACCATTTTCAGACAGCAAAAGAAACATTTATCGTGAATGGTGATTAATTTCTTAGCAGCCAGCTATTTTTGAGAGTTTAATGTTACAGATTCCAAATCAGTTGGGGATAGTAATGCAGCTTTATGGCAATAGCCCCCTTCTCGTGTTTGGATGTTTTAACTGTGATGCAGTATTCTGCCCATCCCATGGAACTTAGAGCTCCTGCGTTTGGGATCATTTTGAGAGAGTCCAGAGAAGAAGTTCAGGACGTCAACTATGGGAGATTTAAGGCATCATCAGCGCTTGCTACGGAAGCTTGGTCTATTCGAGTGGCTTGTGCAATGGCTGCTGCTAGTGGTATGGATCACTTCATCATAGAATTTGATTGTCAGGTGGTGGTGAACTGAAGGCACTTACCAAAGGTTGAGTTTCAAATTAGAAAGTTCAAATCAGGCTGGAAAATATTACTCCACTATAATTATTTGATTAAAGATTATAATTGCTGGTTTTATACGGTGTAAAAAGAAGTGCTAAACGGTGTGCGCACCTCCTAGCGAAAAAGGCTTCTCTTAGATCCATTCCCCATCCACCCGCTTGCAGTGATGTGCCATGATCTTTGTATTTTGATTCGCTCTGATGCTCGTTTAAAATGAGAACATCCCACTTCTCAAAAAAAATAAAAACAAAAACTATTATCATGTCAATTTTTAAAATTGAATTCGTTTACTTGAGGTCCTTTGGAGACAATAAGGTGCATTCTTTTACGGACCAGGATAGTGAAACCGAGAATTTGACTCCTATATCGTTTACTAGTAATTTAGCTCAACATATTGGATTTGGGGTTTCCAATGCAAAGATCAATAGAATTCGGGGCCAAATTCGAAAAATAGAAACAACAGGAGCTATTACAGAATTCCTTAAAGATAACAGCGACTACGTGTTATTGAACACAGCGGTGCAAGCAACTGCGTGAAAGTGAAATGGACAGACAACAAACCATGGCCACTCCTCTGCTCTCCAAAACCTCTCTCTTTCACACGCTTCCTTTCACCTTCAAACCCTTCTCTCTCTATCCCATTCCCATTAAATCCCAATCTCATTTCCACCTCAAAGCAGCCATGGTAAATCTCTCCTTTTTTTTTTTTTTTGAGAAAAATTCATGGGTTTACTTGTTCTTGCGTTGATTGTGTTTCTTTGTCTGTTTTTAGATGGATGGCAGCGAAATCACACAGGAAGAGGAAGTGGGTGTTGTCAGTGAGAAGAAGAAAATATTTGTTGCTGGTGCCAATGGAAACACTGGGAAGAGGATTGTGCAGCAGCTTCTGGCCAAGGGGTTTGCTGTGAAGGCTGGTGTTCGTGATGTCGATAAGGCGAAAACAAGCTCCGCCGAAGGAAATCCTGATCTTCAGTTTGTGAGTATTAAGAGGGTCATTTGATCGTTTGGGATTTGGTTTCTCAATTTGAGTTCTGTTAATTATCTGAATTTCATTTAGTGGTACAGTGTGAATTTAAACACCATTGTTGATATGATGCCAAAATTGAGAAAAGTAACCCCCTAAAAAACGTTGGACAATTGCTAGGAAATATAAGGGAAATGCAATTGATTGCGCCGCATCTCCACTGATGGCAAGACTTCACATATTGTAGGGTAGATTTCTTGTAAGGGAAAAACAATTTAGGCTAAAAAGATTCAAACTGAAACTGGCACATTAAATTTTACTTATCTGTAGTCAGTTAGTACTTAAATCCATGCATTGCATTTAGTAAATGTGTCAACATTGGTAGTAGAAGTGATTCAATTTGTTCAGAATCTTTTCATGATCTTGAAACATCCAGCTTTTTCCATTACGCAATTAGTAATTGCCATCCCAGGTTTTGAATTCTTGGTGGTATAAGTAAACACCTCTGCAGCAGATTATCTGGATAAATGCCATTAGAGTTGCAAATCATTAGAAAATATAATTTCAAGAAAACAGCTACTGTGTGTGTGTGCACGTGTCTGTGTGTGTATGTGTCTAGAACTATTTTTGAACGGCTGTGTGTCTAGCACTATGGGTTGGCAACTTCGTGTTCCCTCTACATGAAAAGATAGGGAATAAGGGAATCTCATGTGGCAAGATTTTAAATTTTCCATTTATTTCTTGTTGGGATTTTATTTGCCGTTTGGAGTGATATAGGTAGGACTTTTGTAGTCATCTAACATAAGGGTTGATAAATAATCAAAATATGTTATTCTCGAGCTGGGTAGATACTAGAAGTTAAAGGTTGAGCAAACCAAAGGGATTGATTATCTTGGGTACGAGCCAAAAATTGAAATTTTTGACAATAACTTATGAGACAAACTTTTAAATTTTAACTGCTAATACTGACGACAATTGAATGTTGTTAAAATGTGGGAATCCAATACATCCACTATAGAAATAGGGGATCCAGATGATGCTCTGCACACTGGACAATTCGCGGTTCCACACAGATGTAACATTCCAAGTGCACCGAGTCGCCGGCACTAACACATGGTTATAGTGAAATCAACAATTAGTAGGAGGACAAGAGGATTATAGTAACCATCTTGTTTGATGTTGCATGTGTCCAGATAAAGGCAGATGTAACTGAAGGTTCAACAAAGCTCGCTGAAGTTATTGGTGGTGATTCAGATGCTGTAATATGTGCGACTGGTTTTCGACCTTCTTTCGATTTACTAGCTCCTTGGAAGGTTAGTTTACGTAATGTTGCTATTAGTGTGTTGCCTAATTTAGTTAGCATTGGATCTTTACCCTTTGTGGGCAATTCTTAATGTTTGATGGTAAGATAATTGTATCCTCTAGCAGTTTAATTTTTACATGTATGTTTCTATAGCCCCCTCTTCTTTGGCTAGTTTTGGTAAGATAACTTTATTTGCGCGAATTTAGTGTTCAGCAGTGCTCATCAGCTATTTGTTATGATTAACAATTGATTGCCTTTCAAAAACTTTACTGCTTGGATTATTTGACAACACAACTTTCGGGCACTGTTTTTACTTTAAAATGTAAATATGATTTTGACGTATGTATACAATAAAGATGTTCACCATTCAATTTTCTTTCTGGTTTCATGCCCTTTTTTTTTTTTTTTTTTTTGCTTTTCGGTAAGTTAACATCATTTAAGAAACAAAGGAACCTACAACCTAAGGATGACAAAGCCACACCCAGGCCCAACAAAACAAAAGAACGAAACTCAAACACCTGCACCTTAGGACACTACAAGATACAAAACTAACAATAAAAAAAGGTTCATAACACCCTACACACACGCTACTACCAGCATACAAACCATCATTAACTGATCCTGTCAAGTCAACAGGCGAAATCTTCAATTCCATGCACAACAGGCAACAGCCTATTTGCATCCGATTTCGTCACCTTTCTCCACGAGCTTATGGCAATTCTAATATCCCTTTCAGTCAGACCTGACCTTTCTCAATCCAAACTTTGATGTTTAAAAGTTTATGCTCTAATATCCATTTCATGCAAAATTTCCATCTTCTTGAGCTTTGATGCAATCTTCTCCATTCCCTTGTTCAATAGTTTTACTGTGTAAATTCTTGGTTGCAGGTTGATAATTTTGGTACGGTGAACCTTGTTGAAGCATGTCGCAAGCTTGGTGTTAAGAAATTTGTCCTTGTTAGTTCTATTTTAGTCAATGGAGCTGCTATGGGACAGTTGCTTAATCCAGCGTACATATTTCTCAACGTGTTTGGACTCACATTAATAGCAAAGCTTCAAGCAGAGAAGCATATCAGGAAATCCGGGATTAACTACACAATCGTAAGACCTGGTGGATTAAGAAATGATCCTCCGAGCGGAAATATAGTCATGGAACCAGAGGTGAATTATTGGAGGAGTTATTTTAGTTTTACATGTTAAATACGTTCTCCTATTAGTTGGTCTTTCATGATATTTCTCTCTCTAGGATACTCTGTACGAAGGTTCAATATCTAGAGATCAAGTTGCTGAAGTTGCAGTTGAGGCATTGATTCATACGGAAGCTGATTACAAAGTAGTGGAGATTGTTGCACGTGCTGAAGCTCCGAAGAAAACTTTTCCGGAATTATTTGGTTCTGTAAAGCAACGGTGATTTGAGGTGCTCGAATTCAGAACGCCGTGGCACATGGAAGGACATTGAAAAGAATACCAGCGTCTTGATTTCTGGCTGTAGCTGCGTTGCTTCAACTTTCTTGTTTTGTGTATCTTTTATACTCTATGCCATATAGTTTGAATCTTCCTGTAAGAAGCACAGATACATGCACAAGAAACGGACACAATATGGACAGGCGGACATTTTTTTTTTTAAATTTAGGACACAAATTAAATTTCTGTAAAACTTTTATCAGTATTCGTGAATAACATCCATGGAAATATTGACTCTTGGCCCAAGTAGTAAAAATATAGTATGAACTCCTAACGTGTCCTTAACTTGTCCCCAGCGCGTTCCCAATGGGACCTAGACTGTCTCTAGCTTGTAAATCAGACAATTCAAGCGCGTTTGAGCGTCGAGTGTAGTCTACGTGTCGGATACGAATCGTGAGAATTGCAGATGACTCCGTGCTTCTTAAGTCTTCCCAATGCTCTTTCCATCTTATTTTTTTACCTTGAATTTGTTGCAAATGGTATAAAGTAAATCATCATCCTGTTTTCATGAAGGCACACCTCCTTCTTACTATGCTGGCCTCTTCATCCAAGTCAACGGTAATTCACCTGAGGCCTATTATCCAGACGGACACGATTATGAGGGATGTCACCATGAAAAGAATACATTTTCAGTTTCGTGGCAAAGTTTGGAAGGACAAAATAATTATTCATATTGTGAATACTGTCACCAACATCAAGTTACCCTTCCTCCGTTTGAACATTGATACTGTGGTTCTTATTTCATGTTAAGCACCTGCTTATTCAACAGGGGACTAAAGGAGCTGGCACGTATTTCTGCCTAAGTAGTGAGTACCATGTCTTCCACAGATTTTAAGTTACAAGTCTTTCGACAATGACGACTTCTCCGACTTCATCATCTTACTCTCCGCACGTTTTTATCGGCCTCTAGATTTTTGAGCGCGTTTTCTACTTTGTGTTCTTTGATCTTAGGCGTGTTTTCTGTGATAGGGGGGACAGTTGGAATGTATTTACTTTAACATCCCGTTTGGATCGATGGGGGATATGTTCCCTTGATAACTTTTCACCCCAAAAAAATCCTGGGCCCCACAAGCTATCCCCTTGCTGGCAACACCAAAAAGCTCTCGGATTACCCTCCCCCCCTTCAAAACTTATCCGGCTTTGGAGGGTTTGAGGGGGATAACTTTTGGGCAGGGGAGTGCCCAAAAGTTATCCGGCTCTAGATGGTGGCCTTTGGACGACTATCCCCCTCCCACAACCCCCAGCCTCCATCTCTACAACTAACCCATTTTTCATTTTTCAGAAAATAAAGAGAGATAGATTACTGGTGTGAGAGAGAGAGATAAAGAGAGAAGGACAGTAGAGGAGAGGAGATGTACCTGTTATTGCAGTCGTCGGAGCACCATTGCCAGAGCGATTTGGAGTTATACCCGCACTACTGAAACCGAATAGGGATTTCACGGGGAAGAAGAGGAAAGGTAGGGGAAAGACAATGGGTTTATATGACACGTACATGGCCACATGGGTACCGTTGAAAAACAATGGGTTTTTACATGACCACATGGGTACCGTTGAAAAACAATGGGTTTTTTTCTTCTTTTTTTTTTCTTTTAAAACAAGACCCAACCTCAACTTATCTAAAATTAATAAAATACATTGAGTTTTGCATTATATACTTAATTTAATACATAATCAAATTTAACACTGTACATGGGCAAAATAGTCATTTGACAGTTTTTATCCGTCCATTTCATAAAACATCCAAACCAAGTCAAATTTTATCCCCCATAAACATCACAGAACTGTTGGCCAACCCTCTACAAATAATACCTCTCTTATCTTATCCCCTCTAATACTTATCCCTCTGAAAATAATACCCCATCCAAACGGGGTGTAAAGGATCTCCAGCTGTAGATCAAATTACATGGACTATTTTACACTTTATTAGTCCCTCGCTACGGATTGTTGGCTGACTTGCCCCGAAATGAAGGGGGTGTTTGGGAGCCTACTTTTTAGCTTTTGATTTTTGACTTTTTGGTTTTTTGGTTTTTTGGCTTTTGGTCAGAATGAGTTTTGGATATGGGAGGAGTGTTTGGAAGAAATGTGCAGAATGTGTTTTGGAAGGGAAAATGAGAAGTAGAAATCAAAAAACACCTCCAAACCTATTTTTGATTTCTGGCTTCTAAATGGAAAAATGGAAAAACGATTTTTGGAGAAGTAGTTTCTGGGTGTTGCTCCAAAACACCCAGAATGCAAAAATGAGAAATCAATAAGTTGATAAATAGGGGGCCAAACGGCCTCGAAATACTTGAATAAAATTTCATTGGAAATTAGCTATTGACATTTTTGCTTTAACCATTACCCATTGACTCTTTTTTTTTATTTTTTTATTTCGACAATCAAGATTGTCTAGACCAGTGCACTCACGTCAACCGCATCTCATTGGTTGGATTTATAGTAATTATAGATTTTCATTCCAATTTGATATAGTTTATACACATATTCTCCAACCATTTGGTAAAATAAAAAAATAAATTAAAAAAAAGGCCCGGAGGAAAGACAAGACTTTGATACCGACGAGTGACCTGCCAGTCATCGGGTTTTTTTTTTTTTAATGTATATATATAATCGAATGTCCGGGACTATATGTTTCACATACCACAATTGATTTTAGAGTTTAGAGGTGAGATGGAATCAAATTCTTTGTTCCGAAAATTCTCTATTACCGAGTACTTTGTTTCGGTCATTGAATCACATAAAATTTTAAAATAAAACACAAGAAATAAACCATCTAACTATCCAAAATAGCAAGTGGAGTGGAGTGCAGTTGGTGCCACCCTTATACTCTCATACACATGGGCAGAGTTCAATCCCGTAATCACCCATCCCTTTCCCAAGTTTCCTTAGGCTAGAATAGATTAAGATTAACCAATGACAAAAAAAAAAAAAAACTACCAAAAATAATTCGGCGCTTGGATCTCAAACGAACCCCTCAAGACTACCCAGTGGCTCAAAGACTTTGCTGGAGACCTGCAGGCTGCAAAGTCATCTGTTAAGGAGTGTCTGGGGACTTTTCCGCTGTGAAAACGATATTCCGGCGTCCATTGGATAGTCATTTCGATTTCCCACGCTTTCCCACCAACCCGAAAACACACTAAAAAAATCTCTCATTTTCGCCTCTGTCGATTGATCGAGCGATCGAGAGTGGGTGTGTAGTGGGTTGTGCTTTATACAAGCAACAACAACGATGAAGCACAGAAACGGTGAGATCTGGGAATTCGAGAACCACGTTAACAGTACCGGAGGTGTAGATTTCGACTCCGACGCCGGCGTAATATTAGGTTTGGACGGCGGCACAACCTCCACCATCTGTATATGCATGCCGGTCCTCCCCTTCTCCTCCTCCGTTGACCTCCCTGACCCTCTTCCGATCCTCGCTCGAGCCGCCGCCGGTTGCTCCAACCACAACAGCGTCGGAGGTATATCACCCAATTCACCGCTATCTTTAAATATTTAGCAAAGATCATATGGTATGAAGTAGTCCAATAGACAAACCCAAATATAAGAAATTTGAGTGAAAGCTCGTAGTAGTAGATTGTGGAGTGCAAAACAAGCATTAAAAAATTTGAGTCTTGATTTGGTGAAAAAGTTAAAGTAAAATTCAACCTGGCATGAGTAGTCTAGGACTGGAGTAAGGTTATAGGGGGTTTTACTCAAAAAAAAAAAAATTTTTTTTATCAAGAAGAGGAAATTCACTTTTCCTTTGGAAGTTTTGGTGATGTAAGATTCTGATCGCATTTTGCTTTCAGAAGTTAGGAATGTCAGGGTTTGGAGTCTAGCTTCCATAAAAAGTTTACTTTGGAGGCCAACAGTCATTTGTGCTCTGGGGGGCATCGGTTGACAAAAAATTGCAATCTACATGCGATATTATTTGAAACAAAGTTGGATGCCCACAATGATCTTGGCTGTGTTTGGTTAGATAGTTTAGTTTAGTTTTGATGATGTCAGCAGGGGTAATGAATGGAGAGAGATAGAGAGAGAAATGAGGAAAATGATGATGTCATCAAAACTAAAACTAAAGTTAAACTGGAAAACGAACAGGGCCCTTGAGTCCTTGACCATGCGATATTATTTTCTTTTTCAATTGAACTTCGAAATATCATCAACGTAACACAAGTATGTTGAGTTTTGATGTTGTATGTTTACTTCCACCTTTGTGCTTCAAACTGACAGAAGCAGCGGCCAGGGATGCATTAGAACAGGTTATGGCTGAAACCCTTGTGAAATCAGGTGCCAAGCGTTCTGCTGTTCGAGCTGTTTGTTTAGGTGTATCTGGTGTTAACCATCCAACTGATCAAGAAAGAGTACTTAATTGGCTAAGGTTAGTTACATAAATTGATTGCCATCTCATCTTCACAGTCTTTTTGGATCTAGGTGTCTGCTGCATAATGTTTTTAAATTTTTAAGACGGTAAAGGATTCATCTTATGGTCAAAAACTAAAACCAGTAGACTCCCAGTTAATTTGCATTCAATGTATTTGTCAACAGTGAACTTCTAGTTCTAAGTTGTCTGCAACTACTTAGGATTTGAATACAGGTCAATTTCTCCTTCTTTTAACAAATGCATTCTAGTAAAAGAAATATTGTACTTTGTTTCAGAACAACATCATTTCCCCTTTTTAAGTAATATCACTCATAAATTGAGAAACCAGTAAGTATTCAGAAAACAAGTGTTATTCATATAGAGAGTAAGACGCAAAATAGGTGTTGGGAGTCTTGGGACGGACATAACAGTTAGACATATGTTTGTATAATTTGGGAGGGCAAAGAAATTTGTGCAGGAGGTTGAAAAGCATTTATGTGATAATTTGTTGTGCATCCCTTATTAGTGCTCCACATTATCCCTCTCTCCACCTTATGAAGCTTGGATTTCCCCTTGCGCTGACTTTATAATGAAAAAAAAAAAAAAAAAAGAGCTGTGTTTTTCTATTGGTGCAGTTAAGTAACTACGTTGTTGTGGCACTGGAATTACAGTTTACATGCTGCTAGAAATTTTGTTACAAGAACATGTATTGGCCCCAACAGCTTCTGAATTCCTCTAGTAACTTTCTCAGGGACATATTTCCAAGCCATGTAAAGCTATATGTTCATAATGATGCCGTAGCAGCTTTGGCCAGCGGGACATTTGGTAAACTTCATGGCTGCGTTTTGATTGCCGGTACTGGTTGCATTGCTTATGGATTCACTGAAGATGGAAAAGAAGCTCGCACTGCCGGTGCTGGGCCTGTCTTGGGTGATTGGGGCAGGTAAATAAAATATGCCTTCCTCACAACGTTGCACCTTCCTCACAATGTTGTACATGGAAGATGTGTTACCTTTGCTTTCTCTAGCATAAGAAATGAGAGATAGCTGTTGAATAATTTAAGAAAAATATTTGTGGAACTTTGTACAGGTACAAAGCAGCGTATATTGACACAGCTATATACCAGCGTTGGCCATTTGAATTCCTTTTTGTCCCTGCTAGAAAGAGATAGCTTCGAGATTGTAGCTTTGATGAAACGTAGCACAAAATTGGTCCTAATGCTCCTAACAATGTGTTTTGTAAAAATAATAATCTAATATGATCCACTATTTAATGGAATGTTCCTCGTTCAAAAGAGGTATACTGTAACATTGAAATTTCAAATTTATAGAAGTTAGCCCTTATAGTTCCACAATTTCGGGTGTGTGCCATACCAAGTTACCGTTCTTGTTTCTCTTGTTGAACAATCCAAGTCCTAGACTCCTAGGTAACATGTCTTCTTGGGGAGGATAGCACATCAATGAACATACTTATTTACGCATTTTTATGTAGGGCCGTAGGGGCATAGCACAAATGATAGGGGACATCCAGTACTTAGGTTAAAATCACCTTGATGATGGTGGAAATGTGTCATGCGGCTTCCTAATGTCAGTAGTGGGGAACAAAATTTGATATGCTCCCACCAATGCATGGAAGTGAATGAGGATGTAGATACTATTTTCTAGGACTAAAAGTCTAAAACTACTTGAAGGAACTTGTGAAATGTCAAACTGTCTCACAGTATGTTTTTAAGACCCTCGCGAGTACAAGATCCATGGTCTAGCTGATGCTGAATGATCTTCGATCCAGAAAATGTACTTTTTATGCCAAAAAAAATTTGCAGCTACTAGTATAGCCTGATAATATTATCCACCAAAGTCTAAAGCTTTATAATTATGACCGAATTACTATTGCTATCCTTGACTTCTGTGTTACAGTTTTGGCCAGGTTCACAAGAAATAGTAGATTACGCTGACCATGATGAACTTGTTAGCTCTAGTTTCTGCAGGCTTTTAAGGAGCTTTTTGCTTGCATCGTAAGATTTGAGAAAGTAATGGCCGATGAAGTACATACTTCAAACTGCACCTGTTTTTGTATGGCTCTGCATGGTTGCTACTTGCTAGTACTCGCATATTCCTACCATGATGAACTGACATGGAGGTTATTTCCTTATTGTGAATAGTGGGAAATATGGCATACATGCCAAAATTCTATGGGCCTGGGAAATTGGAAAAATAATCCTTGTTTTTCATGTTATGAAATGGTCTCTAAACAAAACCTGTTATTACAAAATTCATTCAATGCCCTCTACATGTTTTGTCTTTTGGGCCATTCTACTGAGTGGATTTCCCAAACCTGGAGAAAAGCATGGGTAGTTAATATATAAACATCCAGAACAACATTATCAGGTGTTTCTTTTGAAAATCAACTGTGAAGAATGCAAGAAGTTTGCCGTAGCTGATTTCCAGTCCTAGGTTTAAGGATTATGAAGCTTTTGACTTCCATTTGACATTTTCCAAAGCGTGCTATATGTGACCCAATAGTGGATTGTCTCGTTTACTACACTGAATGTAATTACACTAGTGCACTTATGTAATCTTGCCTGTAAAGAAAAGACCATTTGTTGTCCTGTAACTGTGTAAGTTCTATTTTTAAAGTAATTGTGATAACTGAGTATGTTCTGTATGTAAAATGAATACTAGAAGGGGAAATTGAATTGACGAAGATGTTTCTTACAGTGGCTACGGAATTTCTGCACAGGCATTAACAGCAGTGATAAGGGCTCATGATGGCCGTGGTCCACCAACAATGCTTACAAATAGTATTCTGCAGTCTCTTGGTCTTTCTTCGCCAGATGAACTTATTGGGTATGTGTGTATTGAAACATCTTTGCAAAGATATAGTTAAACTTGGATCTCCTTAGTTTGACTGCAAAACAAAACAAGAAAAGAAAATATCTTGGAGTTCTTACAACTGTCTGTATTTGTTGTGTTAGTGATACTCTACTATATCTTAACATGCAAATCATACCACTAGGATATAGGACTGGTTCCAACATCTGGGTTGCTTTCAGGTTGTTTGAAGTTGGTTCTGTCTGAATGATTCTACAGCCTTTTGACTTGGTCTTTAATTCTCTAATCACAAAGATATGCTAACTGGCTCTTTTTCTAGAAGGCTTATTTCATCGAAAAATAGGCAAGAGAGGTTTCCTTGTAGATCTGCTTTCATTTTCTTGTCCAAACTAAATTTTGGGTTTTGTTTGTGTTCCTACAAGTTGTATGCTTTGTATCAAGGGCATTGAAATTTGACTGCAGTTAAGTGGAAATGTTTTACCTATGTGAATCCTAACAAAATACCTATGGAAAGAGGAAGTAGGACGCTACATGTGGGTTCCTATCCATCTCTTTGTACCACAGTTCTCACTTCCTTGTTCTTACCATGATCAACCTAGGTTTTAAAAAACAGAAGTTCCGTAATGGGTTTTCGAAGCTCTGATACTGTTACGGATGAAAATAAATGGCGTTATGAAAATTCACATGTGTATCTGCCGTTACGGATCGCGTAAGGTCCGTAACGGCTGTTTCACCCCAGTACCGGACTGTTGCACCTACAAAATACTAAGAACAACTTTTCTTCTATGTTTTGTTCCTTTCTCGAACCTCCATGTTATCTTACAGTGTATTCTTCATAACTTTGTGAGATTCTTCTGCCTTAACGTGCTAAAACACTATTTCAGGTACCAAACTTTTATTATTTCAAACTGGGTCAGAGAGAATGAGACAAAAACTTCAACATCGTTCTTAAAACACATCATTTGATCAAATCTTATTTACAAAACTACTTGTAAAAGTTAAATATTGCTTAAAACATTCAATTTGGTCATAAACAAGGTTAGAGCTTATGTATCAATGAATTATTCAGCATTTGCTAGTGCTTCAAAAAAAATTACGAGTGCGGTGTCTGATTCCCCTTACACATTCACCGATGCTCCCAATATCCGTTACTTGCACCACAACTGTTACGCCGACTGATGCTGCAATTTAAAACCATGGGTCATCCCATTTACTTCTAAACCTTCAAGGTTGTGAAGTGCCTCTCATTCAAACTGTTCTCACTTCTTACTATGAAGTTTTCGCCTGATCCCGTTCTTTGCTGGAGTGTGATCCCAGCCTTTCCAACTTGTGGACCATAAGCCTAACAGTACAGTGGATATGAGATGTGACAAATAGGAAAGTCCTGATAAATATTTTATTAAACTCCATAAACTGACTTTCTCACATTTTCATTGTAAGCTGAAGGGCTGTAGCCTGTAGGTGATGGCTTCGGTACTTGTGTAAGCGCTGCGGCTAGTGGTTGGGTCACCCCTCACTTTAGTTAGACTACTGTCACTTGCTTTTGTTTAAAGAAGTGAACACGGACTCGCAAAACCTAGTGAACAACTTACTATGGGGCTGTTCTATACAATTGCTGCATTGTTCAATAAGTGGTTTCATTTTTTACCTTCTTGGAATATAGGTGGACGTATGCAGATCCATCTTGGGCCCGCATTGCAGCTCTTGTTCCACTGGTCGTGTCCTGTGCAGAAGCTGGAGATCAAATCGCAAACAAGATTTTGGATGATGCAGTCCAAGAACTGGCTTTTGATGTGAAAGCAGTTGTTAAAAGGCTTTGCTTGGGTGGACCAGGTAAAACTTTATTTAATTATATAACTTGACGTGTTTATTGATAGGGTTATATGCTTGATCTCCCAAAATTTTATAGGGTTATATACTTGATCTCCCAAAATTTTATAGGGTTATATACTTGATCTCCCAAAATTTGGAGTCCTGAACAGATAGGGTATATACCTTATTTGACCTCTGGTCGTTTTGTGGTTCATACTAGATATTAACTACTAAACAAGAGCACTTCGGTAGTATTTACTGCCTTAGAGCATCTTTAAAGCTAGCCGCCAAAATAGAGGCCCAAATCTAAATTTTCATCTTTATTTAATAAATAAATAAAAAACATGTAGAGGCTTTCACTATTCACTCTTACTCCAATCACAAATCTCTATTTTTATCTTCAAAATCTCCCTCCACAATTTCACTTACAACCCCCTCTCAAATTTCCATAATTCCACACAGCATCAGATAACCATAAAAGAAATAGCTCATCTCACTTCGTTTTTTCTTCTCTAAAAATTTGATTTCTCAATTCGTTTGGTGGCTTGCATTTGTCACACGATTTTTCATTGGTATGTATTCTCCCTACTTTACTCACTGTTCCGTTGTCTTTATTTGTAGATATTGGATTATACATATAGTCTGGTAGAGTTCCAAACGAATTTAGAGTTTCCCTGCCCAATGGTCGAAATTGCCCTAGCCCAATTAGAATATACCATTCTCGCGAGCGAAATTTGTTCACCCTCACCTCATAAGGGTGAACAAAACCCTCATTCTGATTGGTGGAAAAGGTGTGGGGTCCACCACAAAGCAATGTTATGCTTACTAAAAAGTGATGGGGTCTGCCATAAAATGATGTCATGCATACCAAAAAGTGATGTAATTTTGTGGACCCCACGCCTTTTCCACCAATTAGAGTAAGGGTTTTGTTCACCCGTATTAGGTGAGGGCGAACAAATTTGCACTGTTTTCGCTGCCCCCACAACCCCGGGCTGGACCATTGCCGAAGGTGGAAAAAGGTTTAGTAATAATTAGTAGACTCATTGTGAATATATAATTGGTATCTTTCAAATGGTATCAATCTCAGACATGTAAATGATGTGAAAATTATACATTTTCTTCGAAAACATAAACCAAATGTACAAAAAGGTGAATAGTACAATTAGGGAAGATAGGTCTCCAGATATGGAGACTCAAAATTGGGTTTCTAAAATAGAGACGATTATAGAGGCTGATTGGAGTGCGTATTATCTCTATTTTGGAGTTACAGAGCTTGATTGGAGATGCTCTTAAGAATGTGGAGCCAAACCCCACTCACACCCTTTTGTGGGCATGTTTCATGAGATGTAGCAGCTTCAAAATCCGTAATGCTCTTTAATTGCAGATGGAAATGGCTCTTTTCCAGTTGTGATGGTTGGTGGTGTGCTCGAAGCTAATAACAGGTGG
This sequence comes from Vaccinium myrtillus, assembly GCA_016920895.1. NCBI lineage: Eukaryota > Viridiplantae > Streptophyta > Magnoliopsida > Ericales > Ericaceae > Vaccinium > Vaccinium myrtillus. The sequence continues at coordinate 13,745,634 of CM029275.1, read as the reverse complement.
GATATAGGTAAAGAAGTTACTGACTGTATCCAGAAGACCTATCCCAACGCTTGTCCAATTAGACCAAAGGTTGGCATTCTTCCTAATTTCCCCTTTTCAGTGATTCAGTGACTAGTTTTTTTCTCCTTATTTCATGTTCATTTTTTGCCATGGATTAACCTATCAAGAATTCCCTTTTGATTCTTCAGGTGGAGCCTGCCGTTGGGGCTGCATTGCTTGCTTGGAACTCTTTGATGAAAGAAACAGAAGGAAACTGTCATGATAGATGACCCGGGATTAGTTAGAAGCATCCAACTGTAAAGTTCGACATACAACACCTTGTACCTGCAATAAACCTTTGGTATCTAATCCCTTATCGGCCATATAGCTCCTTAATTATTTTGACTCTACAAGTGGTCACGTTCCCGTGAAAGTTGATGGGTGCATACATTTACAGATCGCTGTCACGATGCTGGACATTAGAAAGCCACTCTCGCTCCACACACTATGGTGGAAATTAGAGCATAGATGATGATTGAATTGTATTTCCTTGCCTCTATCAAATTCTGATTTGATTTGAGTTTCTCAACTTGTATGTTCTCGAGATCTGTTTTTAGTGGCGTTTGGGATTAGCTTTGTTAAACATTCATTTCTTTCCTTCCTTCTTGCTTCCTTTATTTACTTTGATAAATCGTCATAGAAATCCATGATTCATACCTAACAGTTCAAGACAGTCAATTTATGGGTCCATGGAACCGGTGAAATTCTGGAAGCAGGCGGATATCCGTTCTTGCCATAGCCACCTTTAACTGTAACGAATGATTATTAAGATAACATTACTCATGCCTAGCATGTAGAGCATTGCTGAGAACTCGAGCGAACTGAGCAAATCAAGTAAATTCTTAAAAGATCAAAATGAACTTAGGAACATAGCATGTTTTGACTTTAAAATTAAATGAGATGAGCTGAATTCATTTCCCTGGATATTACTCCAAAAAACATAATCAGTCAGTAAGCAGATGCATTGCATTGCATTGCCTTGTCAATAAGCTGATCAAATGGACTTGGTAGACTCTCTACTTAATTCTCTTCTGACAAGCTCCAAGATCTCAATAACCTGCATTCAAGAATGCAGAAGAAAGTAAATTTCATGAGAATAGATAACAAATTAAGTAAGAAGATGGTATAGAGAATCAAAAATCTCAAACAATGTCCCAGGGTAATGTTTGAAAATGGGAGAGAATGATCAAATTAAGAAGAAGATATATTTTCTCTAGGAGGCTTAAAATGGGAGAGTAATGATCAAGAGCAATATATCCACAGATCTCCCAATAAATCAACCTAAATTTAAAAGAAAAGATTTGAGTACGAAAGCAATATATAAACCCAATAATGTCGAACTTATACAGCAAACATTTAAGATAAAAACAACCTCCCTCCCTCCCTCCCTCTTATATTTTCTGTCTTTGAAATAAATATGTATTGTAGACCCCGGCAAAAAGGAGAGAGAGAGAAAGAGAGAATCTTTTATCTTTGCTGTTTTAGTCCTGATGCTCAAAGACAACAACAATGTTAGAGATCATCTGTCTACTTGTGATACAGGGTGACAAAATGTAATTTCTTACTCTTTCTCGGGTAAATTGAAAAAATTGGTTTTTTTAGTTTTTTTGGTTTTGTCCTTGTTCCAAAAAAAATTGCATTTGTTAGTTTTCGGTCGATTTTTTGTGGTTTCTTGGCTTGTCTCGAAGAGAGGAATCTAAAAAGTATAAAATTATTAGCCAAACTTAAAGTTTTGTGAATAAAGATGAAGGTGACATCCAAAAAACCGGTTTTTTGGATTATTTTTCGTCTTTATTCACAAAACTTTAAGTTTGGCTAATAATTTTATACTTTTTAGATTCCTCTCTTCGAGACAAGCCAAGAAACCACAAAAAATCGACCGAAAACTAACAAAGACAAATTTTTTATGAATAAGGACAACCAAAAAACCAATTTTTTCAATTATCTTACACCTATTCTTATAGATGGAGGTGCTCCAAGGGGAGCGAGCTCAACCAATGAGCTATCCGCACATGATAACACATGCCATATTTACGATGTTCACAACTCCACAAGATAGTGATTATGCAAGCCAACATTTATGGTAAACTGTTCACTCATAAATTATTTCAGAAATCCAAAGCTTACATAAGATAAGATACAGTACTAGATTAGTTGATTCATAAAATGAGCCTCCCAAAAACATTAAACGAAGATCATTACCTCGGATTCTGCCATTTGAAGATCATTACATCTCCTTTCAAGCCTCTTTTTGTACATCAATGCTGTGTTCTTTAGTGAATTAGTTTCCCGGACAAGAGAACTCAATTCAGAATTTGAGTCTTCCAACCTGCAAAGCATAAAAGCATGTATCAGTTTTCAATGCCTTTACTTGATGAAGGATTAGTTGACAGACTTTCATTTGAACTAGTAAGTGCAGTTACCTCATGTTACAGTTTCTGATACGCTCAGCGACTCGGCATTTCAAATCAGAAAATTCTCTCGAAAGTCGACAGACGAGAACAATCAAAGCTTGCATTTGCTTCCTCTGTTCATTCTCTTTCGCTTCAACCAGCAATCTATCATTCTCTTTCTCTTCTGTAATAGCCCGAAGCATGTTCGTATGCTCGTTTGTCATTAGTTCAACCTTTTGATCCAATTTGTCAAATTCACCTTTATCAACTTCAATTTGCTCCAGTGCCAACTCCAACTTACTCTTAATCAAGTCAAATTGCTCCTTTTCCTTCGCCAACGCAGCCGATAATTCTGCTGTTAACTTCTCCTTTTCTTCCAGCGACCCTACCAATAAATGGACTTCCTGCTTTTGTCTCTCGTTCTCTTCAATCACCAATCTTAATTCCTCTTCCCTTTCCAGTGCTTTCAATTCAAGAAGGGAAACTCTATTTTCACTTTCATATAAATACTTTTTGGTCAAGCCATCGATTTTCGACTGGGCGTCCTTGATAGCTTCCTTGAAAATGAAAAAATTTTGGTGCCGAGTGGGTATTGCCACTTGGTACCCAAGCATGATCCGAGCCGTCCAAATGTGTTTTGGACGGTCCGGAGCCGTCCAAATGTGTTTTGGACGACCCGGATTGATTCTCTCTCTCTCCTCTCACCTAAACACTCTCTCTCTCCCTTTTCTCTTTCTAAAATCCGGACCGTTGGATCGCGTGATAGAAGGCTGAGATTGTCGAACGGAAACCACGGCAATACCCACTCGGCACCCAAAAATTTCACCTTGAAAATAACTCCACCCATCCCTTGTATGAACAAAGACTTGATGTCTGAATCTTCGATTTCACAAATTTCCGGCACGTGAATATGTTGAATTTCTAACTCTTCAGTATCACGGTTGTTTTGGGGATTCACCCCCCTGATAACACATTTATACACGTCCTCAGCAACTGAAGTCTCTATCTCTGCATCTTCCAGGTCACCTTTAAGCTTTTCAATTACTTTTTATGCTGGTTCGAGTCCAGCTAAGGAAAGAAACAGGGGAGTTGGCTGAGAAGGAGTCTTCCAAGGTAAGATTGTTAGGTTAAGTTTGGATGGCGGTAATCTTGAGGGGAATAGGAATGCGATACCTTTTTTTCACGATTTTAACGTTTGGAAGAGACTGGAAAGAGAATGTGATACCATGCTTCTTCTATGATTATAACGTTTGGAAGAGACACGAATATAAATGTGATTCTTAATGACATATTCAATCAAGAATTACATTCTCAAACTGAGTGGTAATCTGATCATACCCTTCACTATGAAAATCTTATATTCATGGCTCATTCATTAAGAAAATGAAATATTGATTATAATAAATTTTCAAAATAATTGTTTTCCGCGTAAGATTATCGAGTTAATCCAAACACTGAAATAAAATTACTCCAAGTATCCAATTCCTAGAAATTCGATTCACAGTAATCATATTACTATTTAACCCAAAAAATCCTAAAAATTTGATTCATAAAAATTATATTCTTATTTCTACTCAAAATTTCGGTAATCAAAACACAGCCTTAAGGTCTAAGCATAGACATACAAATGATATGACCTTAAAGTCGAAAAGAGAAGTAAAAGGTAAATGAAAAACAGGCAACTCTTCTTTTCCGTACTCATTGACGTTGGTAAGGCACCAACAATAGTCCTTTATTGATTGTGGAAATTCTACTCACTTCGTTCCCATATACTATTACGAAACTATGTGTAATTTTTAAACTAAAAAATAAATGTAGTTATGAAAATAATTTCTTTTTTTATTGCATCGTATAAAAGTTCTTAATGAGATCTATCAAATAAGATCCAAATTGGTAAAATAATTATTTTTGTAAGTACATTATTGTTAGTTTGAAAATTACACGTAGTTTCGTAGTTGACTATCAAATTGAGAATGAGAGAATATTCTATATTACAAATGTGTGACTATAACCCATGTGAGATTGTTAAAGGCCTATATATATATATATATATACAAGAAGTTTCCTATGAGCTCCTCACAAGGATGAGTTATATATATATATATATATCCATATATATAGCGTTTTAACAAAAACAAAATCAAGCCCTTCCGGTATTTTTTTGAAGATTTTCCGCGTGGACCCTTAAAAATGCATTTTAAAAACATCTAACGGTTCGGATCATGAAAATTTGGTCCGGATGGTGAAGTCCTCATGGAAGTCCTCATGGTGAGGTCCTCATATATATATATATATATATATATATATATATTATATAATATACTCCCTCATTGGATATTCACCGCGATCCTGACAAGGATCCCTTTTTTCCCAGTTTGAGGCCTTTTTTTGTTTTGATGCTTTTACAAATTGTTTTTTTTAAATTTTTCCAAGGTCCACGCGGAAAATCTTCAAAAAAATACCGGAAGGGCTTGATCCACACAGTTTTGTTAAAAACGCTAAATAAAAATGCATTTTAAAAACATCTAACAAGTTCCCGGATTTTTTTGAAAATTTTCCGGATGGAAAAGTCCTCAACACATTGGTGGATCGGTCCTCAAAAATTAAGTGGAGTCCTATCCGGGACTCCCGGATATAACCGATATATATATATATATATATATTTTTTTTTTTTTTTTTTTTTTTTTCTACCGGCTCACCACACCCAAAATTTCAAACTACATTCTCTCCCAATACCTCCTCTCCTTCCCCCTCTCTAAAATTTGAAGGACCACAAAATATAGGCACGGGCACGGTTACGAGCACATGCGTCGATTGCTCAAGCTGTACCTTTAGGCACAGACATGGGCATGCACTAGTATATATAAAAATGAGATGACCTTTGGCTATGTTTGGATGACCAGAATTTTGGGTAGTAATAATAAGAATATGATTACCGGGAATCAAATTCCTATGAATTTTCTTGGCTAGGAATGGAATATTGTTGAACATCGAATTCCTAGGAATTGGATACCACGAGTAATTTCACTTCAATGTTTTGTTTAATTCAGTAATCTTACGAAAAAAATAATTATTTTGAAAATTTAATAAAGTCGATATTTTATTTTCTTAATGAATATGCTAGGAATCTAAGATTCCCATGAGGTAAGGGAGCGATCATATTCTCACTCAGTTTTGGAATGTGATTTCTGGTAGAATATGTCATCAAAAATCACATTCATATTCATGTCTGTTTCAAACGTTGAAATCATATAAGTGTGACATCACATTCTCGTCCCTGTCATTTCCAAACGTTGGAATCATGGAACAAAGGTATACCATTTCCATTCTTCCTCAAGATTATTGTCATCTAAACTGAGCTTGAAAAGAAAGTAAATGAAAAACAGATAACACGCTTTTCTATACACTTTGAAGTTGGTGAGTAAGGGACGGGGTAACGTATGTAATAAAATTACTTTTAAAGCGAAAAAGATACTCCCTCCATTCCTTTTTTAAGTGTATAGCTTCGTAATTTACTTATTAAGAAGCATCATCATTACACCTTTCACATCAATTTTTACATTCACTTTCCACTATTGTCCATAATGGAGACATCAACATTAAACTTTGTCCACTAATTGTTCAAAAATGAATCTACTTTTAAGGGCAAAATAGAAAATGTACCAACTTTTACACACTAACTTTTCAACATCACACTTATTTAGGAACAACCCAAGATAAAATACACTACTCTTTTTAAGGAACTGAGGGAGTAAAGAAATATGTTATTGACTCATACTTTAATTTGCATTGGAAAAAGTTTCCACTTGATTAAGAGTTCTTTTTATCATCTACTTCCAATTTTTTGTTCTTTTTTTTTTTTTTTTGGATGTTCCAAAATTTGTCCACTTTCCTTTTTTGGATGTCACAAATTGAGTCATTTTCTTTTTTTTGTTTCATCTCCAGATTCAATTCAAACACAAAAATAGATGAAAAATATATTGAGTATAAAAAAGTAATCCTTGCAATTTAAAAGGAAGGTAAAACTGAAAGTTTATATATTTTGAAAAATAATGATTGTGTCCCGTTAAAACATTGAATTTCCTCAAAGGGACTAAAATTTTGAGATGGAGGGAGTAAAATCATGTGGCTTCACATTCTAAGTGTGGCTTCACATTCTAAGTGTGGCTTATCGATGTTTCTCCCTCCTTTATTAAAGACGATGTTGTGATTTGAGTGAAAGTCGTCCCCATTCAAGTTCTTCGTGCTTACCTATTCTTAAATTCTTTTTGTTGAGTACAAAATTAATTTCTCTTTTTTGTTCATTTTTTTTTTTTTTTGAGCAATCAGAAACATAATATCCATTCCACTAGTGATTCATACATTGTTTAGCCAAGGCATGTGCAACCTTGACCACCTGTCTAGGAACTTTAGAAATACAAACATAGGAAAAGAACTTAGAAATATAAATGGATTGTGGGGAATGGTGAGAGCATCTCCTTCTGGCATGATTGGTGGTGTGGGGAGAAAACTCTGGACTCTAATGACCATGTGATTATCAATAATACTGCTAAAGTGTCTGATTTTATCAAAGCTTCCAAGGATTGGGATGTCCCCTCTCTCAATCAGGCCTTAAATAGAGAGGATACTGACAGAATTACTAATATTTTGATTCCTAGGAATGCTATTGTTGAGGATACTCCTATCTGGACCTTGAATCAAAAGGGTAGTTTTTCTGTGAAATCCTCTTATGACTATTTGTCTAATAATTCTGAGTCTGATGGTAACTGGAGTTGGATTTGGAAACTCAAGGTCCCCTCTAAGCTCAAAGGTTTCCTTTGGACTTGTATGCATGACAAACTTCTAACCAATCATCAAAGAACCATTAGGGGTCTAACAAATTTTGATACCTTCCCTAGATGCAATGATAAATGTGAGGATTTGTTCCATCTGTTCTTTACCTGCCCTTTAAGTGCTGATGTTTGGTCAAAGATTCCTAGTATTCAGGTACCCCTCACGGGTGATGCTAATGAGTGGAAATTGTGGTTGCAGGCGAATATCAAGCATACCAATGCCAATAAAGGGAGTTATCCAAACTCAGTCCTTGTGTTAGTTACGTTGTGGAAAATTTGGATTGCTAGAAATAAAAAAGTTTTTGATAATGTTAATGTTGATCCTGATACTGTCTATAGGCAATGCCTAGTGTTTAAATCTGAAATAGTGTCTGCTTTCATTGATAAGTTTCCAGCTTCTATTCGACAAATTAAGCACATAACTTGGAAATTCCCAGGTACATGTAAATTGAAACTCAATACTGATGGCAGTAGCAAAGGAAACCCCGGTCCTGCCGGATTTGGTGGTGTATTTAGAGAGGAAAGAGGACATTGGGTGATTGGCTTCTACGGACGGCTCGAGGATTGCACCAGCCTTGAAGCAGAACTGTGGGGAATATTCAGAGGCTTGGAGATGGTCAAAAGCCAGAACATGGAAGCTCTTGAGATCGATTCTGACTCGGCGTCAGCCATAGCCCTCATCAAAGGAGAAGGACCTGGCAACTCTCCTCACTTGGTTCTCATCCAGGAGTGCAGAGCTCTTCTTGAAGCCACGGGATGCACCTTGAATCACATTTATAGGGAAGGCAACCAAGTTGCGGACCGACTTGCTAACCTGGGAGTGGAGCAGGAGCATAAATGGGTCTCCCACATAACGCCTCCTGTAGACCTCATTCCCCTCCTCGAAGCTGACATGAGGGGGGTGGCCTTTGAAAGGCTGTAGTTCGCTTGTTTTTTTTTCTATTTCCTGTGTACCAAAAAAATATATATAATATCTATCAAAATAGGTTTAACAAAAACATTAGCAAGATCCTGCAACATCAGCCAGTTGACAAATTGAAGACAATCGGATAGCACCTCTACATGCTTCCATCCATTGCACCTTACCCACTAATTTCTTTTTTTTGTTCATGTATTTAAAGCGTCTGCATCTGCACCTGACTTTTATTTACAAAATGTCCATTATTGAGGCTTAGTTTTTCAAATGATTTTATGAGATAAAAAGTTTTTGATAAAATCTACTCCCTCCGTTCCTTTTTAATTGTAGCATTTTTCATTTTGGACTGTTCCTAAATGAATGTGATGTTGACAAGTTAGTGGGTACGTTTCCTATTTTGCCCTTAAAAGTATTTTCTTTTTTGAAAAGTTTAGTTGTATTATCATATGGATAAAGATACGGGTACAGAAAAAAAGGGACCGAAAATGTATCGATCGCGTTCGGAGACCCACTTTTGGGTCCCACACGAGTGATCTGAACCGTTCATTGTTCTTAAAACATTTTTCCGATGTCAAACGGTGAGACTTTGGTTCGAGCACTTTCAACCGTCCGATTGATCTGAAATTTTGTGGGGCCCCTCGGAAAAATGTTTTAAGAACAATGAACGGTTCGGATCACTCGTGTGAGACCCAAAAGTGGGTCCCCGAACGCGATCGGTACATTTTCGGTCCCTTTTCTGTACACCCAGCAGTGTCCATTATCATATTGATAAGAGTAAGTAATGGAAAGTAGATAAAAAGTTGTAAAAGTTGATGTGAGAGAAAAGAGGTTGGAATTATGAGGCTACACACTTAAAAAGGAACGGAGGAGTAGTTTTTATGGAGGTGTGATAAAATCACATTATTTTTCCAAATGATAAATTCTAGTTTTGATAAACTCCATCCAATGCATTTATTTGATAAAATCTAGTTTTACTTTTACCATTCGAGAATCCTAGATTTTACTATCAAAATTAGATTTTATATCATCAAATCGTTTGGAGAACACCCCCTGATTGTGGAAGTACTATATGTGAGTGTCCAAACAATACACAATAAACACAAACACACACACACACACACAAAATAGACTCGATAAGCCTATACATTTTACACATATTTTACAGTTTTCAATACACTTTATAATATTCCTAGATATTTTTTTACACATTTCAACCTTAACGTATGCCTATTGAGCCACACATTAGCATTTTCTTGTATATTACAATGTGTGACTATTACCAATGTGAGATCCTTAAGGCCTAAGCATATACGTACAAATGATATGACCTTAAGAAAAGTCGAAGGCAAAGAGAAAATAGACAACTCTGACTTTTCGTACTCTACGAAGTCACAGCAACTTTTGGGAAAATTTCAGAATTTCCCCCAAACTTTGACGTCAATGTCTCATCACCTTGCAAACTTTCAAAAAAATCAATTCTACTCGCAAAATTTGCTACTGTTATTCAAACTTACTCCTTCCGTCTTTCTCTCACTCTATCTTTTGCTACTCCCAGAAACGTTAAACCCATCTGTCTCCCCATGATCAGACCTCTCTCTCTCTCTCTCTCTCTCTCTCGCACACACACACATGCACACCTCAACCGGCAAAAATTGACCCCTGTTGATCAAACTAGAAATACAAAGGGTACCGACCACCCCTGTACCAACCACGTATAGACGGCGTCAGGGACCCCCTTGTGGGTCCCACACACCGTTCATCAAATCTCAAATGGGCCACACGGGAATCGATACAATCGGATGGCCCTATGAGCTCGATCCAAAATCACCCCATTTCATCCAAAAGGTGATTTTGGATCGAGCTCATAGGGCCGTCCTATTGCATCGATTCCTACATGGGCCCACTCAGAATTTGATTTTGAGACAAATGAATGATTCAGATTGACCGTGTGGGACCCATAAGGGGGTCCCTGACGTCGGTCAGTACATGGTCGGTACCAATAGAATGGTTGTGATTAGACAATTGAATCAGTGGATTTTGGTCAGAATTGAAATTTGACATCTGTCTCTCTCCCACATGCGCACACAACGCTGTCTATTTCTGGTTAGAATCAAAGTTTATCAAAAACTTGGTTGAACTAGTGGGTTTTGCTCGCCTTAGTGAGATGATTGCAGCGCTGTGTGCGCGATTGTTTCTTATCACCAGAGTAGACCGCACAGGTAGATTGAACCAATGGGTTTTCCGCGGCTACCATGGGTTTTGCAATTGGACCAGTGGGTTTTACTCACCTCGGTGAGACGATTGCAGTGCTGTGTGTGCGATCGTTTCTCGTCGCCGGAGTAGACCACACAGGCTGATTAAACTAGTGGGTTTTGCGCGGCTACCATGGGTTTTGCCATTGAACTAGTGGGTTTTGCCTTGCTACCGTTGCCGGTGTTATTTCTCCGTGAGTGTACGTGTCCCTGTTTCTATATTGTTAATAGTTTGTAGTAATTTGAGTATCATATTTAATAGGGCTTCATTGTGATTCTCATAGTCAGACGGCTTCTTTTAATCCACTCTAATACTTAAAGGAAGAAGTCAGTGTGAATAATTTTAATCCAACCCTAAAAATCCATTCTGGAGGGAGAGAGAGAGATGAGAGGAGGAGAGAGAGAGAGAAAGAGAGACATTTTTTTTCCCGAAGTTAAGTGGTGGGGTCCACCCGTCCCATGTGGACCGCCACGTAGGAGGGTGTGGATGTGTTTAACGTTTTTTCTACCTTGATCGTCCATGCGATCAAATTCCGTTAGTGAGTTAACAAATTAAGACGGAAGGAGTAAGTTTAAACAATGGAAGCAAAGTTTGGAAGTAAAATTGATTTTTTTGAAAGTTCGGGGACGATGAGACATTGAGGTCAAAATTTGGGAGGCATTGAGAAATTTTACCTCAACTTTGAACAACATACTAGTAATTTACATCAAAAATTTCCTAATTGATTCCTCTTTGAATTTTTATTTTGCCCTAGTATTAGATACTCCACAATCTGATACATAGTAAAATAAGGGTGAGAAATAGACTTCTCCCACGTTAATTTAGAAATCCCCATCTGTCTTCACTGCTACGCTTAATATCTTCATATTAGCAAATATTAGCAAAAGCAAATCGCGCATAGTTATTATTATTGATCCCTCGAATAAAAAATCTTGGCTTCGCCCCTGGAGCCGATATATAATCCGGAAATGAAAGTCCTCACCATAGCAAAGTGAGGGAGCCCTCATGTGAAAATTCTTGTATATCTTTATATAATCAAATTACTTTTACGGTGAAAGAAACAAAGATGACTCTTCCTTTAATTTGCATTGGTAAAAGTTTCCACTTGATTAAAAGCTGATTATCCATGTTTCTCCTCCTTCCTTTATTAAAGACATTTGAGTGGAATTCATCCACATTTTAAAATTTAAAGTTCTTTTTTCTTACCAAATCTTCAATCCTTTTGTTGAGTACCAATTAATTTCTTTATGCTTAGCAATTCTGGCTTTCAATTGCCCTTTGTTTTCTTGCAGACTGAATGAATGTAGTAGCTCGGTCACAAGGCGAGAGATAAATCATAAGTAGTCCATTTTGTATAGATAATGAGGATCAATGTAGGTTTTTTTTTTTTTTTTTTTTCATGACCCATGTAGATAATATTGAAGGAAAATAAAAGAGGGAACTCCAGTTGAATTAGGGGGTTTGGCCTAACTTTTATCATTTTGGCTACTTTTTGTCTTTTAAATTTGCGATTTTAGAATGCAATTTTAACTTGACTAAAACTTGCGTGCTGAATTAATGTTTGATTTTTCATTATTTTTTTCTTAAAAAGCCGAGAACTAGTCCCGAATTCTCTTATGTTTATGATGATATCGCAATGCAAAATAGAAAAGGCCCCTATTTTGTTATTGAAAATAATTTGACAATTGAACCGAACTTGGGACCGCTTTGCAAACCAATAAACACAAAATGAATGAATAACTATCAAAAAAAGAAAGCAGGGAGCACAAGATGCATGGAATACCAAATAGTCAGTGAACGCATCAATCTCTCACTTGAAGACTGATCATCTCCAGGAGATGCAAAAGTGGTAGTGACCTAGAAACCAAAAACCTCAGGAAGCCTTTAATCAGGGATTCGATTATTCATGCACGCTATTAATCCAAGTGTTGAGTCAGTCCATAAAGACTTTTTTTGGTCGACATTGGGATTGATCTCCCAAATAAATTAGTTGGTCGAGCAAATGGGATACCGAGTTTTTAAATAAATAAAAATATTGAAGCTGTCTTGTACTAGAGGAGTTAAACAACGATACTCCCTCCGTCCCTTTTTAGAGCGTGGCTTCATAAATCCAACTTATTAAAGAGACATCATCATTACACCTTTCACATCAACTTTTACCTTCATTTTACACATTTCACATCAACTTTTACCTCCACTTTCCAAATTTAACATCTATTTTTACTCATTAACTTTTCAAAAAGACAAAATAATATAATTGTATAAATTTTTACCTATTAACTTTTCAAAATAAAAATTCTTATTAATTTTACACATTTCATAAAATGCGCGCCTTCAAGATTATATTTGTTGGATTATACTTAGGGAATCGAAAACGAGGTGTGATAGAAATTCGTCTCTAAAGTAAGGAAAGGATCTTAGTCGTCACGAGTCGTGAATTGTAGAAAGACGTGTGTAGCTTTTGGTGGCAAGAACTTGGGGCTTCGAACCATATTTTAGTATCATTGTGTATGTGGTGACTAACTGTATACTTGGAATCCCAAAACTGTCATGCCAAACATGTAGAACTAGAGAGCAATAGGATACTATGTGATAAATTCTAGAATGCAGGGCCGACCAAATCCTTGTTCACTTTCTTCAAATCCTCCTCAGAAGATTCTCTGTTAACAATGATGACTTTTGGACATCCAAACTTGTCCAATCCTGCAAACTTCATGGGACCAGTATCCTTGCCATATAACCTAGCCTCCGCATGGTTTGTAGAGGCAAGGAAGGGCCTTCTATCCGCCCAAATGATTTCCACATCATCATCATTCAAAAAAATAAGGCATTGATGCAATGGAAAGGGAACAACTAAACATGCATAGATCCAGTCCCTCCCTAATAGTGCATTGTAAGTAGAACGTGAATTGATAACAAAAAATGGAGTTACAAAGTTTTGGATCCAACAGTTAGGTCCAGAATGATAATACCCTGTGAGTAACTCCCCTGCATCAGTAATTCCAACACTTGAAGGGATCATGTCTTGATCAGTTTTGCAAAGAGATTTAGCAAGGAATGTATTGTACACTACCCGGTACCTCAAATAATGATCGTCGCCATATAATATGTGTGTTCTATCCCCCAAAGTGCAACGTCATAATAGCATGGATTAGTCAGACACCATTTGATGCACCATCAGGTATTATTCATCTAAAGGCAGCAGTGTGGTTTGTGGCAGCTTGGGTTGTTTATTGTAAACGGAGTGAATAAGAGAAGAAGAAAATGAAAAAGAAGGCTAAGACTAGATATAGAGCACAAGGAGTAAAGGATAAGGTTCACTTCATTTAAAACTATGCCCCTTCCCACCGATTGAGTAGCTTACAAAATCCACCGAATTCCAAACCCATCCAAACAGGGGCGGACGCAGGATTTAGTATCAGCGGGGTCAAGTATACAGTAGATCCAATATAATACTTAACCAAAAGATATTTAATACATACATACATTTTTTGCAAAAACTGCTTGGATCAAGCCCTTCCCGGTATTTATTTTTTTTGAAGATTTCTCGCGTGGACCCATGAAAACACCTTCTGAACACATTGGACGGCTCGGATTTTCCAAAAATAATTTGCAACACAAAAAAAATCAATTTTTTCTTATTTTCAGGAGGTGTGGACTAGAAGTTTTTAGTATATATATATGAGCAAAAGTGATATGTCAACCATAACATATCATCTCGTTTACAACTCGCCCCGACGGTTTTTCATATTTTGAAACCGATTCATGATAGCTTCATTTGAAATGGTATCAAAAATCTCTCGCTCAATGTACACAACCAAACTATCTTGCATCCACTGGTCACCCATTCTGTTACGAAGTCGGTTCTTTACAATCTTCATTGCAGAAAATGCTCTCTCCACTGTAGCGGTCGCAACTGGTAAAACTAAGGCTAATTTCAAAAGTTTGTATACCAATGGATATCCAATGTCTTTGGGTCTCAACCATCTTTTAGCGATATCGCCAATCCCTGTTAAGCGCGAAAACTCAACACTAGAGCGCACATCAATGATTGGGTGTGGTTACCCCATCATAGAGAAAGTTAAAAAGTTTTGGGACTACAAAAAAAAAAAAAAAAAAGATTAGAGGTGATCCGGAAAAATTATTTAGGCATAGTTATATTTATTTTTTCTTACTTGGGGTAAGATTAAAAATAATCTATACGGTATGGTGGCAAAATTACCAAAATACCCAAAATTATATATACACGGTAGTAGGAAATTTCGGTCCAGCAACCGACCCCGCTTGCCCCTATGTGGGGCCGCCCTTGCATCCAAATGCATGCAAGGCTACTGTCCAATGGTTCCCACGTGGAGCCTACTTATCCCTCATGGCTTCTTACAATATTTTTTTTTTCCTTTTTTTTTTTTTTTAGCTACTAAAAATACGGGTTGTTACAAATATGTAATCAAGTCTAATTACCATACATAATCAAGTTTTAAAACATCCTACATTGATTAACTTCCACCAAGACAAAAAAAAAGTGTCATCTACGAGCGCATAATTATTTTTGGTCTGCTTCGGCAACGTCAACTCATTGTTCTTCTTGATCCTTATGTTGTTGAGTGTTCCATGAATGCAGTTCATCACTCAGAAAGGTATGGAGTATGTCGGCACACATCTGACGGCATTCCGATTTCGGCAACTTGGACCCAACTTCTTCATTCCGGAAAATACTATCGTATAATGTAGCAGACAATTACTCCACAATCCAAGCTGCAAGAATTTAAAAGAAAAAAATCAATGGTAAGTATTTGCAGTCATTACAAAGTTTCAGATGTTAGAAGTAATAATCACCTTCCAGGGACTTGTTGGGGGCAATCTACCATTTGCTCAATATCCTGGCAGTCTTGTGTGCTGAATAGACCTGCCGACTTGCCTTTGTGGTAAATATCGATTTGTATTTTCTGAAACACGTCAATCTAAGGAAAATGAAACTCAGAATGGCATTAACAACGTTTCATATTAGGGAAACTTAAGTTTTCATGACTCATATACCAGTTGCCTCGTTGCCTCTAAATTTGTGTCCAAGCCTCCTTTTCTCGGGCGCATCAAATTGTAGAACTTCCAATTCCCCTCCTCATTATTGAGCGCAAGCAACGTCCAATGGAAATGGTGGTGGATTGGAAATAGCAAGTATTGATACCGACTTGTCTTAGGCATGATGTGTTCAAATATTTTAATGCGTTCATCGTTTGTCTTGCCCGCAATCAAACTCTGCACCCAATATCATTATGACCAATCAATGATTATCCATGTTTTCATAAATCCACGTAGCTTATTATCCATGTTTTCAAAAAATGGTAATTGATTATACCATAATCTCACAAACTGATAAAAGCATAAATTAAACCCATTCCTAAATCCCCATATGTAAAAGAAGCATATCTAAAAAAGCATAGTACTTTTGTCAAAACATAGGTTTTTAACTTTCCAAGAAACTGCTTGTGAATGCATACAATGACACATTGGTACCCCCCTGAGTGAATTCACCATCATTTCCTTCCTTGCTAATATCCGCCATTTTTAACTCCTGCTCCATGAGTAGGAACTTTGAATATGCATCAATAACCTATATGGTTAAAGCATTATCATTGTCATGTAAGTATCATGGTACGACAATCATCCAGGTTCCACAATAGTCATTTAAATTTACATGTAAATTGCCTTCAACAAATATCTACTATTTGAGGACACAATTATGCAATTCTAATAAAATTACTTACATTTCCAGATATTGCGTTTTCTGTGATTAGGCATCATAGATCTTCAGCAAACACGGAACAATGTGACACTGAGCCGCACCAAATATTTGTGCCTCAAAAAAAAATTATAAATAAAGATGCGTCAAAATCATGTATGTACAATATGAAGGTTAAAACACCATATAGTAGTGAGTGCATATTAACACATATTAGTTGCCTCGTTCCATATTTGGCCTATCTTCATTCTGTCCTCACTTGATAAAAGTCGAAATACATTGTTCATTTTGTAAGCCCTTGATTGGAACAAGCTTCGACGATGGCTTTTTCGGACCCGGCTCATAGGTGTTGACATCGACCATTTCTTTGTTCACATCTCCATCGGGTTCACCCAGAACTCCTATTTGACGTTTGGAACGACGTTGATACACATATTCCTCTTTCTCTGTTCATTTCCTCTTCTTTGCCTTCAAATTCTTAACTAAGGAACGTTGTTGTTCTTCGTCATCCTTTGGAACCAGTCTATTAGTTTGTGTAACCGCGTGTGTTATGGTCTCCGCATATTCCTCCTAAAGCTCACTGCCCTCGGCGACTAGACTTAGTATCTTTTCGTTCAAATGGCAATTTCAACATCTTTCATCTTGATCTCCCTTTTATGCATGTCATCCTTATCTTGTATATGCTTTTTTAAAGCGGCAATTTCAGCATCTTTCATCTCAATCTGTCCCCGGAGCTCTTTAACCGTTGATGCATTATCATCATTTACCGGTGAATCCTTGTAGCCTTGGAAACTCACTTCATCTTGTACTTGTACATCGGATATGGAGCAGCCCATGGGGGTTCTATCCATGTGTCCTGCTAAATCAGGTGCGTACCCCTTGACATTGCCACTGCTGCTAGGTGGGGAGGGCATGTCTTCATCGCAACAAAGTACATCTTTCGTGTGATGTGCACTCGATTCATTTGATTTGTTCACATCCCCTGACAATGTATCATGGACAACATGTTTTTCTTCTGGCTCGTCATCGCCACTCGATCTTGCTACATTTGCTACCTCCAAGACCACCTACACCAATAGTTCATGCTTCCAAATGTTATAATTAATATGGGATGTAAAATTTAAACAAGGATTTAAAAAAATTACCCAAAAGTGAACAATGTAAACTAATAAACCACGATTTCATATTGAGAACATGCATGTAGTGAATTAAGAAGGTTGGATACTGTGGATGGTTAACATGGTTTACTGGATTACCACTTTAGAAGAAATATTCCAAAATGGTAGCACAATGCATCATAATTCAAATTTATGGTAACATAGTACATCATAATTGAGATTTCTAGACTAACTCCTACCAGTTTTTATAACACTTGCCGGGGAAAAAAAGAAGATAGTCACATTAGTAACATTACAAAGGCAAGTATAAGGGAGCAGAACATGGTATGTGTCTAGATATTTGTTCCAAAACCCCTTAATGTGTCCATATCCTTTTCTTAAAAATTATATGTCCCGTGTCCGTGTCTGTCCTAATGTGTCCATAGCCTAAAGTGCACATTAATCAAGTTGGTATTTTACGGTTGCATTTTGTTCAAGTACTTCCAATGTTTTATGAAACCAACATGTCATGGAAGAATTCATGTTCATTATTTCACGCATAACTAGTAGACCATGTAAGTTAACATTGGATACAAACCTGTTTTCGCTTGAGATCCTTTATCCACACCTTTTTAAACTTGTTCACCAATTCAGGTATACTCCATCGAACAATTCCCAAGGGGTGTTCTTGATGCAGAGGTTCGTTAGAATTGTGTGTTCACACAACCAATACTACAAAATGGCAAAAAGACGGTGTCATTTAACATTTGAAAAACTACAAAGGAAAATTTAAAGTCAAAGTTTTAATCACAAACGTACCAGAAGTGACATGACACACCTAGAGACCTTCCTCGGTTATTTATGGTATTTCTTGATGGATGACAACAGTTCCTTTATAATTGCTCCGTTCCAATCATAACTTCGCATTCTTTCCAAATCATCGACACGTTCAAAGAGGACCCATTTCACATTAATACCCATCGGGAAGAAAAATGTGTGAAGTAGATACAAGCACAGCAGCCTGGCAACATCCTCAACGTCATCCGTTTCTTCACCTTTAACATATTCATTCAGTAGTTGCCTCAATGACGTGGTTGTCAGTCTCTTGTCTACAATCCCCCTTCTCATAACAAATCTGACTGCCTCCTTGCAGCCGTACTGGAGGCTAACAAAGTCTTCCCCACATTGGATGCCGAAGAAACTTACCAAGTCCACTATTGTTATATCCAACAGCTGTCACCTTTTGCCAACTCGGAATTTTTCTTTGTCAGGATCAAATGTCTCGATTAATTTCGATTATCATCTTGTCACTCTTATGGCATTGCGACGGGGTCACCTTGTTATCAATGATGGCCTCGAATATTGCCCAGAAATGAGTCAACTTCAAAGACCCTTTTGTGGCTCTCCCTCAAGTTCAATTCTTTGATTACCGTCATTATTCCTCCTAAGCTTGAACGGTATGTGATCTTGCACACATCTCCCGCATTAACCTCTACCTTACGAGCCTTTTTAATCTTACTCTCTTATCCTCCTTCTGTGGTCAATCTCTTCCTTTTACTTGCATGCCCGCCGGTACTTTCATTCTTCACCTCGGCAGTCTCACTCCGACCTTTATTTCTTGTAGTATCTACATCAAAAATCAGAAAATAAACCATGAGTATACAAGTTATTTAGGTGATCATGATATTTTATTATCGAGTATATGATGAAATCTTTACCCGAAACAGTTTTGGACAGCTTTTTTGAGGTAGGTGTATCGTCATCTACTGCTTCTTTTACCGGCAGTCTAGTTCGCCTTTTCACTGTTGCCGAGGTTTCACCTCCAAAATTAGAAACTTCAACATACAAAACACGGCAGGGGAAAACATAATATACCATATACTTCAACAATGGTGGTGTACTGGTTTAACATGTTTGACGCGTATACAACAAACAAGTTCAAACATGGCATATCAATGCTCCATATGCAAACTTGTGTACGACACATTGATTGTATAAATAAATCAGAATTCACATATGATTTAATGTTTAATGTCAACACAATTCAAAGAACTATATCACATGAATAGAATAGTATCGCTAAATATTCATGTGCACTTACCTTTACCGGTTTTCATTTTTCCTTTTGGATCGGGGGCTACATCAGTTCTTGTATCCTCGGCCACTTTCAGCTGTGCACCAGTTACATCCCCGGTGTTTTTAGTTCCTGTCATAATGTATAAGAGTCCATCAATTGTTCGTTAGGTTGGAAGTCACCGTCACTATTAACCCAATTCTCAATTGATATTAAAATAAACCACATTTTACATTCATGATCAAGTACCAAATATACATTCATAATCAATGAATGTTGCAAACTTGCCCTTAAAAACTATACCCTTCAGTTTTTTGAAACATGGTTCATTTAAATTTAGTTTATCAAATAACTCTGTCAACCATTATGTTGTATCCTAAAAAAAGGTTAATCAATCAACCATGTACCCTGTTCTACAAAATCAGTGGTTATGGTACAATGGTACACCACATTCAACCATTCATTAACCACTAAAATGTTAAATCAGTTTACCAAGATTTCACAGGGTTCAAAAAATCATTGAACCATGTCATCTGTTCGAAAAAATCATTCTACAAAATCAGTTTGCATGGTTCAACGGTATACCATATAAAACTATTCACTAACTTTAAAATGGTAAATCGGTATTTCAACATTCCACTTCCTCTTATAACATACTATTTAAAAAAAAAACAGTGAACCACGGTACATTACTAAACCAGAATGTATATTGCATGAGAAACAGGGAACAAAAAAAAGCTGAAAACTAACAAAGTACAGATGGGAACATAGTATTCCATTTTATTAAATCTGCAAAAACATACCAACTTGAAAACTAACAAAGTACCTTTGGTTATTTGATACTTTTCTTTCCTTTTTTTTTTTAGGAGTTTCACGAGGTCAGGAAAACTATAGATGAAATAGTCAAGGAAAATTTTAGCAAAGATGGGCATGGAATAGGACACGCTGTTTGTCTCCGTTGTCTTGGCCATAGACGAAGTAAAACCCACGCCTGCCCCGGGTATGTCGGGTGTCGGTTATGTTATAAGGGAGCAATCCCTAAGTACTTGGTTTTTTTTTTTTTTTTGTAGCAAAAAAATCAAGGGTGCATAGCCTTTAGAGATAGGGGATGTGATCCGATAAAAGTAATTAGGTGACGTAAAGTCAATAATTAGTGCGGTTGGATGGTGAGTTTGTCCGTGAATCTGGTTGTGACATTTTGGACCAAATTCTTGCTTTTTCCAAAGCAAAATCATCCTTGAAGGGAAAGCTTATCGCATGGTGTTTTCTGGAATTGCCATATATTCATGGCGTGTGGAAAGGTAAGTTGAAAATTGACCTGATGGTGACTACCTGAATGGAAAAATTTGGGCAACACGACATCAAGCACAAGCAACACAACATTAAGCAGCCACAAGCAACACAACATTAAGCAGCCATAAAAACATGGTACAATCATACACCATGAATATTAACAGAAAACATGGTACAATCATACAGTGTGATTAACCAACACCAGACAACATCGACCAACCCTTGAATAACAGAAAACATGGTACAATCATACACCATGATTAATTTTAAAGGCCTAAAAATAGGTGAATTAGTAATCCATTATCTCACATCATCAATAAACATACCATCTTCAGAAATAACATTTAAATATGGTATATCACCAAACCAGAAACAATTCATGCAAAAACCGAGTGAAAGTTCAGTGATATCACATTGTTTGTTATAGCCCAAAACAACAATCTTCTTTGTTGAGCCAACCAAAAAACGATGGTATAATCGAACAGGAAAGTCCTCAACGCAACAAGTAGCAGTTGATTGAAGGAAACCATAAGTTTAAGATGCAATTAATTGTGCCTGATTTGGTATATTAATACACCATTATAGATTTCGAAAAACCCCCAAATTAACTTCCAAAACACTACAACAATCCTAACATTCCACCAATTTTCAAATAGGGTTGTGATTCTAGCGTACTTACAAGCCATTTTGCGGATCGGATGGGATGTACGCAGTTGAGGGGTTTACTTCGGTGTGGAAATCAGCAGCCACATCTCTGGTGTGGAAATCGGTACCTACCGGATTTGCTTTCGTCTCCTTCGTCGTCCTATGCCCTGGTAACGGGATGGTGGGGTCTCCGGTGATGTCTGGTGTTGGGATGGCGGGGTGGGACGATGTGGGTAGTATTTTGGTTTTCACCGAATACTTATTCACGCATTTTTGTGTAGGGGCATAACACAAATGATAGGGGACATCCAGTACTTATTTTAAAATCACCTTGACATTGTTTTGGTAGCACATCAATGACCATACTTATTCTCGCATTTTTATGTAGGGGCATAACACAAATGATAGGGGACATCCAGTACTTAGGTTAAAATCACCTTGTTGATGGTGGAAATGTGTCTTGCGGATTCCCAATGTCAGTAGCGGGGAACAAAATTTGATATGCACCCACCAATGCATGGAAGTGAACGAGGATGTAGACGCTATTTTCTAGGACTAAAAGTCTAAAACTAATTGAAAGAACTTGTGAAATGTCAAACTATGTCTCCCTGTATGTTTTTAAGACCCTCGCGAATACAAGAGCCATGATCTAGCTGATGCTTAATGATCTTCGATCCAGAAAACGTACTTTTTATGCCAAAAAAATTTGCAACTACTAGTATTTCCTGAATATTATCCACCAAAGTCTCAAAAGCTTTATAATTATGACAGAATTACTATTGCTATCCTTGACTTCTGTGTTACAGTTTTGGCCAGGTTCACATCTCATTTCTTGCCAAGAAAACTTCTTATGAGTTCAATGCTTCTAAAGTAAACCTTAGAACTTGTTCCTCCACATTCATTCTCAGCATGGTTAGGCTGTATTTCAGAAAATATGCAGAGGCCTTATCCGTCACTTTCTTATTCTGTATTTAAGCAAAAAACTCTCTCTCTCTCTCTCTCTCTCTCTCTCTCTCTCTCCACACAATGCAAATTAATGAGGTTATATAAAAATTCAATGCGTGACTGACCACACAAGAAATAGTAGATTTTGCTGGCCATGATGAACTTGTTAGCTCTAGTTTCTGCAGGCTTTTAAAGAACTTTTTGCTTGCTTCGTAAGATTTGAGAAAGTAATGGCCAAGCCAATGAAGTACATACTTCAAACTGCACCTGTTTTTGTACATCAGAAAATTGGTCTAAAGGACAAATTTGGGGCTTTAAATAGTGTTTAGTCCAGTTTAACTTATTTTAATACTTCCAATACATTGATAGGAAATTTTTGAGAGCTCAAGGACAATACTAGACAAAAATACCCTTAATGAAACCTACACTCACGCGCACCATGTGGACGAATTTTCAAACCGAAAGCTACAGCATTGAAAGCGACATTACTTTGACGGAAAACTTTTTAAACCGAAAACTTTGAATTTTCAAACCGAAAGCTACAACATTGAATTTTCAAACCGAAAAATTTTCTTTCATGCCCGACATGTGGTACCCTTTTCCCCGTCACTCTCTCTCTCTCTCTCTCTCTCTCTCTCTCTCTCTCTCTCTCTCTCTCTCTCTCATACGTGGGTTTTGGGTGGGTGGGACAAAATTAATTTCTCTCTCTTCAATTTTGGGGGTGGGTTCAATTTTTGAAGGTTTAGGTTCTTTGAGGTAGGGTATAGTGGGTTTAGGCATTTTGGGTTTAGGCACTAAGGGTGCACTTTCCATTATAGGGTTTTAGCTGTTTAGGCACTTTCATAGGGTACCCTAGGATTTAGGTTTAGGGTGCACTTTTCAATTATAGAGTTTTAGTGGTTTAGGCACTTTCATAGGATACCCTAGGGTTTTAGACACTTTCATAGGGTACCCTAGGGTTTTAGACACTTTCATAGGGTACCATGGGGTTTAGGTTTAGACACTTTAATTAGGTTTTGGGGTTTAGGCACTTTCATTGGCTAGTGGGGGCATTTTTGGAAGGTGTAGGTGATTTGTCCTTTTGGAAGGTTTTGGGGTTTAGGCATATTCCTACCATGATAAACTGACATGGAGTTATTTCCTTATTTTGAATACTGGGAAATACGGCATACATGCCTAAAATTCTATTAGTTATTTCCGGGATTAGAGCATAGATGATGATTGAATTGTATTTCCTTGCCTCAATCAAATTCTGATTATATTTCAAATAGTTTTTTAAATCAGAAACATGGAGAAAATTAAATAAGATAAACTGAATTCATTTCCCAGGATATTGCAATCGGAAAATAAGAAGAGATGAATATATTTGTATAGGTAATTTTCCTTTCCCTTGACTAAAAACAAAAAACATAATCAATCAACAGGCAGGTGCTCCACAAACACCTTCACTCTATTTTATAGATTTGCATTTTGGCGCACCAAAAACAATGTCAACCCAAACACGACTCTAGCAAAACAAACCTCCATATACAAGTTTGATACTGTAAAAGCTAGAATCAGAAAGAGGCACAGCCAACTCAAAGCAAATAGCCATCTGAAAACCCAATTCATATTTTATGCCGGAATACAAGGAAATTTACATTTCTTTCTTAACAATATATACTAGTCCAATGGGAAGTTGTGACATCCCTCGGCTGTAACAAAAAAATACTAGGCACTCATACTTTGTACCACCATAAATAAAAGAAAATAAACTAACAGCTTCCCTGGGTACGTGTCAAAATTGTCGAAGATGTTTGCACTTTCTTCAGTTTTCTCTTCATAGCGCAATCTCATCTTGAAGTCTCCATCTGGTTTTGATTGTTTTCACCAATACACCAGATAAGTCTCCAATTTGGGCATTCAAAAGAAAAATTGGAACACCTTAACCTGTTAAACATCAACGAACGGTAGTTATGGTCCTATTAACAGATGAAGATCTGTTTTTTGAGCTGCTTCACAGGGTAACGGGACATAAACATATCACTGAAGCAGTCACTTGGGCTGATTCGGATTATGGTTCAAGAATTATGGAGTGAAACATTATATATAGGTAGATAGCGAATCAAGACGCTAATTTTTCCGTGTCATTTACTTGGGTAGAACCATCCACAAGTCCATGATCCAAACACAGCGTAAATGTATCTACTAACAGAAGCCCTTAATCTTCCTTATTAAATTAGAGATGTAAGAATTGGATCTCATGAAACTCTGGAACCAAATGAAGACTAATGCTAATACATACCCTTCAAACCGAATTGTATCAGACGCATTGCATTGCCTTGTCAATAAGCTGATCAAATGGACTTGGTAGACTCTCTACTTAATTCTCTTCTGACAAGCTTCAAGATCTCAATAACCTGCTTTCAAGACAGTAGAATGATAAATAGACAGTATTTTCCCATTTGGAAACTATAAGTCAATTGGATTTTAAGGATGTATTAAATTGCATGAACAAGGCATTGATAGTAACAGATACAGGATTTTATGTCCTGGCCATGAAACAGATGCACGATATTAGTTAGGGGTATTTGTTGTCAAATTTCTAATAATCCACCAAGCATAATGCAGGAACCCATTTGCATTTGGCACTAGATGATACAAATCCATCCTCCAATGCTCGGAACAATAATCGGAATAAAAATCCACTACAAGTGAAATCCTCACCTAAAAAATTTGTTCAAATCAAGAATGCAGAAGAAAGTAAATTTCATTTGTAAAAGGAGAAAAGCACCGGTTCTACGTAGTACAGTAGCAACAACTTGTTACAACCAGATAAATAATCAATTTAGCATGCCCTACTGACAAAACATGCTGAATCCTCGCACATATGAAACTAGAAGCACTGGGAGGAACCCAGAAACAGTTCTAATTATTCCCATGATTTGAAGGCCTACAATGTTGCCAAAAAAAGAAAATATCAAGATTTGCACTATGACTTCAATGGGGTTTGTTGTGACAAGACATCAAAAAAAGAGACAAAAATATCAAACAATGTCCACAAGTCAAAAAAAGAAAACATCATGAGAATAGATAACAAATTAAGTAAGAAGATGCTAGAGAGAATCTATCTTACCCCCGGGTAATGTTTGAAAATGGGAGAGTAATGATCAAGAGCAATATATATTTTCTCTAGCAGGCTTAAAAGTGCGTCCACTTCATCTCCCAATAAATCAACCTAAATTTAAAAGAAAAGATTCAGTACGAAAACAATATATAAACCCAATAATGTTGAACTTATACAGCCAACATTTAAGATCAAAACAAACTCCCTCCGTCCCTCCCTCTTATGAACCAACATCGTGAACAAGGGTTTTGGCACAAAAAGTTCATAAGCCATTTTATATTTCCCAGGTCTGTGTCATTTACTTGACACTCAGTATTATTCAATTTATAGGAAAGACTTGACTAATAAGCACTGTTACAGTGTATAGTTACGGCTCTGCACTTGCTAGTTTTTCATGTTTGGATAAGCAAAAAATCAGATGAAGTGGGGGAAAAAAGGAAATAAAGAAAGGAAAACACTGCAACTTTTGAAACTAAAAATCATGCATCGGTCTTTTTAGTAACCATATGTATTCAAACACACATACTTTCTGTCTTCGAAATAAATGTATTGTAGACCCCAGCAAAAAAAAGGAGAGAGAGAGAAAGAGAGAGAATCTTTTATCTTTGCTGTTTTAGTCCTGATGCTCAAAGACAACAACAATGATAGAGATCATCTGTCTACCTGTGATACTGGGTGACAAAATGTAATTTCTTACTCTTTCTCAGGTACATTGTTTCGTAACATCGTCCCTGTAGCCATTGCTTCCATTCATCAACGTCTTATCTCTGTGATTGAAGCTCTTTACCTCCTAGGCTACTAGTTCTTTTTTCTTTTCTTTTTTTCTTGGGGGGAGACAAGACACTTATCTACACCTCAGGATGGGTTAGTGGGGTTGAACTCCCGACCTTATAGATGGAGGTACTCCAAGGGGAGCGAGCTCAACCACTGAGCTATCCCACAAGATAACACATGCCATATTTACGATTTTTATTACACCACATGATAGTGATTATGCAAGCCAACATTTACGGTAAAATGTTCACTCAAATTATTTCAGAAATCCAAAGCTTACATAAGTTAAGATACAGTACTTGATTAGTTGATTCATAAAATGAGCCTCCCAAAACCATCAAACGAAGATCATTACCTCAGATTCAGCCATTTGAAGATCATTACATCTCTTTTTGTACATCAATGCTGTGTTCTTTAGTGAATTAGTTTTCCAGACAAGAGAACTCAATTTAGAATTTGAGTCTTCCAGCCTGCAAAGCATAAAAGCATGTATAAGTTTTCAATGCCTTTACTTGATGAAGGATTAGTTTTTTTGATAAACAGAAAATTTATTAATCTTTGAAAACAGATTACAAAGATTAAAAGGGGCCAAGACTGAAATCGCCAAGGCCCCAAAAGGGAAAATAACAAGACAAACATGGGTGGCAAGATACCAGCCAAACTACAAAACCAGAAAAACATCCAAGATGAAGGATTAGTTGACAGACTTTCATTTGAATGTAGGCAACATAAGTAGAACTAGTAAGTGCAGTTACCTCATGTTACAGTTTGTGATACGCTCAGCGACTTGGCATTCCAAATCAGAAAGTCCTCTTGAAAGTCCACAGACGAGAACAATCAAAGCTTGCATTTGCTTCCTCTGTTCATTCTCTTTCGCTTCAAGCAGCAATCTATCATTCTGTTTCTCTTCCATAATAGCCGGAAGCATGTTCCTATGCTCGTTGGCTTCCCTTACTTCCTTTGTCATTAGTTCAACCTTTTGATCCAATTTGTTAATTTCACCTTTATCTACTTCAATTTGCTCCAGCGCCAACTCCAACTCACTCTTAATCAAGTCAAATTGCTCCTTTTCCTTCATCAATGCAACCGATAATTCTACTCTTAACTTCTCCTTTTCTTCCAGTGACCCTACCAATAAATGGACCTCCTCCTTTTGTCTCTCCTTCTCTTCAATCACCAATCTTAATTCCTCTTCCCTTTCCAGTGCTTTCCATTCAAGGGAAACTCTATTTTCACATTCATCTAAATACTTTTTGGTCAAGCTATCGAATTTCGACAGCACGTCCTTTATAGTTTCCTTGAAAATAACTCCACCCATCCCTTGTATGAACAAAGACTCGATATCTGAATTGTCAATTTCACAAATTTCCGGCACGTGAATATGTTGCATTTCTAACTCTTGAGTATCATGGTTGTTTTGGGGGTTCACCCCCCTGATAACACATTTATACACCTCCTCAGCAACTGAAGTCTCTATCTCTGCATCTTCCAGGTCAGCTTTAAGCTTTTCTATTAATTTTAGCAAGTTTGCCTCTGCCAAATCATGCTGCATCATCTTCTCAGAAGCATCAGAAACTTGCAAGGAAAGACACTTCACTTCTTTTTTCTGATCAGAAACTGAGTCCCTAAGTCGTTGATTTTCTGAAAGGAGGCCATCCATTCTATTCTTTAAACTGCGAAGAGTCTCAGTATTGTTGCCCAATCTGGATAGTTTTTCATTTTCCACGATGAAGTCATCTAATTTCGAGATAACATCCGGAATTTTCTTCCTCAAAAATTCCAAGTCTTTATCCTTCCGAAGTGGCAAAGAAGACCCTTTTTCTCTTAAGTATTCCCGCTTAAGACTGAAAAATTCTTCAGTCATCTGTTGCACCGTAGATTCGTGGCTCCTCCTCATCTTTGTTATCGTACCATTGAAATAGTTCACCAATTCATCTTTTGTCATGTGCTTTAACTGTGCAGCATCCCAACTCTCAGGCAAACCGTTATTAGACTCCTCAAATACACCATTTCCCTCCCAAACTGACGTGGAAGGAGAAAAATGATTGTTCAAACCCCTTCTATGAAATTGATCCATATCGTGAGATCCATGAGAAATTAGCTGCCCATTTTCAGGATTGGACAGTGAATTTAAGATTGCATCTAATTCCTTCCTTAACTTTGAAACCTCGTCAATCTTTTCAAGTGCAGTATTTTGATACCATAACTTCTCTTCGTACTGTTCGTGGAAACTCCTAATTGAACTCTGTATCACCAATGCTTCAACCTCCTTTTGAATCTCCTGCTCTTGCTTCCATTCACACAGTGATGCCTTGGTTAAATAAACCATATCATCCACCTGTGTGTACATATCGTCCAATGTCGTGTTTAGAGTTTCAAGCAACTTATCTACACCCGTAAAGCTTTCAGATGCCTTTCCTTGGAGAATTCCACCCAATCCCACCAATTCTGAACCCGAACTTGTCCGTATTGGACTACATCCCCGTATGGTATAAATCTCCTTTTTAAGCTTCTTAATCTGCCCCTTTGCTACATTTTGTAGGCTTCCCAAAGATTTCCTCATCTTATCATGCTCCACAAATGCATCAGTAAAGCTAGGATAAAAACTATTTCCCTCACATCTCATTTCGTGGCATGACTCACTTTTATCGGCACCGAATTGGAATAAATGCATTTTCTCCTTCAAACTCTCCACCTCCAGTTCTTTCGCGGCGATTTTCTCCTCTGCCCCTTGCTCGACTGCTTTCACCATACCTTTAATGACAGAGTCACTCACCATCCTCGATATCATCAAACGGCCACTGATATCATCCCAATAAGAATCCAAATCGTCAAGAAGGTCATCACCCAGGTTCTCACTCTCTCTAACGCCACTGACCTGTTGTGCAACTTTTTCATTACTTGAACTGATACCACAACCAAAATCTCTTACCCCCACCATAATCCCTTGATCCCCCATCAATGAATGCAACTGAAACTGCACCTACTTATATGTATACCTTGGGAAAATTGCAACCGAACACCTGGAGGACACAAACAAAAAGTTAAATTCAACATTTCGGGCACATAATACCTAATCAAAACTTCAAATTCAAAGATGAAATAAAAATGGCACATATAGTTGCCTAATTGGAGTTCCAATGTGAAATATAGGAACTTCCAAATGACAAACTATAGATATATCTTGAGCAAAAATGCAACCCTAACACATGATACACATAAATTTGATTAACTAGGACACTCTAACAGCAACAACCACCTCCGGCCCATTGAGTAAAACTCCAATTAATTTGAAGCACAGAAACGCTCAAATCTAACATATATTTGGGTACAAACTACAGCAAAAAATAAATAAATAAATACTAGTATATTTGGAAGAAAAAGACTGACCTTAACGAAGTACAGATTAAAGACTCGTTGATTTGAGTAAAAATCGTAGAAAAATAAATGTTTTTGAGCCAAGAGTGGAGGGAGGGAGTTTTATGAGTTGAATTTAAGTTTTATTGAAGTGTCGATTTTGAGTAAGTGATGGAGATTCTCCAAGTAAAGCATCAAACTCAAAGCAGCAAAAAAGAGATTGGACCGAACAATTGAAGCTTAAATGTGACGAATGAGAACTTACAGCTGAAGCAAAAAGATGAACGGAGCTCCTCCCTCTCTCTCTCCTGCCGTGACAATAACGGCGTGGAAAATCCTCGAAAAGTTTCTGGGTTTACTCTGGCAAATGGACTTTGAAAAGAGCAATTCGCGAACTGGAACTCTCTCTCTCTCTCTCTCTCTCTCTCTCTCTACACCCTTTTTCCCTCGTCCTGTCCCCTTTGGGTTTTCTCGGTTGTTACTTGTTAGGGTTTTGTGGGAGGAGAGAGAGGACAAGAACAAGGTTGTGAGCGGGAGGAAGAGAATGACTATTCGAGACTTCATAGAAGTTCAAAATTACCGGTTGTTGCCATTACTCGCTTGCTTATATTTTGTTAATTCGGCGGGGTAGAATTGTCAGAGGAAGTAGGCTAGGATTTATAATTTGTCTGTTTAGGAAGCTTCGTACTTCGTAGGTAAAATCCAAATACATGTGGATTTTTTTGGGAGCAACGCGCGTGTTGTGCACCAAATGCATAGTTAGGCCCTTTTTGAGTCTCGTTATTCGATCTGAATCGTTTATTTTCTTTGTTTTATAACATAACTATCAATCCTAATGTTGTCAAAATGCCTTTTTCTTGAAAAGGCTACAATTTTATGTAATCTTTTTTTAAAACTGGAAGGTAAATGCTCACCGATTAAACATTTATCGATGTCCAAAAAATCGGAATATTTGCATGCAACTACATCTTGAGGTGACAAACCAAATGAACGATTCGAATCAACTATCAAGATTGCGGTGGGACTCATAATGGATTAAGATAAAGCGATAAAGTACTGGATTAAGATAAAGTGATAAACATCACGGGTAGTCATGGTGTAGTAGAATACAAATTGGTACTATGTTTTGTCGTTGTCGTGTTCGAAATATGTCATTTTTCATTTTATAGAATTTGTGATCGTATCAAAATACTAGTTGACTAATTGACTTTCTTCGCCGATAGAGTTGTTAAATCAGTAGATATAATTGACACTAATCCAACTTGCTAATCATTTTGAGTTCCGATTTACAAAACTAAGATGTTTGACTAAATAAGTTAAAACATGTTCAAGAGATCATACATTTAATTTATCTATCTATCAAAAATGCTAAATTTTGTCTTTAGCCTAATGTCAAATACCATTTTTTTTTCCGCTAAATGGTACTCCGTTTTAGTTGATGCATTCGAATTGAATAATTTAACTTGAAAACGTGGACTTTAGTCAATTTAGACAATAAAAAAAACTCACCCGATGTGTTATTGAAGCCATAATCCATCTTCATAAACGAAGAATCATATTATAAAGCAAGAGAGAGGGACCATTTTCTTTGAGAGACAGGGAGAGAGGGTCCAGAGGGAGAGACGCTCCTGACATTTTAATTAGCCAAGAAAAGTTGAGATTTGGAAATAAAAAGCAGATTTGTGACCCCCAAATATATCCTTCAATAAAGGGAATAAAGATTCATTAATTTTATTTTATGTGGATTCAATATATTATGGAGAAGGACCGTTAGTATTCAACTGTTTATTAAGAAACTTCTAGAAGATTTGAACCAAGGAAAAGTTTATTGTCAAAACAATTTTTTTTAAGTTCAAAAGTTTTACACTTAAAAAAAATTGTACCATGTGCAATGAAATTTTTTGGCACTAACAAAAATTGTTTTCGCATTTTCACGTTGCAAGAAAAAAATGTACAAGGAAAATATAAATAATGTAAAAAAAAAATCCTTCTATTGATAACTCACTGGGTTGACAATAAGGTGTTGTCCCCATCCAAGCCTTTCGTGCTCGGCGATCAATGGCCCATATCAGTTCGGTAATAAACAGTGCAGATCTATTTGGGTCTGAACAGATCTGGGTCGTTGATCATCGAGCACGAACGGCTCGGATGGGGACAACATGCATCCATCCCCTAATTCGATAATAAGGCAAGAATAATACAAAAAAACACATACTCTAATTAATGTACCTTTTTCACTTTTCTATACAATTTCATTGTTTCACATATTCTTATATACTTTCCACACATTTGAATAAATTTTTTAAACCTTAACAACATCCCAGTATACTAATTTTAGAATTTTCCAAGATAAAAAAAAAATTTAAAAACCTAGGCAACACCAAATTTTAAGAGAGCCTTTAAGACCTTGCAATAATTTCCTAAAAGCAACTTGCTTTTGAAAGAAAAAATGATCAAAAAGCAACTTGCTTTTCACCTAAAAGTAATTTGGGCGGTTCTTCCTCTCATGTAGGAGTATCATGCTATTTATTTTCGTTTTATGCTTTGAAAATGTAAACAAGAATCTCATGTACTCCTTTATTATTGGAGTTGTTATTGGAGTTATACGAATGTAATTGCATCTGCATTTTATATTCTCTATCCATGACTATAACTCTACACACGTATCAAATGGAGATATCCCCCATCACACGTGAGTCGTCACCCCACGTAAGATGAAAATAACTAAAAAATAAGATGAAAATAACTAAAAAATAAGTAGGGATTTTGTGATGGTGAAATGATTTAAGTAGGGATTTTGTGATGGTTAAATGATTTTAGCACTCTCGTTTTTATTTATTTATTCACATTCACTCCTTTTTTGCCCTAATCTATGTGAAATTACAACAAAAAAAAAATTTTAATTCACATCTTCACTCGCGCAAAGCGAAGTTGCAATTTCCGTTTCAAAAAAAAAAAAAGCGAAGTTGCAATTTCATGCATATGAACAATGATAATATAAGGAATGCAAATAGATAGAAAGGAATTTATAAACCATTTTCCCTCTCAGAATTTCTCATTTTATCATGGGCAACACTGCTAGAAGCCTACAATCACGTACGAAATGCACAAGCAAAAGAAAAGATGGGGACTAGTCCGGAAAAAGAGAAACAAGTTGAATGGATCGGAAAAAGGCTATGGGATTCTTGTTACACTCTTGGACCATTTAGAAACTTATTTACTAGAGAAGAGTTTGGGGCATGTGACAGTGGGCCTGATTGAAATAACTCAACTGGACCAAAAGAAAAGATGGGGACTGATCCCTTTTGCAACACTAGACTGGGCCTAACATCTATAGCCTGTAGGACCAATTCTCCTAGGATCTTGACTTCTATAACTGGTGCTCAATCCGAATGCACTTCTATAACTATTACACTGATAAACCCTAATATGTATGTCATTGCTTTCTCCCAAAAGCTTTATCTTTCCCTTCTCATTCAAAGACAGATTTAGCCATTGGAGTGCCTTCTGGTCGACTTCGGTCAGTTGGGCACTAACGTGGTTCTTTGTTTTGTAGAATCAGAGGAAGCAGGGCTAGCCACAGGAAAAAGTCTCCTGGGAAAAGTTAAGTCAAGTAGAGGAAAGTTTGGACACCACTGGCTAAGTCAAGTAGAGGAAAGTTTCTCATGGGAAAAGTCAAGTCAAGTAGAGGGTGTTGAGGCACTACGT
Source organism: Vaccinium myrtillus (assembly GCA_016920895.1). Classification (NCBI taxonomy): domain Eukaryota; kingdom Viridiplantae; phylum Streptophyta; class Magnoliopsida; order Ericales; family Ericaceae; genus Vaccinium; species Vaccinium myrtillus. The sequence goes on along the minus strand of CM029275.1, from coordinate 13,712,462 downwards.
GACCATTAAATAATTACTCCCTCTGTAGGGTCGTGTTTCACCGTTTGTGGAGGAAAAACAACCCGTTTGGGGGAACTGATACAAAACCGTTTGTGTGTAATTTGGAACCGATTCCACCAACCGCAACCAATGTGTGATTGTGTCATCAACCGAAGACCCCTTTCACAACTACTAAGGAAAGATTGGCCAAAGAACTCTCAATGAGTGCTAAAACAAGAAATTTATGCTTTAAAGGCATTTATTACCTCAACTCTCCTCACCACTACAGCTAACCCTTTCCCTTTGAGTCGACAACTTCAAATTTTTTTCCACAGAGCAGAACTATAAATGTACTATGAGGCTGCTGATTTTACAGGAAATAGTTCTTCTATTATCTGCTCATTGGGTGGATGATAAAATTGCTTTCTTACTAGTAAGAATGCAATCTTACTGGCCAAAGAACACTTTATTTTAATTTAATGATTTGAGACAAAAATTTTTCTGGCTGGGAAAACAGACAAAAGAAGTGTGAACAGAGATCTAAAAAAAGGATCTTTCTTGACACAAGGGCCAGTGATAGAAGTTAATCAAAAATAGGACACAAACTAATTCTTTCCAAACCCCAAATCATCTAACATTCAAAAATGTCATGCTCAAACCATGAAAGTGTCCTTTATTGTCCTAAACCCTCCAAACCCTATGAAAGTGCATACACGCTCAAACCTAATGAAAGTGCTTAAACCTAAACCCTGTAAAGTTGCAAAAGCGCAAAAGTTTCATAAACCACTAAAACCCTATAATTGGAAAGTGCCAAGTCTTGCCAAACTCAAAATGCCTAAACCCACTATAACCTACCCTTAAAAGCCTAACTCTCGTAAAATTGACCTCAAAATTAATCTCAATCCTAAAATTAAAGAGAGTCCCACCCACGCATGTGAGAGAGAGAGAGAGAGAGAGAGTCAACAGGCAGACTTGGGGGATCATGATGCATGTAGTCCCCATCCGAGCCGTCCGTCTTCAAAGTGCCCTCAACCCTGCCATTGTTTTGTTTGGACTCAAACAGATCCGCACCGTTGATTGCCGAGCAGATCCGGTTGTTGATTTGTTTGAGTCCAAACAAATATGGGTCGTTGATTGCCGAGCACGGACGACTCAGATGGGGACTGCATGGATGCTGCCCCAAAGGGACAGCATCAGCAAAGGAAACTGGAAAAGTGACCCAAGAGCTGTCACTTTCAAGGGTTGTACCGGCAAAGGAGAAGTGACCAGGAAAAGTGACGGGTTGTGTACCAGCTCTCCTTTAGTAATTTTTTTTTTTATCAGTAAGGGTATTTTTGTCTAGTGTTGTCCTTGAACCCTAAAAAATTCTACATCAATGTATTGGAGGCTTTAACATACTTGGCCTTTAGGCCAATTTTTTGTAAAAAAAAATAAACCCAAATTGTTTCCCCGATCTTTTATGCTCCAAACACATTTTAGAAATTGTTTCCCCGATCTTTTATGCTCCAAACACATTTTAGAAATTTGACGGTTGATATATACGTATAGAATGGAGTAGTATACTCCAATTTTAATTTACAGTACATATCTCCTGATTATATGAAAGCGTAATAAGGTTTTGTGGTATAACCATTCTGGATAGTAGTATAAGTGAGAATAACAACTGTGACAACAAATCATATCTTTGTCTATAACTGGAAGGAGTCAAATCCAGCTGGATTTCTAGCTAACCGTTGAACTGTTTTGGATGTTAATTATTATAATATATGCGCGCCCCCCCTTAAATTTAGGAGCAATCATGATCCTTTACACTTCTTCATGGTAGGGGAGCAGGATTTAGGTTCAAAGGTGATGCTGCTTAATGAGAGTCGATTTATAGTGTTATATTTTTATAGTAAGTAAAAATTAGGGTAAATTTCATTTAACTCTTCGGAGGTTTCTGACAACAACAGATACCTCCCTTCACGTTTCAATAATTGCACTGACCTCCCTTCTGGTTTAGTTGTCGGTTGCAGATTCCCCCCTCTCTGTTAGAAGGCCGATAATGGGTAACGGAAATTACTTACATCAGCTTCTGAACCAATTTGATTACCCATTTTACCCCTTAGAATGATTGTATGACATTAATACCCTTCTAAATTCAATTTAAATTCAATTAGTGTCCCTAATAAAAACTAGTTACAAGAGATCAAGTTATTATACGTGTTTCTCACTCATGTGTATCGCCAAAATTAATACACACAAACATTCGGTTTTAAATATGCATGTATGAGATTTTTTTTTTTTACCAAGCTTGAAAAAAAATTTACATTTTTTTGAAGTCAAATGTATACGTAGGCATAAATCCAAAGGAATCACAGTTTGTTTTTTTTTCTTTTCATGAAGCTTCAATTTTACTCTCTTTTTTTTTTTTTTGCAAAGAATAACAAAATTTCTAAAATATATCTGTTTGAATTCATATAAACTTTTTTCCCTACTCTATAGCATTCATCTTTATACTAGTAATGCCGTGATCCTTGTCCTAATAATCACAATCAGAGCATTAGTCCTAAAAACACCTCTAGAATTTTTTTAGAATTAAATATTCATAACTTTACTAAAATTATTAATATAACAAACACATTGAAATTTTTAAGTTAGTGTGCCTATATACGCAACAAATTTAAGATAAAAATAAAAATACTCTCGTGCATAAACTTTCACTTTTCACTAAGATGAATGTCTTAATCTATTATTTAAGTTATTAAATACTTCAAACTATTAAAAAAATCAATTTCTTCCCGCAAATATAAATCACATGGTTTACCTATAATAGTTAATAATATATTAAAAAATCAATTTCTTCTCGAAATGCATGTATGCATTTATTTATTTATTTATTTTTAGAAAACATAACGAATAGGAAGTTCAAGTTTTTTTTTTTAATTAATAAGTGGCTGGTGTTGTATTTGTAGGAAGGGTGATAATAAACAATCATAAATCATTCTTCTCACTAATTTTTTTTTGAACAACAAGCTAATAAATTTGTGTAGCAATTTCGTTGGGTCCATGAAAATTTTATTTTAAATTCGCAATGCTAAAGTAATTACAAAATGGGGCAAAAAATCATGATGGGAGAGAATGAAGAATTTTTTTTGAAAAGAGTTAAGTTGAGAACAAGGGCATATTTAAATTGCCATTATTTATTTATTTACTTTGAACTGGAGAAAATTTATTCAAATTGCCTTTAAGTTTGGGTTTTTATAGAATTTTATACGTATCTCTCTACAAGTACTCTCCAAAATAAAAAAACACATTATAGAGATGTGGTTTCAAATATGCACGTATAGAAACGTTTTTTTTTTTTGGAGTTTCAAAAAAAAAAAAATGCATGTGATAAATATATAACTATATATGTACACTATTTGGTTACCTAAACTAAATTCTAGGAATGGGTTCTATAATTTAAAGACAAATAGGAGTATATATTTACATATAAATGTAAATAAATAAAGAAGTACTGTATAAATACACACATACATGTGTATGTGTGTGTGTGTGTGTGAAGGTGCAGAAAGGGAGGTATCTGCTATATTTAGAAAGCTTAGGGGAGGTCAATGAAAGGGCAATATCGTACATTCACGTTTTCTGTCAACGGAAGTTAGCCGACAAATCTGACAGGGGAGGTAAGTGCAATTTAAAAAACGTGAGGGTAGGTATCTGTTGTTGTCAGAAACCTTAGGGGAGGTAAGTGAAATTTACCCTAAAAATTATAAAGAGAAAGGTAAAGTGTAAAGTCAGCCTTTGTCATGAGCTTTATTTCTTGATAAAACAAAAATAAAGGCTTGATTCAATTTTGCCGTGGTCTTTAAATTAAAGTCTTTGGGATAGTTTTTTTTTATGATCCGAAACATTCATCTTGTAAGAAGCTTTTGTCGTATCGTTAATCGGTGCATGTGAAAAAATCAAAGTTGTTTGGATACCGATAGATGCCTAATCCATACATTTTTTTTTTTGGAAACCAAAATGGCACTTGCCACCCCGCCCCACCAGGTATCTCCGTCTCTGCTTCTTCATGTAAGCATTCTATAATTAAGAGTATAATTTTAACAAATTAATCAGTGCAGAAGCTTTATACAACACGAAATTACCAAAATGAATTCATGTAGACGGCCTAATCAATTTCCACATTTAGTAACGAGAAAAGAGCAGTGATGCGGATACAGATATGTGGGCTCTACATGATGCATGGACGTGAGACCTACATGCATATTATGTAGGGGTTGTGACGGGCCAGTCCACTTTTGTGACTCTTCTCCCATCAAAACCCACCGCATGTCAATATCTTTTCATTCAAGCCCTTTTACACGCGCGTCAAATTTTTTTCCTTCCACTGTCGCGCGCGTCATCATTACAGACACACACTCTCTCTCTCCGGCTCAGAGTAAAGTCAATCCCAGATTCCCTTACCCACTCTAGCGCGCGCTCTCTCTCTCTCTCTCTCTCTCTAGTGTCTATGACTAATAACTGTACTTCAACCCTTTTTCATTTTTGATTTTAAATTAAAATAACTTTTGTTTTTGTTGTAGATTTTATTTTTTTATAAAAATTATATATTTGAAATCTACATGACGAGATCTTCGAAACAAGATCCATTTTGAATATAAAATTTTGTACATATAAAAAAAGTTATTTTATACCTATCAATTAATAATTCACAATCATTCTGAACAATTCACATCCTCTAAAATGAAAGAATTCACATCTCTCAAATGCAGAATTCACACATCACAACTCACTCTCCAAAATACACAATTCACACCGTTCAAATAGAAGAGTTTATGCCCTCAAATGTAGAATTCACACCCTCCAAAATGAAAGAATTCACATCTCTCAAATGCAGAATTCACACATCACAACTCACTCTCCAAAATACACAATTCACACCGTTCAAATAGAAGAGTTTATGCCCTCAAATGTAGAATTCACACCCTCCAAAATGAAAGAATTCACACCCCTCGAATGCTGAATTCACACCCTCCAAATCGAAGAAATTCACACCCCTCAAATGCAAAATTCACACCTTCAAATGTAGAATTCACATATTCTAAAATGATAGAATTCACAACCTTTTTAAACAATTAACACCCTCCAGAATAAAAAAATTCACACTATTTAAATGTAGAATTCACACATCATTTACACAATTCACACTCTAATAAATTATTTTTTTATATAAACAATTGTATATTCAATATGTGTCTTGTTTGGTAGATGCCGTAGAGTGGGTTCTAAAAATAAATTTTTTATAAAACATAGATATGTAAAATAAAAATTATAAAGATTTAAAGTTTTATAAGATATAAAAAACAATGAGAGAGAGAGAGAGAGAGAGAGAGAGAGAGAGAGAGAGAAGGAGAAAAAGTCAGGAAAGGAAATAGGAGAAAGTCAGGGAAGAACATTAAAGTGCTGGTGGCTCTTTTAAGGAAGGCGACTGTGACACGCGGCAGACTGTGCGGGATGTTAATGTTTGCACATGCCGTGTATAGAGAGAAGGGGAGAGAGAGAGAGAGAGAGAGAAAAAGCAAAAAAGAGCACTGTGACACGCGGCAGACTGTGCCGGATGGAAAAACCTTCCCACGCGCGTGTATGCTTATTTAGGAGTGAAAGACAAAATAGAGTTTGAACGAAAGCCCCCACAAAAAGTGAGAGCGGCCTGACATTTTCGCTATTATGTATACATTTAAGTTTGGTGCCCATAGCTTTATGGTTCCAGTCTTATATGATGCCTAAAATTCAACCATGATATACTAATTAATCGGGGAACCGACAATGTGAATATCTTAATTCTTAAGTACACGAAATCGTAAATGTGGTATGATAAAGCTAATTAACTGTTAACCGCAAACAATTATGGAGCAATGCTGATATACCGCGCGATACATATTTAATACTCCTCCACTTCACTTTACGTGGATAGAGAGTAGTATTTTCCTCCGCTATTTCCTCAAATATATGTCCAAAATGAATCAATCACGAATTTTTTTTTATAACCGGATGTCCGAGCCAGCTTGTACGCATCTCGACTAATTTCGGGGTCCTGAAAGTAATGAATGGCCATAACCCCTAGTGGGTTCAAGATTTAGGATAGTTGGCTTCTGTGGGATTCGAACATGCGATCTCAAAGTTAAACACTTATTATTTTCTCATGCTCACTTTGCGAACCCCTTGAGGTTATCAATCACGAGTATTTAATTGTAGAGTGTCCAAAAATGGGCAACGTAGTATTGTAGTAATTGTTTCCATGCTGGAAGTCATGCAAGAAAGTGAAAACTTGTAATTAACAAAGAGCATACCAAAAATGACATGAAATGGATTAGCCCCAAGGCACTGTGGCCGTTAGTTTGATATGCGCGTAATCTAGCCCGTAACACTTGCACTATCGATCCCGAAAAAACATGAAAATGGATTGAGCAGGCCATTTGTTAATGTTGATTTTATTAATCAAAACCAGTCTATCAAGTAGTCATTAATTCCTAGCTTGCTGGTATACCCAAGAGAAAGATAAGCAAAGTACTAGTATTATTATTGAAATTAAAAGACCATGCCATCATATATCCTTCAATAGCTACATTTAATGAGGCCCTACTAACTGCACTGGAACGACAAATCATATGGTAATGTCAAACAATTGAAGTGCACACGCATTGAACAAAATGTGATCAATCATGCACAAATATTGGCTTTTGATTGCTAATTTTCCCTAAAAGAAGGAATTTGAATTTTCCCTAACACGTGCAGGAAGTTAGAGAAAACGTTGCATACACTAAAAAATTGAAAATTTGTCGAGTATAAAAAGAATGTATATATCGGCAGTGTAAAGAATGTTCTCCCTATCCAGAAATTTAATAATTAAGACCAAAGATGACATGGCGTGGTTCTATTGAAAGCGAAAAGAAGCTCTGGAAAAAAAAAAAAAAAAAAAGATGGTCGAGTGCTTTATTATTTTCGACATAATCACATGCATTGGTGGTGGAAGAATGTTCAACCGAGAGGTAGTACATAAATGGAAAGAAAAACTGGAAATCCACCCCGAAAATGATTTGTGCCTCCATTTCGGGGTGGATTTCCTGTTTTTCTTTCCTATCACTTGCACTTTCGCACTTTCTCCGTTCAACCAGACTAGTTATTAATTTAGCTATCACAACTTCGGATTTAATTACCATATATAATATATATTAAATAAGTAATTAGAATTCGTTCAGTAAATCATAACTTATTTAGTTGGTATTTATGATGCATGCAATTGAGACTCATCACATCATATATACAAAAATAGTTACCAAATATGACCACGCGTAAGGCATAATTTTCCAAAAAATTTAACAACTCAGTTGCTAAAATCATCATGATTTTAGTAAATGAGTTCAGAATGTGCTAAAATCATGGTATTTCAAATCATAAAATTAAGTGGTTCCATGTATCGTTTTTTGAATTTTTTTGTACCGAATTAAAGTACTCCTCGTGTACTTTAATTTGGTGCGAAAAACAAAACACGATAACTACCACTTCATTTTTTATTTCAAAAATTAATTTTAACACTTTGACTTCATTTCTTCTTCTCTTTAAATCTTTTTAAACATAATTTTCCCACAAACTCTCGACTGTGTTATGCATGGAGCAAGAACAACAAAAATCCCTTTCTCTACCGATTTGGAAAAACCGATACACTAGGTGCGATTTCGTTTTGTTGAACTTTCTGGCCGGATGGAGGAAACTTGTAGCACGAGTATTAGTGGGGTGTTAGAGGCTAGTAGTAGTAGTTAATTAGGGCCGTCTTTGTGCAGCCTTTATGGCGATTAATCCACCAAACAAGTTTATAACCTATCTTTCCGAACACGGAGACGTCTTTTTTTTTTTTTTTTTTTTCAACCACAAAAATTTTGTACCCGAAAAGTCTTAAAATCCTAGCATGCCAAAAAACGAACTCAAATCGAATATCTTTAAAGTGCCTAAACCACTAAAACTCTATTATAGGAAATAACTCTAAAAAGTGGTTGTGATCCAAAGTGTTTGTGTCCATTTGTGTTCCATTTCTTTTTAAGTTATTTGTATTCCGAAACCTTAAAGATATCCGATCCAGTTAATTTTTGGTACATGTGTAACCATAAAACCTAAACCCTATGCGGTGAACTTCTCCGTCGTCAAAAATTCTTTAAAAAAAAAATTCATGGACCTTTGACCTTCCATGCAAACTTTAACATGGACTAAATGCCCAATAAGGATTTTTTTAAGAGAAAACATTAACCGAATTAATTAAGGGTTTTTTTAAGAGAAAATATTTTTTACACCGGCGATTCAAATCAAAATTTCCTCAAAATTGATTGCATTGCGCCACATATCCACGTTTCTACTTATTTGGGGCCATTGTTTGAGACACGTGGCGTAATATAATTGATTTGAAGGAAACTTTGATTTATACTACCGGTATAAAGAATACTAACCCTTTTTTGATCTTCTAATTGTGGATTTTTTTTTTTCACCAAACAAAAAACATATCATAGAATCTAATTGTGATTTGAATGTCATGAAAGAACACGCTTGTTGAGATGTCAATTTTCGGACAGATCTTGGATGGATCTCTTTGCATGTTACCATTAATATGAGCATTTCGCTGAGACGTAATGTCAAAATCTCTACTTTTTCGTTAGGAGAAAAATTGCACCCCTATTTGGACTTTTTGGTTTTAAAGCTAAAAATAAACCAAAATGATTTTTTTTAAGTCTCACTGTTAGGAGATTGCGTGCTAGAATAAGTCTCAAGATCGCCAGGTAAGCTCACCTCATTTATTAAGGTGATCCTCTCAGTTTTTGGAAGACTTTTGTGAATTCCTACATACTCTCTAACACCCCTTTTTACACATAAACGTGAGGTGACCCGTTCTTAGAGCTGCTGGAAAAAAAAAACCGGAACTAAAACCTTAGGAAATTGCAATTTCTAAATCCGAAGCCAACCCCTTAGAAATAAATGTATCCTCTAGGATGACAGTCTAACAGTAGGGACAAAAAGGCTTTGGACGGATCGGATCGGGAAATTGAATTTCTAAATCTCTCCACCCTCAATTTCCAAACCCCTTCCCATATCCATCCCCTACTCGATCCCCAATGGAGTTTTATTTTTATCCTCCATCCCCACTCCAAATGGGGAGTTTTATTTTTATCCTCGGGATCCAATCATTTAAAATCATTTAAAAAAAAAAAGATTACTAAAAATCTAGAATCTCAGTTACAAATTAAATGCTAAAATCAAGTTACAAGTAGAGGTGTCAAATGGGCAGGGCCGGCATGGGCACGGTACATTTATCGTTGGCATGGTACGGCACGGTATCCATGTGTAAGCGTAAGTGTTTGTCAACTTCAATTCAAGTTGTATCAAGTATCAACTAGATTTCTAATTTGAAAACTAAAGGAACCACAAGCAAGATAGCATATTATGGTATCCATCAGTCGTAGAAAAAATTAAGTGGATCGCATATCAGTAGGCATTTAATCGGATGAAAAATATCATTAAAATATCACAAATTGGGTCCCGATTGGGAAGAAAGTTTACACAATTGATTTCATCAGTAGGAACAACAAAATCAACGGCTCAATTGGAAAAATATTGTTTTTATTTTGCATTTTTTTGTATTTATTTTAAGGAATGCATATTATTGATAGTTGAGTAGATGTTAACCTAGTTGGGATGTATTCAAATTATAGCGATGCATTTCTTATTTAATCACATTTATTGTATTACAAAGTTCAATTATAATAAAATATTTGGAGAAAATTTAGTGTGACCCCATGTGTTTGGAGAAAATTTAGTGGGATCCAAAAGTTTCATAACTAATGAATAGACCCCTATATTCGGGGATTCGGAGACGGGGCTGGATCGGGGATGGGGCGGGGATGGATCGAAGAACGGATTCGGAGCAGATTCGGGGCGGGGACATGCCTATCTCCACCCCCTACCGATCCCCAAATATTTTCAAAAAAAATCTCCATATCCTATCCAATCTCCAAACAGATCTTCATATTGCCGATCCGTTCGGATCGGAGATCGGATTGGATTCGAACGGGTCGAAAGAAATGGCCAACCCTATCTAACAGAAAACATTAGTCCTCAATGCCATTTATTGTACAGCACCCGCATTTTGGGAGGAAATTAAAACTGCCAACTGAGCACCAACATAGATATATCATGAATAAAGACATGAGAGCTCATCCCGAAGGAATAACTCAAATGGTAATAGGGATGAGATATAAACCTAAACATCATGCACACGTTTGAAATTTAGTGGATGAACTGTAAACCCAGACATCATGCATGCGTTCGAAGTTTGACAATCTCTTGGGGCCTGGCTGCAAGGGCTTCCTCGTGAATTCCATAGATCAGATGACCTGTCTTTGATCGGATCGGATAGAAAATTAGTCGAGGTGTGCATGCACAAGTTGGTTCGAACAATCCTAACTGCCAAACCCAAGTAAAATATAAAAGGCATGATAGATCTCCCTGTCCCCTTCTCTCTATTAATTTATACGGCCCCCTTCTCTCTATTTATACAATGCAATATGCCAGTTAAGGGCTCAGAGTCTCATTAAACCTCCCAACCATTTTTTCTCTTTCAATACCAAAAATGGTTCACCCAATTCATGAGGCCAACGAAAACAGCCCTTATGGAGACCTGACAAGGGAAGAATTCTACAAAAAGCACCAAATCATCCACCAGGAGAGTTTCATTTTGAACAAACAAGACAAGAAAATATTCACCCAGTCCTGGCGCCCGGCTGCTGGCTCCACCGATGCCTCTCGTCTTAGGGGGCTCGTAGCCATGGTCCACGGCTACAACGCCGAGAGCAGCTGGCTCTTTGAGCTGACCGCGGTCGCCATAGCCAAAGCCGGGTTCTTTGTCTGCGCACTTGACCTTCAAGGCCATGGATACTCCGATGGGTTACCGGGTCACGTACCCAGCATTCGAACCCTAGTCGAGGACTGTATCCGGGTCTTCGACTCGGCTCGAGCCGGACACCCTAAGCTGCCGGCTTTTCTTTTTGGAGAGTCATTGGGTGGGGCCATAGCTATTCTTGTGTGTTTGAAACAGAGGAGGGAATGGAGTGGGTTGATAGTGAGTGGGGCCATGTGTGGTGTTTCCACAAAGGTGAAGCCGATGTGGCCGCTTGTGGAGCTACTTCCGGTGGCGGCGTTCATTGCCCCCAAATGGAAAATAGTCATCACGAAGCCACCGGCGAGCAAGTCATACAAGGAGGAGTGGAAGCGAAAACTGGCCGGCAAAAGTCCGAACCGCCCGAAATGCGGGAAGCCGACTGCGGCCACGGCATTGGAGTTTCTTAGGGCTTGTGAGCATATAAAGAGGAATTGCCACGGACTAGAAACTCCTCTGCTGATGGTGCACGGTGGGGGTGATAGGGTTTGTGACCCTAATTCAGCCAAGTTGGTTTATGAATCAGCTGCTAGCAAGGACAAGGCCATGAGGATTTTTCCGGACATGTGGCATCAGTTCATTGGGGAGCCAAATGAGAGTGTTGAGATGGTGTTTGGGACTATTTTGTCATGGATTGAAGAGAGGGCTGAAAAGGGTAAAAGTGGTAATTGAAATGTGGAGTGTTGATTTTGTACTCCTTGGTCAAGATTATATATTAATGATCAATGAATGTGACACTGTGACAGTGCAGCCATGGCTGAAATAAGTTTTTAAAGTTTAAATGTAATAGTGAAATGAAAAGTCCTATATTTACATGGGCTTCAATTTCAAGGCCCTATATTTAAGATTTATAGAAAATTATGTTGCATTTGGGATGTGGATAAAAAGTCAAATCTTTTTGTCTAGAGTAAACTCATTAATCCTTATTTGTTGCATTTGGGATGTGGATAGAAAGTCAAATCTTTTTGTCTAGAGTAAACTCATTAATCCTTATTTGTTAACCACCAACACCACTAATTTAGCTCACATTCCTCATTCGAAGTTGTGAGACGATGAAAGGGTCCCCTTATCCCCCTCCTTTTTTCCCCCTGACCGTGTGTGGGCCACACTTCAGAAAGGCCCTATGGGGGTCCTTGTGTGAGTTCCCCGCCAGCTCACTCTCCTTACCAACAACCCGGCGCTTCGCCGGAACACACCATAGGTTGGTCCAACCCTCGCCGATAGGTTGGTCCACTAATAGTTTATATGACTTTAGGAAGCTGAGGGAGAAAGAGAAGAAATTTTTAACTAAGGACGCGTAACACATTTGTTGATATCTTGATAGGTCGATGCAAGAGTTAAGAGAGAGCATGTTCCGAGTTTTCTTTATGTATTGTGCACACAAAAACATAAATATATGGTGAATTGGAATGTGTGAATCTCCATTCATCACCATCATATTGATACACTAGAAAACATAATACACGAAATTAAATTTTATTTGTTCTCATCTATTCTTCCCTTCCAAAACACAATAAAAATCGAAATTAGGAAAAATACTTCTTTGCCCTTATTGGAAGGAGAAACAAGAATTATATATAATGCCAACTGTCCTTTTCTCCAATTTTAGTAAAAGCATTCTACCTGTCCACCATCGAGTGACTCCATTCCTAACTGGTACCCAGAATGGAAAGAGACATAACTACCTATCTGGAAACATGGTGGTTGGTGAAGCAACAACCAATCACCTATTTACGAAAAATTATTTAGTGCTCTCGAGACATAGTCGCGTGATAACATCTTGATACGGAACACGACAGTGTTACAAAGTGTATAGCGTTTGGTGAAAAAAAAGTCGTAAACACAATGTGACGATGCTCCGAAGTCGAGACGGACCAAATACTAGCTAGTATTTGGTTGTTCCATTATTGGACCTTTGTCTTAGATACTGGAATACAAAAAGCAACGAGGCAACCACCAGCAAAACGACACCTGTAGCCCCACACACGACGCTGGCCACCACTAACGCGTCCTTCCCGTGATCCCTCCTCTGCCCGCCGCCGCCGGAAACGCCTCTCCCCCACGACGCGTCGCTCGTGCCGTTCTTTTCCTCGGGGAACGGCACGCTCGCCGTTGCCGCCGGCGTCGTACCTCCGAAGAACGACATCGTTTCAGGCGAATTATCCCCTGCTGCCGCGGCAAACGTGACGTTGCTCTGGTACGACAGTCCGTGTTCGGACGGTCGTAGATCCCTACTACAGTCTGATCGTCCGATAAGGAGAATAATTACAATCAACGGCATGTACACGGCGGTCGCGACAGCGCATCGGTGCCAATTTCCCATCTTAATTTCTCTCTCTTGCAACACGATCTGTCCTCTCTCTCTCTCTTCTCTCTCTCTAGATTGTAGTCATCCCCCACATTTTATGTACGCAGTTCTTTCTACTCCTTTTATTCAGTGAAATAGTGGGGAACCCCGTGAATATATGAGTAAGAGACATAGAAGATAAAGAAAACAGTTGTCTTTGGCACTTTGCTTCAAAGCTACGGCGACGAGTAATTATCCAATAGTCCCATAGCAAAGTTAAGTGGCGTCCCGGATCACTTTAGCCCCCCACATCTACGTGGTCTTCATAACTTTAGGAATAGTTTTCCAAAATATTTTAGCAAATGAGTTCAGCAGGTGCTAAAATTATGATTTTGAAATCAAAAAATTAAGTGGTTCCGTGTATCGTTTTTCAATTTTTTTTACACCAAATTAAAGTACTACTCGTGCACTTTAATTCGGTGTGAAAATTTCAAAAAATAATATACGTAAACACTTTTTTTTATTATTTGAAATACCATGATTTTAGCACCTGCTGATGCTAAAATCATGGTTGATTCATATGGGTTGTTAAAATCAAATGAAAAACTTAGCCTTAGTTGTGTGGATCCTACAAGGAAGTGAGTTGCTAAAATGATTCGGAATACCATGTGGCGGTGTCTTAAGAGCACTGAATAATTTCACGTCGGAAACTCTTGGTGAGAAGGGAAATGAGTCCCATGTTATGGAGACACTGCATGCATATGGTGGGGTACTTATTTTGACATAAGCACCTAATCGGAAAGTCGTTATTTTTTGGAGTCCTCATGTACATTTCGGATTTTATGAACAAGACATGGTTTTTTATTTGCCCCAGTAGGCCCATAATTGTTTGTTAAAATAAAATAAAATAAATTATTGATTGTACGAAGAAAAAAAAAACATCTTTTTTTAAAGTTTATTGTTTCCATAAGGCTGCGGAAAGGAAAAGAAAATATACAGATACATGGAAGTACTAAACAATAATGCTATGGGTACACCAAATCTACACCAGGTGATGTAGCAGATGGGGAGCCACTTATCTTTTTGTGGGGGCTCCACGTTGGGCTTCTCCCCATCCGCCACATCACCTGGTGTGCATTTGATGTGCATGTTTGGTATACCCATAGCATTATTGAAGTACTAAATTGAAGAAGTACTTGTGGTGGGAAAGGAAAAGATACGGATACGTGGAAGTACTGAATTGAAGAAGTGTATATTTAGTAATTGTGGTGGGAAAGGAAAGGATATGGATACATAGAAGTACTGAATTGAAGAAGTGTATATTTAGTACTTGTGGTGGGAAAGGAAAAGATACGGACACATAGAAGTACTGAATTGAAGAAGTGTATTAGATTTCCCTATCGTGCCACTTTTCTTCGATAAACACCTCCGCAGATCCAACATGCAAGCACGTACAACCCAAGTTACTTGTAGGTGGACCGTGGAAATGGAAAATGCACTCCATTGTATTCACCCTAATCTACAAAACATATGGGTTATTCATGAACTCTGAAATCAGAATTGTACTTCATATTATAGCAATTCTTCTTAAACAAACATCACCATCGAACAATCTTTATATAGCATTAGTCATTATATTCTCTTCTTTCGGTTCCCTCTCTTCCTTCTCATCTACATAGGCTTCTATACTGCCATTGTAATATCTCACTTTCCCGCCACTACCCCCTCCATTTCCTGAGGTTTTCCTACCACCGTTTCTCTAAGTGACGTATTCAAAGATACAGAAGCATAGATGTCTCGTCTATTGCCTCAGTAGTTGACATGGGTATTTCAAATATATGATCCATTTCCTTCACGTCGCCACTCGTAAAGTGTTGAGAGGGGAGGTAGTTGACGTTTCCAAGAATTGAGGGGAGGTCTTTGTAGTTTCATCAAATCCTTAGGGGAGGAAAGTGTAATTTACCCAAACTTAAAATAACATGGAATGCCAATTCCATGTTGGGCCTTTCATTATGATTTTTGTTGGACATTTCATCAATCTGGCAATCAAGTACAGGTTTTATTACGGGCCGGTACCAAAAACAAATATTTATTACCACTAACTCTAATCATTCTTTTTCATTACCATTAACTCCATTAAGGTCAATTACTCTTTTTTGGGACTTAGGCACTTAGGGTGCACTTTCCTATTATAATGTTTTTAGTGGTTTAGACACTTTCATAGGGTACCCTAGGATTTTAGGCACTTTCATAGAGTACTCTAGGGTTTAGGTTTAGGCACTTTCATAGGGTACCATAGAGTTTAGGTTTAGGGTGAACTTTCCTATTATAGTGTTTTTAGTGGTTTCGACACTTTCATAGGGTACCCTAGGATTTTAGGCACTTTCATAAGGTACTCTAGGGTTTAGACACTTTCATAGGATTTGAGGTTTTAAAATTAAAAGTAAAAAATATATATATATCTGACGGGATGGGGACTAACGGGATGGGACGGCACATGGGGATAGGGGACTGACGGGATGGGGTGGAGTTGCCGGAGCATTTTTTCTGGAAAAGTGGAGCGCGCGGTGCAGACCTCCACAAAAGTGGAGCGGCCTGTAAATGCCTCTCAAGTACAAGCATTGTGTGTTTAAATAAATGGGCCTAATCTTAGCAGTTCGAAAACAAGTCCACAGGTTTGGGCTTATCCCATGCAGATAGTATTGGCCCAATTACTTGTGAAATGAAACCCTTTAGACTCCTCTTAACAGATCTGCAGACCTCTGTTGTTAAGCCCAAGAATGGATGATGTGTTGCATCCCGTTTTGAATTTTATATATATTTTTTTTATTTTAAAAACATATGAAGTATGCATCTCGAGATATTCAAGTGGACTTTTTTAAGAAATTTTGTTTCCATCTATTCTTTAGAAGAAATTATGCAACACAAACCCGTAACCAATTCATCAACAAGAGTCTTAACTTTCTCTCCATAGTACATTGAATCCACTTCACTGTACATAGAGACGGATCTAGGAATTTCTTACAATGGGGGCACTAATTTCTACCGAACTTAACAAAAATTTAAAGCGCATGAGCGCATCAAAACAATACAAAACTAGTTCACCTTATGCAATATTAACATATTGTATATCAGCATATGTATCTGAAAAGCCCTAAACTCTCAATCAAAAAGCCCTAATCAAAATCGTAATAAAAAAGCACTAATTAAAAAGCCCAACCTATCATTCAAATAAATGATTTTAACTACTTGGGATTTGGAAGAATCTGTAAAGGAACTTTGTTTGTGTATAAACAAGGGACAATTACAACTAAGTCCACTTTTGAGAAAATAATTCCCACCGAGACATTTTGGTTTTTTTTTTTTCTCTTTCAAAGTGTTTAAATTCAAAGTGCCTAAACCCTAGTAGGAATTAAGTTTCAACCCTAGACCCAATGAAAATTAAATTTCCAAAATGTCTACAAGTAATTTTCCGTGTAAACAATATAGAATGAGACGAAAGTCACAAACCCCAACTTAACGTTCAAAGTAGCGAATGTGGGAAACTGGAAACCGACATCCAAATATTTTATTTTTATATTAATATTTAAGTATGTATTAATATAGGTAGACCAACATATGTATGTTTGGATAAGAAAAACATATGTATTATCCATATCATATCAGAGAGAGAGAGAGAGACCGAGAGTTGAGAGATTGAGAGTGAGAGACCCTCACCTCGGTGAAGTGATGGGTTGGATTGGTGAGCCTTATCCTCTGTTATTTTTTGTTTAGACGACAACCTTCCCCTCTATTTTTTGTTCAGATTTGATTTTCGTTATTTGTATAAAAAAAAACCCACTAAAATTGAGGGGGAGCACGTGACCCCCCTTGCCCCTGTGTCCCTCCGTCCTTGACTGTACATCTACACAACTGTTGGATCACGTGTCCCGTGAAAATAATATATGTCATACCAGAAACAACTAAATTGAATGCTATGATTCAATTGAAGCCCCCTCTTGTGATATTTGGCGACATAATTAGTACCACTAGAGAGCACATGTTTTAGTTGTAACTACATACTTCTTTCGAGGTGATTATTGAGAAAGATAAAGAAAAAAAAAAGAAGGAAGAAAATGAAAAATAATTTTTTCCCAAAATAATAAGGAAAATCATTTTCAATTTTTGTCTATGTGGCCCTTTTAAGTTTAATATTACTAGCGAGTGTTATTGCCCAAAGACCCATTAGAATATATTATCGTCCTAGCTTATAATTTTTAGCTCAACTTTCCACTTATGATCACAAATATAATTTAAGAAGGATGCGTTGCCTAAAAGTGAGAAGAGAGAGGTAGATTTATTAGCAGAACATTCTCCGTAACTCTTTAGAAAATAAATAATCAGACGATTATTATAATTTTTTTTAGCTTTTGGTCATAAAAATGCAATAATCTATAATTTTTTTTAAGGATTTTTGTTTTTAAAAATTTAAAAGAGATGCGTTGCAAAAAGTGAGAAGAGAGGGTAGATTTATTAGCAGAACATTCTCCGTAACGCTTTAGAAAATAAATAATCAGACAGCTCCATTTTAGCATGGTCAGACGGCCGTTGCTATTACTTTGTTTATATGTCTAGATATTTTAAAAAAAAACCGCTCTCTATTCTAATATAAATTGGCTTATTTGGGGCGTCTACCGAATTCTGTGGCCCAAATACTGTTAACGGAAGTAACGACTTTCCAATTAGGTGCTTCGGTATCAGATAAGATAAAGATATCGACACCGCCCTTTCTAGCCCCCTCTGTTTCAAAATCACAGAGAGAGAGAGAGAGAGAGAGAGAGAGAGAGATTTTAGGATTCCCCAAAATCCAAATAGCTCACCCCAGAAATGAGCAACTACTCAGGCGCTCACATTTGCCAGTGCCTGAGCCGCCTCACCACCGTCCGTCGAAATTCGCCGGTAACAATCGCCGGAGACCGACGAAAAACCGGCGAGCAATTTGTGGAGGGGGTCTTGGGCCTTGCTCGTGGGCTGCTCGAACTGGGCCTCCATACGGGTGACGTTGTCGCCCTCTGTGCACTCAACAGGTTCCTCTCTGCTTATCTGTTATCAAATAAAGCTCCGACCTTTATTTTTGTACTTGTCTACGGACGTATTAACGCATGTATAGATGAATTTCCTTGGAATCGTTATCTAAAAAATCAAGTGTTTTTTCAAGTCCATTACATGAAGTCGTCTGTGTGGGCTAGCTTAAGATCACATCAAGTCCATTACATGAAGTCGTTTCATTTTTTTCAAATATAAATACAAAGCACTTCCGGGCATGATTTTTTAAACTTTTTTTAAGCATGAACTAAAGAAGATCTTTAAATCGGTGTAAAGAAAATTTAGAAATTTATGCACGGAAGTGATTATTAATTTTTTTTAATCTGGGGATGACACAACTTGTCGTAAATTGTAATTGTGCATAGTAAGTGAATTTTAGTGAGGGAGTTTGATTACATTGGTTGGGTTTTGTCGTCAGCGATTTGTATTTGGAGTGGTTACTGGCTGTTGCATTTGTTGGAGGAATAGCTGCTCCGCTCAACTATAGATGGGTATGTGTTTTCACTCAGAAAATTGTGCAGGCCTTACTACTGTATTATGTCTATGTCTTTATTGTTTGGACATTGTTGATTTTGTGAAGATGACATGTTTGTTGATTTGCCCCATTTTTCGTTTTGACAAAAGAGAAATTCCATCTTTTTAAGAATTTATTTTTTCCTTAATGCTTTTGGTACTTGTGGTGGGAATAGAAAAGACAAAGGATACAGTGAATTGAAGAACTACAATACGTTTATTTGATTTCCTTATCGTGTTACTTTTCCTTGATAAATGCCTCTGCAAATCCATGATGCAACTCAGCATAAGTGAGTCGTAGGTGGAATTGGAGAATTGACGACCATTATTTTTTTCCCATTTCCCGACACCATTGTAGTCATGATTTTGTGAGTTAAGCTCCATCGATGTAAGTTAGTTCAACTTTTATCAACTTCTTACCCAAGTAAATGGTACATCAGAAGGACACAATGAAATAACTTTCTCAATCCGGGAAACAGTGTAGTTCCCAACGAACAAATTGAAGATTGAAGTTGTGATCTTAATTGTATAGACGATTGAACCCCTGTTACAGGCTACTTCTCATTAGTCACGACAGACTGGAGGATTTTCTGAATATTATCCGTTGACATTGGGGTAATTTCAGTCAAATTGAAATTATGATTGACTTGGTTCCTGCATGCAATGAAAACAGGCAATAAAGAAATCTAGCCAACAGTACCTAGCTAGTAGCTAGTCTGCAAATTAATTCCGTTTTCTTAATTTCCTTCCGTCAACAAGCTGGTCAACTGTGTCATTTCGAAATTGCAACTTTCTTATCTGAATATGGCATCTTATGTTAAATATGCATGACACTATAATGATACATGTCAACTTTGCCTTTGCAGAGCTTGGAGGATGCAAGGTCTGCAATGGATGATATTAGGCCAGTAATGCTGGTAACGGACGAGTGCTCTACTTACTGGTATTCAGAACTTCAGGTAGATAGCCCTTATCTGAGATGGCTTGTCTCCATGAACTCCCCTTCAGATTGCAGCATCAAACGATTTGGTACATGAATCCTTTGACATTGGGATATTATGTTATAACATGGAACATACCGTTACTTGGTTCATGTTCTTTGGTTAAATGTCATGATATGGCTGTTTCCTCTTTTTATTGCAGTATTGACTACTCAAACAATTAAAAAGCCCACTTTAAGATCTCAACCATTGAACTACTACATGCCGCCTGACGGTGCCGCTATAATATGCTTCACCTCTGGTATATATTCGACATGCTTTTCAATCTTTTTTGTTGATTTGTGTGTGTGGAGTATTAACGGAAGCAATCCCATGGACAGTTGGTTCTAGTGGTAAGTGGAATGATTTCTAAAGGTAAGCAACATGGGTCAAATTAACTAGTGGGAAGAACGTATCATGAATGAGTAAGGAAATCCCACTCACTATTGTTTTCGCAAACTAGCCTATGGGAACACTTTAACCATTTTGCACATTTTCAAGACAATTGTTGGCTGCTAATTTTGGCCAACATGATGATGAAATGAGACCTGTTTCAAAAAGGGAAAGATTTTCTTTTACCTTGTTTTATTCCTAATTTATTTGAAGCCAGTTGCTACTGTTGAGACATAGTTTAGGAGAAGTGTAAGTAAAGACAGCAGAGGTTGCTCACAGAGTTGACTTTAAATAGATGAAGGCACCAACATTCATATCTGAGATGTGCAAATGAGAGTCCACAAACCTGGTCACCAAAACTCGTATTCTATGAATGGTTTGGTTGCTGATCTGAAACTGTTGTATGAACGGTTGATAAAAATGCTGTTTTGTTTTGTGCTAAAAGTTGAGCTGTGATGCTTGATAGAAGTTTGAGAAACAGGAATTGTTGAGTTTGATTAGCATTCAAATGGTATTCAAGGTTCGGTGCTTTGGATATTTGTTCATCTTTTTTCTTGAATTGCCACTTCAAACTTCCTCAAACTGCAACGGTCATTAGTGCCTTCCTATAGACCGATGTTTAGAAGACACATGAATTTACTACTCAAACATTTGTAACAAGATGATGAATGAGAATTCTTTTTGAAAAATATTACTCCTAAGCGTTTGTTGTCTACTTTGTCACCAAAGATACTTTTAGTTCGCTCATGTATTTTTCTGGTCCACCAGTATTTCCAATTGGTTATGTTTTTGCTACAGGAACCACAGGACGGCCGAAGGGGGTTACAATAAGCCATTCATCTTTGGTTGTACAATCCCTAGCAAAAATTGCCATTGTTGGTTATAGTGAGGATGATGTATGTCTTTTTCCATGGAAAAACTACATGCTTGTTCATACAACATCACAAGGAGATGCAGTGGAAGTTGAAAAATCACTTATAGGGCGTTGGTTGTGTATAGCTTGGTGAAGAGTAACTGGTTGTTTAGTTGTGTGCGTGTCTTGCAGGTTTATTTGCATACCGCTCCATTATGCCATATCGGTGGAGTATCTTCAGCCATGGCCGTATTAATGGCAGGAGGTTGCCATATTTTGATACCCAAATTTGATGCTAAATTAGCAATTGCAGCCATAGAGCAACTCCATGTGACTTCTTTTATCACTGTTCCTGCAATGATGTCTGATATTATCTCCTTAATCAGGTAAGCATTAGAATCTGCACTAGATCGAGAACAAAAGATTCAGGATTTGCAAGAATAGCATCTACTCTCTCCATTTTCTTCCCGTTAAAAAAATTACTTTGGAGGATTGTGTAAGTAGAGAATGCAATAAGCCAAGATAGTCTTTTGATCACCATATATATGAGGTTCATATTAGCGAAAACAGTTCTAACTGACTAAACGCTTGTGCTATGCTTGAAATATATTTTTCCGCGATATAAAGTACTTTTTTATCACAAGAAGAAGTACTAACAAATCTTTGTAATTTTGAACACAGTGAACTGTAAAGGAATTCACTATTTTGTTTGTGATATGCTGTAATTGCCTTTCTCAGTTCATGTTTTCCAGCCAATATGCACTGGTGTTTAAGTTGTGTTATAGTCATTCTTTCTCTATTCAGGTTTTGAAACATTTCAGGATTAAAGAGACATGGGAAGGGAAAGAAAGTGTGAAGAAGATTTTAAATGGGGGTGGGGGTCTCTCAGTTGAACTGGTCAAGGATGCCACCATATTCTTCTCAAGAGCTAAGCTTCTTTCAGCTTATGGTTTGTTTCTCCCTCTGCTCATGAACCTTCATATGTTTTAGTCTGTTTATGAAGCAATTGTTTAACATCCCAAGAATGGTAACGTTGGCACATACCGCACAAACAGGTGTGTTCATTTAAGAAAAATATGTAGGCAAATTAGGAACTTTGCCCTGAAACTTTGTTTTATCTGATATCATCGTCACTGTCATGTTTTGCTAGAACTAGGTGAGTGGCTTCATGTGGAAGCTCTCCCTTAGGACAAATCCACCCCTTTGTCAAGTAATATTCTCTTTCTTTTTTTGTTCTTTTTCGGTACTTAAGAAACATTTTTAGCTGCAATGGATATATTCGAATATGGCATTTTGCCACTGAACTGGCTTGACTCAAGGTAATAAAAACGAGCGCTTGGATCTACACTGTTGATGGCATTGGAAATAACATTTAACGTCAGTAAAAACGCCTCAGTATACGTGGTTCTTATAGGAAAGCATTAAAGTTCCACTTGTTTCCTTCCCACAACATATTGCTTTACATGTCATATTTTGCGTTCTAACTCTTTTTTTTTACTCTTCGACTCCAATACTCTGAAGGAATGACAGAGACATGTTCTTCACTTACATTTTTGACACTCTACGACCCAGCACGTGAAAACTCGGGTAGCTTCTCTCAGATAACTGGAGATGACGTAGGCCACAGGTTGGTTCATCAACCAGGGGCTGTTTGTGTTGGCAAACCTGCACCCCACGTAGAACTAACGATTAGTTCTGAAGATTCTTCCCGTGTTGGGAGGATATTAACTAGGGGTCCCCATGTGATGCTTGGATACTGGGGCCAAATTTCCACAGAGGGATCCAGCTCCAGTGATGAAGGTTGGCTTGACTCCGGTGACATAGGAACCATGGATGACTACGGCAATGTGTGGCTAATTGGGCGTTCAAAGGGCCGAATCAAGACTGGTGGGGAAAATGTCTATCCTGAAGAGGCAAGTATTGGAATATCATAGTCCACTTTGCTCTTGTTACTAAAGCTGATTAACAAACTGTAAGTCATATTATCATCCAAGATTTTCTCGTGTGGTTATCAAGCAAAAAGAGAAATCAATGATTTGGCAAGAGGTAAATTGTGTTTAGTAGTAGTAAAAAGCTGGTCATTTTCATACTTGCCTTTTATCCGTGTATATTCCATTATTGTGTTTATTGATGCACATTTTGTCAAATGTAAATTGCGTAATTGGTGCTATGATATTATAAAAAGAGAAAAAGGAGTATCCTTCGTTGAAAAGGAGAGTGTGAAGATTATTTTCCATAAGAAAACAAAAAAGAAAAAGGGGTTCTAGGGGAAATGTCAAACAAGGGAAATGACAAACAAAAAATCTTATGTTTTATCTGCTTCTGTTGCCATTGCCCTAGATTCCTTACCCCAATCCAAATATCCAAATCCAACCGCAAACAACTTTATGTACGCGGTTTTCCAATTCATTCATACACCCATATACATAAGCATCCCATTTTTTTTTTACTGGAATCGGTTCACGTGTTATGAATTGTAAACTTTTCTACTTGTGAATTGTGAACTTTTCTACTTGCTTGGTTTCTCAGGTGGAGGCTATCATATCACAACATCCGGGAGTTTCTGGAATTGTTGTTGTTGGACTTCCGGACGCTCGCTTGACAGAGATGGTTGTTGCTTGTGTTCAATTGAGAGACAATTGGAGATGGACTAATTCATCTTTCAATCCCTCAACAGAAAACAAGAGCCAAATATTATCCAGTGACATCCTCCGGGAATTCTGTAGAGACAAACATTTAACTAGGTACTTCTCAATCTTAAATCATGCCTCGAAGGATACACATATATAGCTTTGGACATGACATTTCTTTCATTACATTTCTGTGTCAATGTGCGAAGAACACCACTTTGTATATTGGAGTGTTATCTCCGTACACTTTTTTTCCTTTCAGGTTTAAAATACCCAAAAGTTTTATCGTATGGAAGAGGCAGTTTCCGATGACAACGACTGGGAAATTGAGAAGAGATGAACTCAGAAGGGAAGTTATGTCTTGTATGCAGTTCTTGCCTAGCAATCTTTAACTATTTCGAGTTCCATTTTTTCGGCCCAGTTTAATGTTCCTTATTGATTTGTTCATTAATGGATTACAAGCTAAAACCTAATTAAGACACTGAGGTAGTGTTTCCATCTTGCATGTTAGTCTACAATTGTATCAAGAGTAATGCGACAGATACAGAATTTAAATTCCAAAATTTCCTCACAGAATCCTGCAACTGAAACCTGCTAATTTGAAAAGAAAATGCTGAGAATGAGATGCAAAGACTGACTAACTGCCCAACTAATATGACACGGACACTCTAGGGCCCTGGCTCAAAAGGCACAAAAATCATTTAAAGTTTTAAATCGACGATAAGTTTATTCAATGAGAAATATGGTACCAAAAAAGTGGACAACAAAAGGAATAGCACGCTATGATTGTCACCAACAAAGAAGAAGAATAAAAACCAACCAATCTTAGACAAGAAAACTAAAAACAACTCACACTCCTATAATAACGGAAAGTCAAATCGCATTCAAGTCAAAGAAAACTCAGTATGGTTAAGCTCTCAAGGTGTTTCCTATGTCAATAACAAATCGATAGCGGATGTCCCCTTTTGCAAGTCGTTTAATGGCTGTGTTCACATAGTCCATCGGAATAACTTCAACATCTGCAGTAATGTTGTGCTTCCCTGCAAAATCTATCATTTCTTGTGTCTCCTTCAGCCCTCCTGCAGCGCTTCCAGCTATAAGCTTCCTCCCTGTAATGCGAATTCCACAATCGACTTACTTCCAACTAAGTAATATTCTTTAAGAGAATAAATAGAGATTTTTTTTTAGAACTCAAAGGAATTAATTTCTAGAAAGAAAGTTGTAAGCTTTATTTAAGAGGAAGGAATCGAACAGAATTGAATGTGATTACAAACTTACCAACAAGCAAAGGGAAAATGGACAACTCTGCTGGTTTCTTCATATCTGGTAAACCTAAAAGTATCAGCTTCCCGTTACATTTCAGAAGATCAACCAAAGGGTTCAGAGGATGTGCTACAGAGACCGTGTCAATAATGCCATCCATCGTGCCAGTGGCAGCCTACATCATACAAAGTAAACAACGTAAAGATACAAAATATAATGAGTACTAATGCTTTAGACCTAGAAAAATTTCCCAAAATATGTACAAAAGGTAATAGGCTGGCATCAGTGCTGCCAACACCACCTTGTTAGCAACTCAGTAATCCTCTGGAAAAATTTCTAGGTTTGTATCATTCTCCTGATCTGACAAGGCCTCACCTGCATTTGTTCCGTGTCGCGGCTAACTAGAAAAGAGTCAGCACCAAGCCGCTCAATGGCTTCCTCTTTCTTGTTGGGAGACGTACTAATCACTGTTACCTTCATCCCAAATGCCTTGGCAAACTTCACTGCCACGTGCCCGAGCCCACCAAGCCCAACCACTCCCAAATGCATCCCTGGCTCACTGAGTCCAAAGTATTTCATAGGGCTATAGACAGTAATTCCAGCACACAGTAATGGAGCACCACCTTCTGGTGGAAGATTGTCAGGGAATCGGACAGCAAAGTGCTCGTTAACCACAAAAATATTGGAAAAGCCACCGTAGCTTATCCCTTGGCCTTCGAAAAAAGTGTAAGTGCTCTTGGCTTTAGGGCAATAGCTTTCCAAATCATCCCGGCAACTGTTGCATGTACCACAGGAACCAACAAAGCACCCCACTGCTGCTTTGTCCCAGACCTTGAATTTGTTCACTTTGCGCCCCACTTGAGTCACCACACCAACAATCTCATGCCTATGTTTGAGAAAGAAAATTATGACTAATAACTCATTAACACAAATAATGTTATCCTTCCGTGAAATAGCACCTTGTAATTCCGTTAGACAGAAAGTGATGTATTAAGGAAATTGGAAACGTACCCGGGAACAAGAGGGTAAACAGAAATTGCAAGCTCATTTGTAGTCATGTGTAAATCAGAATGGCAAATCCCACAATAAAGGACCTTCATCGTAATGTCGTCGTCTCCAGTAGCTCTAAAATGAGAGAACAATTTGGATAAGATGTTTTCCAAGTGTATGGTGATGAATGATGCATGATGCATCAATGTTGTGTTTCAGTATGTGAAAATAGAGAAGAGCATGGTTTAGCTAATTCAGTCTTTGTTGTTGATCTAGCTTTTACCAAGAAAGATTCTAATGTGGTCAAGTATATGATACGGTTCTTACTTCTGAATTTGAATAGGGAAAATACTGCAAAGGGCCCATTTGGCTTGTGAAAAGTGCATAGAAATGTGCGAAGTAAAATGTGTGAGATCAGCATCAGCATCTAGAATTAAGTATTATTTTGTCAACCGGCAGTCAATACAAGAACGGAAGAACCATATAGTATGGTTCGTTAACGGTGATTCATTACTAACATAGTAGCATTAGCCATTAGTTCCCGGCAGAGAGCCACAAGATTGCGGGTGGTACATGTCGTAAAACATAGGAAACGAAAAAAATGTTCGAAAATTGTAGAAATATACTATTTCAGATTTTAAATTGTGAAAAAATGTTCACAAAAGTCATCAAAATATACTAATTCAATGATTTTATAATTGTGGTTAAAGATTAGATGTTCACACATCAAGTCATCAACAATGATACCATAACACACCTGAAAGAAAGGAAAAAAACCGAGGATAAAATACAATGGATGGTAAGTTGGTAATGGGTGAGGTGGTTCCATCTTGACCTACTGCAATCCAAGGTGTCTACGTTTAATTTTCTTCTGGTTTGAAGTCAAATTTTTTTACCTAGTTTAAATTGTCACGTGATGGATGCAAAGTTCTCTGTTGGACCAATTTGCAAATGGCAGTATATCTTGTTACCCAGTTTAATGTTCCTCAGCCAGACAGTAAAAATGGTCGCCCACATTAGGAGATTTAAATTTGTGTTATTTGACACAAAAGTATAAAAAGTAGGATGCAATCGTTCGGGTTATTGTTGTTGGGTAGTTTTATGCATTTGGGTTCCCAGAGAATAATAGTATGAGAGGGTGTTTGACAATCCATTTTTTGCATTTTCCCATTTACTTATCACCTTCTGGGTTTTGGGGAGAATGAGTTTTTCAGAATTGAACTGGAGAACAAAATGAAAAAGAGGGTGATAAGAGCTTTTTAGACTTCTCATTTTTACTTTTCTGAGAATGAGTTTTAAAAAAAACTTTGAAATGACAGTTATCTTGTTACCCAGTTTAATGTTCCTCAACCAGAAACACACGGAGAAAAATACACAAAAGTATAAAAAGAGGATCAACTCGATCGGATATCTTTAAGTAGTTTTATGCATTTGGGTTCAAATAATAGTATGAAAGTGTTTTGATCCATTTTTGTCATTTTCCCATTTGTTTTCAAAGTATTTGTGTTTTGGGGAGAAAGATATCCGATCGAATTGATTTTTTCTACACTTGTAGTATTCGAATGAGGTCTGAGAATGAGATTTCAATGACATTGGAGAGCGATCATCAAAAATGAGAGGAGACTTTTTGACTTCTATTTTCAAAACATTTTATCAAAATCAAAAAGTCCGTATTATGATCACAATTCAAACACAAGTCAAAATTGAAAATGCAAAATACATTCTCAGTATCTCTCCCAAACATCCTATCAAAATCATATATTATGATCATAATTCAAAAAGTCAAAAAATTGAAAATGAAAAGCCAAAAAGTAGTCTCTCAAATATCCTCTTACTATTATTATATTAGAAATGGGTATAATAATTTTTTTTATTATTTTCGGATCCCATAGTGTGCACCAACATTGCATTTCTCTCTCCTCCTTTTTCCCAAACCCTCTCTCCTTTGTCAATGAGACAAACCCCTCTCTCTCTCAATGAGTGAGATAACCACTTTTTCTTATTTTCTCTTTATCTCTCTCCTCTTTCCTCTTTATCTCTCTCCTCTTTCCTCTTTCTTTACTTGTTCATGCGTCTCCCCTCCCCTGACACACTTTAACTACCCTTAACTACACTATTGGAGCTAAAAAAAGAAAATACTAACTTATAGATTTAATTGCTGACTAATTTGTTCATTTAACTCTATTATTGACAAGGCCTCAGAACGTAGGAGGCTTTGATTATTGAGATGCATGTATCACTGAGAAGACGACTCAAAATCTTCAAAACGTAGGAGGCTTTGATTTTTTATTTTTGAGATGCATCTATCAAAACTTCGTTCAAAAAATACTAATCAAAACTTTGACCCAGGCTTTCATGGAAAGGTTGGAACATTTTCAAAATATTTAATGCATATTAAATATAATTATTGGTGAACGGCTTTAAAGTAAATGGTGTGTTTATTCGGGATACATGAATAGACGCAACCATTGAGTTTAAATGGTTTAAATCAAAAGGTGTGTCTCTTCGGGATTAATGAATAGACATGACTATTGAATTTAAATTGTGTGACCATTGAGTTTAGATGAATAGGTATAACTATTCATGAACAGACACAATGGTTCGTGAATGGTCATAATGGTTCGTGAACGGTTACAATGGTTTGAATGTAAAGATGTGACCATTAGTGAATGGTCACAAGTCTATGCCTATATAAAGGCTAGGGTTCCACCAATTTTCAAGAGATGGAAAAACAATTATGATTCTAGTTGCTGTTTCTTTCTAGAATTATCTCCTACATATATTTTTGGCGGGATTGCAAAATCCAAAGGTATTCTGGTTCCTCTTTGTCTGTGCATGACGCAGTTGAACAAACAGTCAATCGGGACTGGGATTCATTGTATCTTGGAGTCGAATTCGCCGGCAACCTAGTGCACACCAAATTCACTCGAATTGGTGGGGGCGAATATCGTCTTAAGGAAAGCGACATTGTAATGCGCCTTGAAGCAACCGTTGATTCACTCCAGTTTTATCCACTTCCATCGGTTATGCGATTTTTGCACCAACAAAAGGCACACTCCAATCAAACCTTCTTTTCTTTAGAGAATCGATTTTTTCGACAATTTGGTATACAAGATATCTTCCTCGTTGGATAAGAGTATCAATTCACATTGTCCAATTGGGTTTTAAACAAGAGATATTGTTTCCTTAACCTAACTAATTTCGTATACATTAAAGACTACTTGGGTTTTTTTATTCAAAGGTTGTTTTGAAAAGAAAAAAAAATGATCACAAAATGCCAAATAAGATGAAGTTTTTTTTTTTTTTTTTGTAATCCCGGTTTATCTCTACACCATTATTTGAAGGTTTTTTTTTTCCTTCCCGATAAGATGTTAGGGATTAGTTGTTAATGGTTACAACGGGAGTCGAACATCTCTTCCATGAGGACTCAAATTTTGGACGTCTCTCGGTCTCTCTTAGAAGCAAGAGTAATGAACCGATCTCACTATGTGTGATGTTCTTTTTGAAGTTCAAGATGCCCTCACTCTCATCATCATAAATTTTTCATCTAACTTAATTTGTTGTATGCAAACTTAGCAGCCACCAATAAGCCGTGGACTCAGCCCTCTTTCATAATTGTCTCCACCAATTTTTAGTGGGTGTTCCACTAACAAAAAACACTTTTTGCCAAAAACCAAGACCGGTCATTATCTCACAATACATCACATAAAAAATCGTAAAAAACCAGTTTATTTTAAAAACACCCTTAGCGGTCAAACAACCAGAAGTTACTTACTATAACACCTATACGCAAATAAATAATAATAGAAGTGTAAATTGACGTATGGATTTATTTATTTAAAACATACATTGTAGGGGATAACTGACAAACAACAAGGCATACCACACTTTGATTATCACCAACGCTGAAAAAAAGAAAATGAAAGAAGAATCAAGATAAGGATACAGTGAATTCAAGAAGCACAATTTATTCATTTGGTTTCCTTGCGATCTTCCTTTCCAATGATAAATGCCTCTGCTAATCCATGATGCAAACATAGCCTGAGTCACTTCGTAGGTGGAAATGGAGAATGGACTACCATTGTTTCGTCCGTTTCCAATAACATCACGACGATGATTTTGTGAGTCAAGCATTGTAGTTATAAGTTATTTCAACCTTATCAAGTTCATCCCAGAGTAAATCGTATATCAGGACATAGTAAAATAACGTTCTAAATCCAAAATAACATTCTCATAGGGAAGAAATTCAATTCCTAACAAAAAAAATCGAAGATTGAAGTTGTGTAGCCTTATTTGCATGGATAATTAAACCCTGACTATAGGTTTGGCACTTTGGCTACTTCTCAGGACTGATTGAAGGATTTTCTGAAATTTTATACATTGGCATTGCTATGTTGGTAATTTATTAACATTCAAATCATATTCGACTTGGTTCCGGCATGCAACCAAAACAGGCAATAAAGAAACCTATGTTAGGTAGTGCGTGACAATAGTAGGATGATATATCCCAACTTTGCTGAGCTTGGAGGATGCAAGGTCTGCAATGGATGATGTTAGGCCAGTAACGCTGGTAACCGACAGTGCTCTACTTACTCGTATTCAAAACTTCAGATAGATAGCATGCCTTCTTTTAAGATGGCTTGTTTTCATGAACTCCCCTTCGCATTTCAGCAGCAAAAAAGATTTGACATCTGAATGTGTTGTTTACAACGTGGAACACAAAGGACGTTACTAGGTTCTTGCTCTTCGGTTAAATGTCCTGATATGGTTGATTCCTCCTTGTCTTGCGGTGTTGAGTAATGGAACACTTCAAAAGCCCACTTCAAGATCACTACCATTGAACTAATTCACAACGCCTGACGTTGCTGGTATAATATGCTTCACCTCAGTCTCACGTGTAAATTGGAAATTTTTTTCTACCTCTGTTTGGGGACCGAGACAAGCAGGAATTTACTAATTTTGTAACAAGATACTGAATTGGCAATTCGAACCTAATTACTAGTAATAATTTTGTAACAAGGTATGTTTTAATTTGCTCACGTCCGGCAGCACCTGAAGCTGGTTATGCTTTTGGTACAGGAACCACAGGAAGGTCGAAGGGAGTTACCATAAGCCATCCATCTCTGGTTGTCAATCCCTGGTAAAAATTGATGTTGTTGGCTGTGGCAAGGACCCTGAAGTTGGTTATGCTTTTGGTACAGGAACCACAGGAAGGTCAAAGGGAGTTATCATAAGCCATCCATCTCCTGTCGTCAATCCCAAGCAAAAATTGCCGTTGTTGGCTGTGGCAAGGACGATGTCGTGGAACAACAAGATTGATTGTTCATGAAACATTACAAGAAGAATGGAGAACAAAAGGAATAAAACGAGGCCAAATAGTATAGTAGCAAAAATTGGCAATAAGTTTATTCAATGAGTAATACATGGTACAAAACAATTAGACAACAAAAGGAATAAAAACCAACCAATCATCGAAAAACAATAAAAACATCCCCCAACCAATAAATATAGGTAAGTCAAATTAATCGCCATTCAAGTACGTCAAAGAAAACTCAGTATGGCTAAACTGTCAAGGTGTTTCCTATGTCAATGACAAATCGATAGCGGATGTCCCCTTTTGCGATTCGTTCCATGGCTGTGTTCACATAGTCCATTGGAATAACTTCAACATCTGCAGTAATGTTGTGCTTCCCGGCAAAATCTATCATTTCTTGCGTCTCCTTCAACCCTCCAGCAGCGCTTCCAGCTATAAGCTTCCTCCCTGCAATGCAAGTTCCATAATCAACTTTCTTCCAACTAAGTTGTATACTCTAGGAGAACAAATAGAGATTTTTCTTAAGAGTCCAAATAGTTAATCCCTTGAAAGGAAGTTTTAAGGTCCATTTAAAAGGAAGTAATGGAATAAAATTGAATGGGACTACAAACTTACCAACAAGCAAAGGGAAAATTGACAACTCTGCTGGTTTGTTCGCATCTGGTGCACCTAAAAGTATCAGCTTTCCGTTACATTTCAAAACATCAACCAAAGGGTTCAGAGGATGCGCTGCAGAGACCGTATCGATAATGCCATCCATCGTGCCAGTGGCAGCCTACATCACACAAAGTAAACATCATAAAGTCTTTGAATCTGATGCAAAAGTAACGTCTAGCTGCTAATATAATATGACTACTAAGCTGTAGACATGTAAAAGGTTCCCCGAAAATTTTCGAAATGTAATGGGCTGGCATCAATGCAGCCAACACCACCTTGTTAGTATTTTTTCTGCAAGTTTTTCTAAGTTTGTAACATTATCCTCATTTGACAATGCCTCACCTGCATTTGTTCTGGGTCGCGGCTAACTAGAAAAGAGTCGGCACCAAGCCGCTCAATTGCTTCTTCTTTCTTGTTCGGAGACGTACTGATCACTGTCACCTTCATCCCAAATGCCTTGGCAAACTTCACCGCCAAGTGCCCGAGTCCACCAAGCCCAACCACTCCCAAATGCATCCCTGGCTCACTGAGTCCAAAGTATTTCATAGGACTATAAACAGTAATTCCCGCACAAAGTAAAGGGGCACCACCCTCCGGCGGGAGAGTGTCAGGGAATCGAACGGCAAAGTGCTCGTTAACCACGAAAATATCAGAAAAGCCACCGTAATTTATCGGTTGGCCTGGGAAAAAGGTGTAAGTGCTAGCGGCTTTAGGGCAATAGTTTTCCAAATCATCCAGGCAACTGTTGCATGTACGGCAGGAGTCAACAAAGCACCCCACGGCTGCTTTGTCTCCAACCTTGAATTTTTTTACCTTGCATCCCACTTGAGTCACCACACCAACAAACTCATGCCTGTGTTTGAGAAAGAAAATTATGACCAATTCATTAACACCGCAAATAATATTATCCTCCGTTATACAGAAAATGATGTATTGAAGAAATTGGAAACGTACCCGGGAACAAGAGGGTAGACAGTGAGTCCGAACTCATTTTTGGTCATGTGTAAATCAGAATGGCAAATCCACAATAAAGGACCTTCATCGTAATGTCATCGTCTCCGGTGGCCCTAAAACGAGATAGAATAGTATCGATGAGAACGATGTGGGTTGCTACTCTTAATGCTTTCCAAGTATATGGTGATGCATTAAGGTTGTTTTTCAGTTTGTGAAAATAAGAGCATTGTAAGATAAAGTAAAACCCAGAAAAATAGGAGAAAAACAATGGAAACCTTCTAGTAAAATGGAATGGAGAAAGTATTCCTGAGGAATCTTTAGCTGCCCATCCAAGTGCTTTCTGGGTTTGGTCGTCTTGCTCCTGTGATGCTGCCATCTTAATTTTCGGGGAGAGAGAGAGAGAGAGAGAGATTGCTGTGCTTTGTTGTTTTTTTGTACTTTTGAGATGCAGACATTCGGCGGGGTTATATATATAGGAGGATTTTGGGGCATGAGGAATTAGTGACGTAATGGCTGAGGTGATCCCAAGGCTACCTCTTCTCCAAGGAATCAACGTTTTGATTTTTGAAGTCAACGATTTGCTATCTTGTTTTATAAGTCACGTGATGGATGGAAAATTATAAGTTTGACCAATTTGGAAATTACAGTTATCCTGTTAAGCAAAAAACTATCATCAAAAAAATAAAAGTAGGAAATTAACATGATGTTTTTTGATTTTGAAATTAACATGATGTTTGCTAACATGATGTTTGCTTTATACAATTATTGTCTTTACAATTTTACCGTTTAATCATGATTTAGTTGTTAATTAAATATTTAAAGACAATGGTAAAAGAGTAAAATTGACATAATTAACTCATTAATTTTCAAACATATAAAAATATTTTAAGAAGAACTCGCGAATCATCTTTGCGGGACCCGAAATAAACCCACAAAATATCAATAAATTTCGGGGTTCTTCCAGCCCCCATTTTTGACGGGCAAAAGATATCTAGACCCAGCAATTGGTAACATCATCCCATCCAAGCCCTTTCCACGCGCGCTTATCTTTTTTTTTTTTGGTAGTTCGGAATATATGTGCGATTATCATATGTCAACATTAGAAGAAATTATAATACGTGGATGGAACATCTCAAATATTTTAAAACTTTAAATAGAAATAAACTTTTATTTTACATATTCAATTTTTTTTGAAAAATATTTTTGAAATCCACTCGACAAGATCTTCAAAACAAGATTATATCGAATGTGAAATTATGTACACAAAAAAAAAAGATATTTAGGGATGATTTTTTGTGTACCCTCAAAAGTGCACAATTCACATCCCAAAAAATGTAGAATTCACGCTCTTAAGTGCAGAATTGATACCCCTAAATGCACAATTTACACCCCCCTAAAATGCAGAATTAATTCTCGCTCCTAAAGTGTGCAGAATATTCACATCCCAAATGCATGATTCACACCCAATAAAATGAAGAATTCACATCCCCAAGAAATTTAGAATTCACACCTTCCAAATGAAAGAATTCACACTCCACAAATGCAGAATTCGCACCTTCTAAAATGAAAAAATTCACACCCCTTCTGAAGAATTTCCACCTTCTAAAATTAAAGAATTCACACCCCTTCTGAATAATTCCCACCTTCTAAAATGAAAAAATTCACACCCCTTCTGAAGAATTTCCACCTTCTAAAATGAAAGAATTCACACCCCTTCTGAATAATTCCCACCTTCCAAAATGAAAGAATTCACACCCCTCAATAAGGGTCTTGTTTGATAGATCTCGTCGAATAGGTTCTAAAAATATAAATTATACGAAAAATGAATATATATATATATATATAACGGAAATTTTCTAGTCCAAACCCTCCCGAGAATAAGAAAAAAATGATATTTTTGTGCTGCAAATTATTTTTGGAAAATCCGAGCCGTCCAATGTGTTCAGAAGGTGTTTTCAAGGGTTCACACGAAAATCTTCAAAAAACAATACCGGGAAGGGCTTGATCCAAGCAGTTTTCGCAAAAACTGTAAATATAAAGTTTTTGCGAAAACTGCTTGGATCAAGCCCTTTCCGGTATTGTTTTTTGAAGATTTTTCGCGTGGACCCTTGAAAACACCTTCTGAACACATTGGACGGATCGGATCGTCAAAAAAATGCTCGGATCAAGGAGGTCCGGAAGTCTGGAGTCCGGAGGAGAAGGAGACTCTATATATATATATATATATAATGAACGATATTAAAGGGGTGCACACGGTCCGGATTGGACCGGTTTTCTAGAAATCTAGTAACCTGACCATTTTGACCGGTTTTAGAAAATTAAGAACCAAAACCTAATCATTACACATGTGGAACCTGTCCAGATCCAAACCACAAGACTGGACCGATTTTGATTCAGTTCGAGTTCTACCTGATTAAGGAACACTTTACCACAACACATGAATTCAAACGATTATTTAGAATTTAGAGCACTAAAACAATTCATAAAATAAATAGTTTTAGGGTTGGAAAAATCAAGAGATATTGTAAAGAAATATGAAAGGAAGAAAAAATTAGGAAGCAGATCGAGATTAGAGAGTAAGAGAATTGGGTTTTGCTTTGATTAGCAATCGTGAAATTAAGGTGGAATAAAAATAATTGAAGTTGGTAATTTGGTATTAGTAGATTATATTAATAAATTAAAAATTTCTTAACAAAATAGATTTTTATTCTAAATAGACCTAAAAGAATACCTTACTAGAAAAAATAAATTTTAACTTACCAAATCAAGATCCATAATTTTGTATATGTATAAATATATTAAAATATATGCATATATATAATATTAATGTTACACGGTCCGGTTCGGTTCTAACCATGGTTTTGAAATTGAGAACCAGTAACTGAACCATAATTACCGGTTCTCAGATTTTTAGAACCATAACCTGGCCAATGAACTGTAGATAACCAAATCGAAGAGAGAAGATCAAATCGTTTTTGACTATATATCGTTTTTTTGTGCACCCCTAGGATTGAGGAGGTAACACACACAGAGAGAGAGAGAGAGAGAGAGAGAGAGAGAGAGAGAGAGAGAGAGAGAGAGAGAATGGGAGTAATTTGAATTTTGAAACTCAGCCGTAGGACAACTTGAATTATGGTATGGATTGGTATAGGGGATGGATCGTTAGATTCCTTAGATGGATCGAGGAAGAAGATGAGGGCATATTGGATGCTTCATCATTTCCGTTAGGGTATTTTGCTCTATTTTTGTTAATTGGGTGTAAATGCAATTTTTCTCAAAGCACAAGTGGATGCAACAAAGTGAGCATGAGGTGGTGTATCAGCACATCGCCCAAACTACAGGGGTAAATGAAGTGAAATTTAACCTTCTGTATCAAGGATGGGATCCTCTCTGATCCCTTAAAAGGGATTGCACAGTCCTATGACTCCTATCCGAGCAGTTTTCAGGCCCTTTTAGGCTTGTTTTGATGACCGGGACCATTGATATTCTAAATATTGTCGAGAACATGAGGCATGCAAATATACATATTAATTAGATGTCGTTTAATGTGTTTTCCAAACACATTTATCGGGAAAAAAAAGGGTTTAACAAATATTGCTGCACCAGATAAAAACTCATTTTTTCTAGAGACAATGTGTCTCAAAAACACATTAAACGAGATTTGGAAGGGCCCGAAATCTACTCAGACAGAATGCATCGGTATCCTATGTATTATTGTCATGGAAACCACAATTTCGCTGCCATAATGCATCGGTAGAGCACACATCACAATTTCGATACTGAGACAAGAAGTTCTATCCTGTTTCCCAGCCAATTTCATAAACTTGTTCATTGATTTGATCATCAATCGAAGTATAAAGGTACAAAACTGAATAAGACATAATTAAGGTGTCAAACAGAATTTACTAACTATAGCTCACATGGGCAAAGAAATCATAAAAGAATAGAAGTGTCAAGTGTGAATTGATGTATCGATCTAAGCTCTCAACGTGTTGCCAATGTCAATGACAAATCGATAGCGGACGTCCCCTTTCGTGACTCGTTCCATGGCAGTGTTCACATAATCCATCGGAATAACTTCAACATCTGCAACAATGTTGTGTTTCGCAGCAAAATCAATCATTTCTTGTGCCCCCTTCAACCCCCCTCCGGCGCTTCCAGCAATAAGCTTCCTCCCTGCAATTCAAAATCCAAGATCCAATTAACTTACTTCCGGGTCTACGAAGTCAATTCAAATTGAACTTTGGTTATAAACTTACCAGCAATCAAAGGAAAAAGTGACAACTCTGTTGGTTTAACATCTACACCTACAATTATCAGCTTCCCATTCCATTTCAAAAGATCAACCAAAGGATTTAGAGGATGCGGTCCAGAGACCGTGTCAATAATCCCATCCATCGTGCCCATAGCAGCCTACATCAAATAACATGGGTGCAAATGTCATCAGACTAGTAATGCTGCATACTCGAAAAAATAGCTTACAAAAGCTTCCAGACAGCACAAAATTACCAACACATTTCTGGAAAAAAAAAAAAATTGGTCTATATTGTTTCGTATCGAGAGGCCTCACCTGCATTTCTTCTGGGTCGCGACTAACTAGAAAAGAGTCGGCACCAAACCGTTCAATCGCTTCCTCTTTCTTGTTCGGAGACGTACTGATCACTGTCACCTTCATCCCAAATGCCTTAGCAAACTTCACAGCCAAGTGCCCAAGTCCACCAAGCCCCACCACACCCAAATGCTTCCCTGCCTCACTCAGTCCAAAATACTTCAGTGGACTATAAACTGAAATGCCAGCACAAAGTAACGGAGCACCACTTTCCAGTGGGAGAGTGTCTGGGAATCGAATTGCAAAGTGCTCGTTAACCACGTATATGTCGGAAAAACCACCATAGTTTATCGGTTGGCCTTCGAAGAAGGTGTAAGCGGTAACGGCTTTGGGGCAGTAGGTTTCCATGTCATCCTGGCAACAGCTGCATGTACCGCAGGAGCCGATGAGGCCCCCCATGGCTGCTTTGTCTCCCACCTTGAATTTTTTTACATTGCATCCCACTTGAGTCACCACACCAACAATCTCATGCCTATATTTGAGGATGAAAATTATGATCATTTATTAACAATTAAAACCAAAAAATGTTTCGAGATGTGGCTTGCATTTGGAGGAAAAAGGACCAAGCTTCAAGCCAATTCCTTCCGAGACACACTGAATGCGTTACCCTTTTTTTCTTTTGAAAGGCAAAAAGGTGGGAGGGGGCAAACCAGCGTTGCAACTCCCTTGGATGTGACCATAGAGGCTTCCGATCCTCTGTGGAATGTTCGGTTCGAGCCATAGCTACTGTCTGAAAGGGCAGACCGTCACCACAGCACCACCTAAATACCAGATGGAAAAAGGGCCCAACACACTAGTCATGCAATTGGTGGGTCTCTAACCTTGTCAGATTGTGTACGGGAGGGAGGAGCACTTAAACCCTTGCCATCTAGGCCACCACCTTCGGTGGTGCTAAATGTGTTACCCTGATCAGATGTTTCGTGTTTGGATGCTGGTCAAGACCGTGTGATCGCATAGGTGCGGTCATTTTAAGATTCTGTTTTTGTGTTTTTGGAGAGAGAAACTTGAGAAACTTTTCGGCCTCATTTTTGGGCTTCCCAAATATTACTACTCTTCTGGATTTCTAGCAACCTTTTTTGTATATCGTCTTGTTTAGTGCTACGAGTGAGCTACTATGTACCAATTTGATTGTCAAAGATAGAAGACATTCAAAATAGCACAAGGCACTCGGGCTTCATGAAAGTTGAGATTCAAGAAAATACTGTAGTGAGGGAAATGAAAATAAACGTACCCGGGAACCATAGGATACGGAGAAGATCCTAACTCATTTGTAGTAAAGTTTAAATCAGAATGGCAAATCCCACAGAAGAGTATTTTAATCGTAATATCGTCGTCTCCATTAGCCCTAAAATGAAACAGACAAAATTAGATTTAATTTAGATTTTGTGTAAATACAAGTCAGGGTTCTCACTTATGAATTTAAAGATGATTGCTTTTGGAGATTCTATAGTAGGGAAAGTTTCCAAAAGGTTAATATGGGTGGTAGTGCACAAAGCAAAACTTAGAAGAAAAAAACCAGAGAAGGCGGGGGCGACTGCGCTATTAAATGAAAGGGTTCAAGCGAACCCCTGAATTCAAAAAATGCATTTTCCTACATACTGTATTTGATTTGATTTTTGTATAGTATTGTTGGCACGGGACCACACGTACCGTGCAAAAATAAGTAAAATTCTAATTAAATTCGTGTGGAAGCTAAAAGTGGTATAACCCACCAAAATCAAAATAAACTTTAGGCCAATATGTTTTTCATATGAAAAAATCGATGGTTTGGATGTATATTGCCACATCAGAATTTCTTTTCTGTATAGGAATCTTCATTGCATTCCTCTATACTTTAAATTGCTTCATGGAGCCTTTCTTTTTCTGTTTTGCTCGGTTTTTACTATTTGTAGTTTTGAAATTAAACCCATCAATTGGATGAGAATTCATGATGCCTACTACTGGCTACTGCTCCACTTGCAAACTTGGAGCCTTTGAGAGAAGGATTTGACAATTTTTGTCTTTAGTTAAATGATTCAATATTTTGTATTGGTGATGAGATATTTATACAATCATTCCATTCCATACTTCCCTAATTAACAAGGAGGGAAAAAAGATACTCCCTCCGTCCCTTTTATAGTGTTTTTCCATATTGGGCTATCCCTTTTATAATTAGTGGTTACATTTCTGTTTTTCCCTTAAAAAGTTTATTCCTTTTTGAAAAGTTAAATTATATTGATAAGGAAAGGGAAAATAAAAGAAAGTTGATCCCTGAGAGAAATAAGTTGGAATTACTGAGGTTACTCTTAAAAAGCTAAAAAGCTACTATACCTTCTAGTAAAGTGGAAAGGTGAAAGTATCCCTGAGGAATCTCTAGCTGCCCATCCAAATGCTTTCTGGGTTTGGCCTTGCTCATGTGCTGCTGCCATCCTGTTCAGAGAGAGATATAACAGAGTCTAAATCTTGGTTTTGATGTTGTTTGATTTGAAATACAGAAGTTCGTGTGGGTTGCTTTTATAGTAACACAGGGTTTCACATAATAGGCTTCAAAATTAAATAGGTGCATGGGCGGCTACCTCTTGTCCAAGATAACAAATTTTGACTTGTCTTTTAGCTTTCAAAGTCCACATATAAGGTGTACGACGAAAGTTTGGGCCCCCAGAGGTACTATTGTTTTCGAATTTGAATTGGATATGATCAGGATGAGCCTTACGTTGTGAAGACCAATCAGTGAACTAAAAAGCTCGTTTTGGATCGACTTGTTATATACGGTGCGTCGGTGCGCATGAACATCAGCAGCAGCAGGAGGAGGAGGTATCAATTTGTGGGTCCCACCCAAAAAAAAAAAAAACATCAACATGAGTCCTGAGTTTGGGTATGTTAATGTGTTTTACTCTTATCTGTTTCCATATCGATGGATAAATGAACTGGGTCCAGAAAATCATTACAACAATGGAGAAAGACAGAGGAAAAGATTGGGACTAAAATGAAAGGGGGGAAAATTATCAGTTGGACCATTTTAGAAATGACAATTATCCTGTTAAGCAAACTGGTTTGACCAGGTCCGGTGATCCGGTCCTGTAGAGCAACTAAAGTACTAAACTATTCAAGCTCAATTTGATAAAAACTCGTTTGAGAAGGACTTGTTAACTTGAATTCGAATGCCGGTGTGACAGTGTCAAGTGTGAGCCCTCACATGTATTTTCATGTCTAAGGAGATGTTGGCACGAAATATTTTCATGTCTTAATGTTCCTTTTGAATCGGGTAATTAAACCTTGATGTGTCCGAAAAAAATTGTCGCGAGAATTGTACGAGAATAATTCTAGCAAGCCAATCTTTTTTGTGATCAGAATCGGAGATGGAAGTACATTGGGGCCGGCGGAGGCTTTCATTTTTTAGAGGCATGTGTTACTGCAAAGAGGACCCGATTTCATAAAATTATTCATTAATCAAAGTACACAAATTGAACAAGACATGATTAAGGGGTCCTTCGCCATCTTGCATAATTGTCAACACACGAATTTAAGTGTGACAGAATCCGATTTCATAAAATTATTCATTAATCAAAGTACACAAATTGAACAAGACATGATTAAGGGTCCTTCGCCATCTTGCATAATTGTGAACACACGAATTTAAGTGTGACAGAATTTACTTACCATAACACACTTGGGCAAAGAAATCGTAATAGAAGTGTAAATTGATGTATAGATCTATTTATTTGAGAAATACATGGTAGGGATAATCAAAAAAAAAAAAAAAAATGGCAGAGTACTATAACAAGTTACATGAAACTAAAATAAGAACACCATAGGTTTCAAAACCAACAGGCAAGCCAAAATTGACATTGTCGAATAAAAGCCAAGTATGTTTAAGCTCTCAAGGTGTTTCCAATGTCGATGACAAATCGATAGCGGATGTCCCCTTTCGCGAGTCGTTCCATGGCCGTGTTCACGTAGTCCATCGGGACAACTTCAACATCTGCAGTAATGTTGTGTTTCCCAGCAAAATCAATCATTTCTTGTGTCTCCTTCAACCCCCCTCCGGAGCTTCCAGCGATTAGCTTCCTCCCTGCAATTCAAAATCCAAGATCCAGACTTACTTTCAAGTCTAAACAATCAATTCAAATTCAACTTGGTTATAAACTTACCAGCAAGCAAAGGTAAAATTGACAACTCCATTGGTTTAAGATCTTGTGCACCTAAAAGTATCAGCTTTCCATTACATTTCAAAAGATCAACCAAAGGGTTCAGAGGATGCATTGCAGAGACCGTATCAATAATCCCATCCATCGTGTCCATAGCAGCCTAAATCAAATAACGTGAACAGCATAAAATCCGTAAATCAATATGGCTGCAAATACATCTTTCTAGTAACGCTACAGACTTGGAAAAATATCATAGAAAAGCATCCAGAATGAGTGTTGGTTGTTGGCTGTGAAACCTGTTTCTGGAATCAAGAGGGATTTCTGTAAATCCCATCCGGAGGGGACTCAGGCTGTCCAAACGAAAAGTGAAGAGAGCCCCTTACCAGGTTTTGGTCATCTATGAGATTTCTGAAAATCCTGTCCAGGCGGTGGTCAAGTCCTTCCAGACGGTCGAACAAGGAAGAACACGGGTTTTCGTGTATTTAGGGTTTTCTGTACATGTGTTCCCTTGGAAGTATAAGAGGGACACTAGGGCAGCCTCCATTGTAAATTTGTAATGTTGTTCATCTTTTTATCATAGTTAAATCCTCAGCACCCCATGGACTACGATTTACCGAATTGCTTAAGTTAGAACCACGTATATCGCATATCTAGCTTGCTTTCGATTGCTTGTTTCTTTTTCTTTTGTGTATGTTTACTTGCTCTAACAACTTCTATTATTGCACCCAGGTTGAGTGGGAGCAGTGATGGCAGGATAAGAAGGAAGGTTAAACGGAATCAAGAGGTTTGGTGGAACAGACTGCGGATATTAGAAGATGCGGATAGAGGATTATCTGTATGGCAAAGGATTGAACGCTCCCTGAAACTTCAACGACTAATGGATGTAATACGATTGCTTGCTTGTTTCTTTCTCTTGTGGGGTACGATTGCTTGTTTCTTTTTCTTGGGTGTTTTCTTGCCCTAACATTGGCGGCACAAAATTACCGACATATTTTCTGAAAAATGTTTTTTGGTATATTATGTTTTCTTATCGAAAGGGCCTCACCTGCATTTCTTCTGTGTCGCGACTAACTAGAAAAGAGTCAGCACCAAACCGCTCAATCGCTTCATCTTTCTTGTTCGGAGAAGTACTAATCACAGTCACCTTCATCCCAAATGCCTTAGCAAATTTCACGGCCAAGTGCCCGAGTCCACCAAGCCCCACCACTCCCAAATGCTTCCCTGGCTCACTGAGTCCAAAGTACTTCATTGGACTGTAAACTGAAATGCCAGCACAAAGTAGCGGAGCACCGCTTTCCGGTGGGAGAGTGTCTGGGAATCGAAATGCAAAGTGCTCGTTAACCACGTATATGTCCGAAAAGCCACCGTAGTTTATCGGTTGGCCTTCGACATCGAAATGGGTGTAAGTGTAAACACATTCAGGGCAGTAGCTTTCCATGTCATTCTTGCAATTGCTGCATGTACTGCAGGAGCCGATGATGCCCCCCACGGCTGCTTTGTCTCCCACCTTGAATTTTTTGACCTTGCATCCAACTTGAGTCACCACACCAACAATCTCATACCTATATTTGAGAAAGACAATTATGATCATGCATTAGCTACCCAAAAAATGTTTCAAGATGTGGCTTGCATTTGGAGGAAAAAGGAGCAACAAGCCAATTCCCATTCAGACACACTCAGGCTGAGAACGCGTTACCCTTTGATGTTTCGTGTCTTTGACGCTGGTCAAGTCCGTCCGGTTTTTTCGTTTTAGGATTATTTTTTTGAGTGTTTTCTGAGAGAGAAACTTGAGAAAAAGAGGGTCAAAATAAGAACGCGATCATGTTCCTAAATCTTAGTGTTCAATCAAAGGATTTCCCGAGAAAATAGGCAAACTTGTTTCTCCAACCACATGTATCTTGTGTCTGTGTTCTTGTTTCCGTTCATCTTCATTGTTTGTGTGGTAGATCGATTAGGTGTGGCAAAAATAATTTGACCCACAGAAATAGTTTATTTCCGAATTGTAATGTCGTCGTCTCCATTTTTATCTTCCCAAAATTACTCCTCCTCTGAATTTGTAGCAAATTTTTTTGAAACAGACTTATTTATGAATTATGCTACTAAGAATTTGAATGTCTAAGATAGAAGACATTCAAAAATGTTTAGGCCCACTTTGACTTGCTTCTTTGATAAAAGAATTTAAGATTCAATTTATTGGGGAACAAAATTAAAGATAGGAACCAAAGGATAGAAAAAATCCAAACTTGTTTGTAGTCATGTATAAATCAGAATGGCAAATCCCACAGAAGAGTATATTTATTGTAATGTCGTCGTCTCCATTAGCCCTAAAATGAAACAGACAATTATGAATTATGCGCAAGAGAAGAGCATTGTTTAGCTACTTTGACTAGCCTTTGATAAAGGAATTACGCTAATTTGGTCAAGTTCCAAAGATAGGGAGATTCTAAAGTAGAAAAAAATAATAATAATTCAGCGAGAAGCAGAACTTTTTAAGTGTGGTGCATCTTCCGTCGTCTATCAACTTATTAAAGAAATATTATCATTATACCTTTCACATCAATTTTTACCTATTATACTTTTTTTACCTACACTTTACACTTTTCACTTCAACTTTTACCTCCACTTTTCAAAATTATCCTCCACTTTCATCCATTAACTCTTTACCCACTAACTTTTTAAAAGGGCAAAATGATAATTGTACAATTTTTACCTATTAACTTTTCAAAACACACACTTATTAAGGGACAATCCAAAATAGAAATGTGTATACTAAAAAAGGGATGGAGGGAGTAACATTTTTGTAATTTTGAGGGGTAAATTTATCATTGGTAAAATAAACCCTGGAAAATTGTCAAATGATTCGACATATTCAATTGGTGATGAGATATTCATACAAAAATCATTCCATTATTTCTGAAATTCCCCTACAAGGAGGGAAAAATCAAACATGTTATACCTTCTAGTAAAGTGGAAAGGAGAGAGTATCCCTGAGGAATCTCTAGCT
This sequence comes from Vaccinium myrtillus, assembly GCA_016920895.1. NCBI lineage: Eukaryota > Viridiplantae > Streptophyta > Magnoliopsida > Ericales > Ericaceae > Vaccinium > Vaccinium myrtillus. Next base: position 13,667,861 of record CM029275.1, on the reverse strand, counting down.
GCCCATCCAAGTGCTTTCTGGGTCTGGTCTTGCTCCTGTGATGCTGCCATCTTTCTTTAGAGAGAGAGAGATCTAGGGAATGAGAGTGAGAGAAGAGAGAGAACAGAAGAGTATATATATAGGAGTGTATATATAGTATTTTGGTGCTGATGTTGTTTATGTTGTACTTGGAATTTAAAATACGTACAAAAGTTGGAATCGGTTGCTTAATAATATAGTTATCAACAATGCTCTGGACACAACACTCACACGGGGTGGGACCAACGGGTCGGCTCCACATATGGGTCCCGCCCCCATGTGAATGTTGTGTTCAGATAATGTGTCCGTAGCATTTTGGTATAATTATAATGACATAATAGGTGAGCTTGATTAATTTTCCACAGGCTTGAATAAGTCTCCGGGGGCAGTTGGGCTGCTACCCCTTGTCCAAGGTATCAACGCTGCTACCCCTTGTCCAAGGTATTTAGTTTTTTTCCTTTTTGGTACATACTTTTCTTTTAGCTTTTAAAGTCTACCTGGTTTTTATTGTTTATTTGGCAGACGTATGAAAATTCTCAGTTATTGTTCTTTCTTTTTTTACCCTTTGCTCAGTGAAATGGATGGAAGAGGGCGACCAGCGTTGCAACCCCGGTTAAGAGTGAGCATAGAGAGAGGCGAACCCGTCACCACAGCCCAACTAAAGTGCTAGAGCAAACCAGGAGCCCTCAAAACAGCATCTGAATTAGATATGATCAGGATGAGCCTTACAAATACGTTGCAAAGACCAAGCAAGTAATTCAAGCAGCGGATGAGCCTTACAAATATGTTGCAAAAACCAAGCAAGTTATTCAAGCAACGGAATACAATCGGTTAACTTAGCTCGTATGAGATTGACTCGTTATATACTGTTTATTTGCATGAACATCAGCAAGTATCCGAATACAAACACAATTCATTGCCATCCTCTCATGTACCGGGTACAAACCCGAGTCTCCCTCCGCCACCACTAATACCGAAAAACAAAATACAAACAAAGCCTGCAGTGATGCCTGTTGTAGTGGTGTTGTCAAAACTAAGAGGGAATGGAAGAAAGTACCGGTAAGTGAAAGACTAACTGAAAGATTTCGTTAGAACCCCAAACATAGAAAGAACAGAATCTTCAATTACTTGTTGGTGTTCAGTTACCAACAAAAATTCCTTTGTTTTGCCAAAAAAAAGTGCACTCTCAATACCCAAAAAGAATGAAAAATTGAAAATGAAATGAATTCATTCCAAAGAAAGAGCATGGCATGCTCTAGTCCCCTACAAAAACCCCTCAAACAGCATTACATTTTTATTTTTGAATACTAAATCTATATACACCTATTGGTCAAGAGGAATCCACTCTATGTCCAGACTGATTTCTCCGGATTCCACATTCTGGAGCTTCAGTGAGACCTCCTGTTTCACCTTCCCATCGACTATGTTTACAGTGCTATCTTCTATAAGGGCATTATCGTTGGATTTCAGCCATTTCCCAATCTGCATGTTTCCAAACATTCCGGCATCTCCAAACGCCATTGCCGAGGTTATCATCGGCTGGATATCGATCTCAGCTTCTCCCATTATGTCATCGGCTGAAAAAGTGTCGTGATCATACACTTGCTGCATTGGAAAATAGAGTACAAGGGTAGATGAAAACATAATGCCCAAAAATGTCTATAATACCGGAGACAAATCTTGTTCATAGATTAGAGCAAAAAGGAAAGGAAAAGGAAACCATAGAAAGAAGAATGGAAAGAAAAATCATTTATAACAATGAAGAAAGACTGGAGGAAAAGATAGGCATACCAGTTTTACGGCGCCAAAGTCCTGAGGAACAGAAAGCATGAGTTCCTCATTCCAGACCGGATTCAAGTTGCTCTTCACAACAGTTGTTTGGACCTTCTATTAACAGTAACAAGAAGTTTTCGGAAAAGAGAAACGTCATCATGTATATGTTTGAAAGAACCAAATCTGCAACTATAGCTTGCACAATAGATACATGTACTTAGATTGTTCCAGACTCGAGGTCATTAAGAAGACCTTCCATCCCTAAAGTGTCCACGCCGAGCAACTTTAGTTAGTCCTCCAAGTTTCAATTTTGTAGTATTGGAATTTATGTTTTTTTCAATTTGAGTCAAATTAGTCCAAGTACAAATGCCCATCTAAATCGCCAAAAAAAAAAAAAAATAATAATAATAATAATAATAATAAATAAATAAATAATTTATGCGATCCATCTATCGTCCAAAAGGTATGTCCAAGTGTTGACACCCAGAACCCAGGTCACGTGATTTGCTGTTATATGAAATAAGAAAATTGAAAACATCAAAAGTTGAGAACCAAGTAGCATGAAGTACACACCATAAGGACCAAATGTGTGTTTTATCCTATACAAACACCCACAACCACCATCTATTTTAAATTTTACATGTCATTCAAATTTGTAGTTTGTTTTCTTTTCTTCTTGTGGATGTTTTATAGGTCACAAGAAATGAAATAAAACGAAAATTGACTGACCTGGTGCCCAAGAGTCAGAACAACGTAAGGGTCACTTGACAGCATATCTCTGATGGCTAGATTTGTGCCTTTTAATACTTTAACTTTCAACATTCCGATAAATTCCACCATGCCTTCCTGCCATAAGTTTCAACATAAGCTGTGACTGGACAAAATTACTAACTGAAGCACCAAAAAGACATTTATAACATACTGGCTTATTATGTTACTATGACAGGATAAGGATGAATATATAACTCGGATCAGTACTAGTGGTATTAACAAGACTATACATACAAACTCAGACAATTATTTGCATCAGAAGACTATACATACATATTGGGGGACAAATATTTGCAACATAATTTGAATGCGAAAATCTGATCATAAATCCAGAATTTAGGGACAAAGTCATACAATTTGAACAGGTTAACTAAGTTTACCGCATTCTGTGATGAACTTGAAGTTCGAAAGCTATCCATAATCTTCCTCGATAAAGTTGATTGGAGAGAGCTCTTTTTAGCAGGAATGGACGAGATCCGCAGGCTAGGCTTCAAAAAATCTTGCAGCTCATACTTTGACCTACAAAATGAAATACAAAGTCAGATAAGACAAAGTGCCCATCTCTACACCCGAAATATGACATAATCACCAGAAGATATTACAACATTCATGACTGCAAGTGGTATTTGTAAAACCACCTCTATGCCACCTCTACGTTGGGTCTGTGAAGCTTGATTAGGATTGCACACCTCAACATGCGCTCACAGATACAATCCTGACGTAGTATTGTTCACCAGAAAACTGAAATTGCACACCTCAACATGCGCTCACAGATACAATCCTGACGTTGTCTTCTTCTCTATTCGATAATCTAGTGAAAGCTGTTGAGAGCCGTAGACATAATTATCTTCTAAACCAAGCATACCTGTGTATCGTGCTTTCTTCTGTGATTAAATTTGTTCTTTGTGCTATTGTGTGCATGTGGTTTGAGTTCGTAACCAACCATCTAAGCAGAGGCGGTGCCAGAAGATGGCTTCAGTGGTTTCAGTGGGGTAGCAAGTTGACTGGCTGATTCTGGCCCTAAACATGATCATCATCTAGATCCAACAGCTCCATATGGCTAGCTTTCATCTCATCCCTATGCAGACCCAGTAATAAGTGGCCCCTTTTTTCTCAATCAAGAAGACCAAAAGCCTGCACTCTCACAAGCGACAGCATTGGAGAGTATAAATATGTGTTTTCTCTTCAAAGCATATGTTTTCTCTCTCCATTGTTAGAGGAAGCTCAGCTAATCCAATGGCTAAAAGTACACCAGAAACCTCTCCCAGGTGTATTCATACATCATCGTCTCCATTAATATCCAAAATCAAACCCTATCTGAGGTTAACTCGATTCTTAGGGTTCATGGAGAAATCAGATAGTTCAATCAGTGCAACTACAGATTTTGAAGGACGAGGGTTCATCTATATAACAAAGTAATGTCAAGCTTCACTGGGTCCAACGGAATGCACTTCATTGACCGTGGTTGCCCCTGCCTCTAAGAAACCAAGTCCAAGAGTTTAGGGGACTCAAGTAAACAAGAAAGATAAAGCAATTTAACCATTCAAAGGCAAGTACGCAATGTCAAGGAACATTGACCAGTATGAATCTCACTACATATTTAGCTAGCGACTAGCAGGAGATAGATGATGTACCAATTTGAACCAGGTCGGAGGCAAATATTCTGAGAAATAATTTTAAAATTACAACCACAAGCAAAAAAACGAACATAAACAAAAGAAAATCTTGAAATTTGCATCTAACCTGATAAATTTTGCACGCTCCTCATGACCAGAATCTGGACCGGGTTTTGGATACCCTTCAGGAATGAAGGCTTCATAAATGGAGTTAGCAGAAGCATTTCCTCCCACCTCAACCATTGCATCAATTTCATCATCATTCCATTCATCTAATGTCACGGACAACACCTGCACAATTTAATCAGGTTGCCAGAAAATGATAAATACGAGGTGGAAATACGAGGGAAACACCAAAAAAAAAGAAAGTGAAGCTGTGCTGTTGAAGACAATAGAAAACATAGAAATGACAGGTGGATACAATGAAGACCAATGGGAAAGAGAAGCATATAATGGCCTCTGAAGTCAGCCACCTCCGATGAGGGGAAACAAGCTGAATGTGAACGAGAGGATGCTCAAATTGTTTCCCAGTTGTAGAATTGTATGGAGCCGGAGATTGCTGATATGTGTACTCATTTGGATTTGTGTAAAGAGATTTAGGAATATGTTTGCATGTTATATTCCAGCAATCTCACCCGTATGTATGATTTGTCAGTTGATTTCCAGTTGCAACAAGGTGACAAGTCAGTTACGGATTATTTTGCTGCACTCAAAAGGATTCAGGAAGAGTTACATGTTCTTCTCCCCATCTCTAGTGATGTTAAGAAAATTCAACAACAACGGAAACAACTGGTTTTAAGGAAGTTTTTAGCCAGATTGAAGTCTGAATTGGAGTCTGTTAGATCTCAGATTTTAGGATGTGCCGAACTTCCTGCTCTTGCGGAAGTATATTCTTGAGTCATGCGTGCAACTTCTTGGAACAGCATTCAGAACTCTACTACTCCTACTATTGATCGCTCTGCTCTAGTCATACAACAAACCCCACAGCAAAATTCATGTTCAGAGGCGATCAATACAGTAGATAACGTGGCAGAGGTGATCAGTACAATGGATACAGTGGCAGGGGTGATCAGTACCGGGGTAGTGGAAATTTTCGGGGTGGTCGAGGTGGAAGCACCTGTGGTGGCCGAGAGGGTCGTGGCAGAGGTATGCCTCGTCATTGTACCAACTGGGACATGGCCGACACACTCGGAGACATGTTGAGATTTTGTTGGCTGACCTCCTTGCTTTGCAAATGCTGTGACAGTTGACAGTGTCGATTATTCTCCTTCTACTCCAATTGAGGAGAAAACTATAGTTGTGTCTGAGGACAAGTATTCTAAGTTCCTTCAGTATCAAGCATCATTCCAGGCAACATCTTCCAGTTGCCTATCTAGCTCAGAAAGGTATTCCTGCTGCTTGTTTTTTCGTCTTCTTCTACTTCTCCACCATGGGTTATTGACGACGGAGCCACTGATCTTATGTCAGGTATATCTAGTATATATTCTCACCTTAAGTTTGTCGATCCACAAGTCATCTTGCTCTAGCACTCCACAACAGAATGGAGTGGCTCAGAGAAAGAACAGGCATTTGATTGAGGTTGCTCGAACTTTGTTGATTGAAATGAATGTTTCCAAATTGTTTTGGAGTGATATTGTCCGTACTGCTTGTTACTTGATTAATCGTATGACATCCTCTATTCTAAAGGGTGAGACTCCTCATTCAGTTCTTTTCTTACGCAAACCTCCTTTTTGTCTTACCACATCGTATATTTGGATGTCTTTGTTTTGTCCATCAGCTAGCACCAGGAGGTGATAAATTGGATCTGCATGCCATTAAATGTGTCTTCTTGGTTTACTCACGTACGCAAAAGGGTTATCAGTGTTATAGTCCAATGTTACACCAATTTTTTACTTGTAAGGATGTTACTTTGTTTGAGTCTACTCCTTACTTTTCTGAACCTATTTTTGCTACTGATCTTACTAATGATCTTCCTCTTCCTGTCATTGGCATGGTTTCTGAGCTAGATACAGAGCTATGTCACAAACTACGTGTGAGTTGATCTGGTTGAAGCATATGTTCGAAGAGCTTGGATTGAAGCATTCTTGAATTCGCTATGTGATAACCAAGTAGCTATCCACATTGCCTCCAATCCAGTTTTCCATGAGAGGACAAAACACATTGAAGTTGATTATCATTCTGTTAGAGAGAAGTTAGTGCAACATGTGATTTGACCAAGTCATGTGAAATCGCAGATCAATTAGCAGATTTGTTCACCAAACCTTTGTGTGGTTCTCGAGTGAGATACATTTTTCGCAAGCTAGGTACATATGATATACATGCACCAGATTGAGGGGAGTGTTGAGGGTATTTATGTCAATGTAACTATGAGTGGGTTTAATATAAATAGTTAGAGGAGCAAACCCTCGGGATTATGCTCTCTCTTTCTCTCTCTCTTTCTCTTTCTCTTCTCTCTTTCTCTCTCTCTCTCTCTCTTCTTTCTCTTTCTCTCTCTCCTTTCACATTAAAAGCTAAAAAGAGAGAGGAGAGGAGAGGAGAGGAAGGGGAATCCCTAGAGCAGTTACCTTCGAGATATGTGTACCAAGGCTTCTGTGTACACCGCAGCATTTTAAGCATATGAACACCCCAATATTGGCTGACCTGAAATGCAACGTAAAAACAAGCCATACATCTTCATATAAGAATGTTCACAAAAACACATATTCTGCACATAGCCTGATACAGCTACGGCGCTTCATCTAAAATCCTACAGTTTCTCAAACCTGGAAATTAAAACTCAAATGAAGATTTGCCGATCAAAAAAAAAAAAAAAAAACTCAATTGAAAATTTTGAAATATCAAGAGCCATCTAGCATATGCATATCCTGAACTTTTGCGATCAACATTACGAGGAGCTATTGCTTTAGAATTCCATTATCAAATACATCGCAATGCTGAAATATATCGACTGATATTTCAAACAAATGCTACATCTGCAACTGGTATTTCATTCAAGTATGATGAAGCCATGTTGTGGCGAGGCCTATGTTTTTGGTAGAATTTCACCATTTGGTGCTATCCTTATTTCTACTTTATTCAATACTATACTTGGCCCTGATTTAGTCAGAAGATAGGTTTCTATTAGATATACTTTCCTCTATAGGTTTTATGGACATTACAAACAACGATGCCTCAATGGAAAAAATGGATTCATGTAGCCGACCCCAAATATATAACTGGGACGTAAGGCTTTGTTGGGTTTGGTTTGGTTAGGAATATTCTTGCAAGGAGGATTTGAAAGATTAGGGTGGTGGAAGTGGAACTTACGCCCACTTGGGGTCTGGAGCACCACAGTCAGCACAAGCACGATTATCACTCTGAAGCAATAGGTCTTTTAATCTTCTTTTACCTGCAAAGCAGCCATCCATAAATTACACACATAACAAGCTTCCAATAAGCAACAAAAAAATACAGAAGGAAGAAGGGGTCGGGAATACCGATAACGGCAACCAAACACCTCGTAGACAAAAAAATGTACATGTCATGTGTTGTAGAATAAACATATTTAGCAAAAGTTTTAGAACACGCTCATGTGTAATTCAATGCACATCTTTTGGATGCGAAATTAACCTCCATGGAACTTACTGACAACGTTTGCCTTAAAGAAAAAAGGAGAGACTATATCTTCCTACTGGGATGTTCAGTTGAAGTTCTCATTCTTCCTTCAAGCCTTCAAATGTTGATCATCAAAATTCTCCTTCTAGCTGATTAAAGTCTATCACATACCAACAGGTTTGATTTGTTGAACTAGCGTTTGCTGTGAATTCCGACTTCATACTCTTCCCAATTCCCCATAAATCCCTCAAAAAGTGAATGTTCTAATTCGCAAGTGGGGTGGTAGCCCACTTGTGTGCACCATATACTCCCATGCATTTGACAAGGGTTCAAACTCACTAACTACAACAATACTGACTTTTTCCAAGAAAAAAAAAGTGAATTTTCCAATTCGGTCATTTTTTAATTCTCTCAATCGTTTAGCAAGGATGGACAGATTTCGAAGGATGTGAGACGTAGAGTACAAGTTGAATGGGTCAAGTGGCGGACTGCTTTGAGAGTATTGTATGACCGCAGGATACCCACAAAGTTGAGGGAACCTTTCTAGCGACCTGCTATAAGCCGCATAACACGGAGTGTTGATCTACTAAGAAACAACAAGCGAGTAACATGATTGTAGCTAAAATGAAAACGTTGAGATAGATGTGTGGTAAGACTTTGCCACAGAGAATTAGAAACAGAAACCTTCGGCCAACACCGATAGAAGATAAGATACGAGTGAATAGACTAAGGTGACTTGGACTTGCCTATCGTAGATGGGTAAATGCACTATTCAGGAGGAGTGATATGGGGAGGAGTGATATGGTAATGGTAAAACTGTAGAGGGTAGTATTATGCAGGGAGGTAGGCCAATCAACTTTAGAGCCGGTAATCTGAAAGGATTCAAATTTGTTGGATACCACGGAACACGATGCCCTTGACAAAGCTCAATAGGGAAAATGGATTCATGTAGCCAACCCCAAATGATTAGGTCTTAAGGCTCTGTTTGGTTTGGTTTTTTACTTCTATTTGAACCTGACAATGAAAACAGCAAAGGGTATAGTAAAGTTTTTTCCCTACTTTTTTCAGTTTTATTTTACTCAACTACTGCGGTTGTTCCTGTATGTATGACATGGATTATCAAACAAACAGAGTCAGTTCCAGGCTACTTCAGTGACTTCGGCAACTTAAAGGAAAGCATAGCGTCTCAAACATGTACAGTTTTGACGGCCACTTTGTACATTAATGTCGAGAGCAACAAATAGCCTACTAAGGCTATACACAAGGTAAATTCCAGCAAATGGGATAATGACATACTGCCTGTGCATGTAGGACTTTGATTACTTTATGAACACTCAATATTTCCGCTACAGGATCACTTGGCTCCTGAAGGCCCAGTTGACCGTTTATGTGTTTCATCCATCCCTCCAATGAAAAAGCTTCAGATCTTCAGGAAAAGGTAAAGAGTAGAAAAAATATTCACAAAGACACTAAACTAAAATAAAGAAATCCTTCAGAAAATCATTTTAAGTTGGCAGGCATGAAGAAGATCTCAACATTTTGTACAAGTCCATTTTGTAGTGTTATTGATCTAAAAAAGCATGGGCATCAAATTAGCAATTTTCAATCTCAAGACCCAGACTTTAATCTAATTTGTAAGAAATGAGGAACAACAAGGAAATACCAGAAATAAAACGGGGGGAGGGGGTGGAAACACTTCTTCAGGAATGCCAACGTTGCAAAGCGAATTGGGGCCATTACTATCTCCCCTTTCATAGTAACCTCACGCTCTCATTGTTGTTACAATCAATCATATACAAAGGTGGAAACCACAAATTTTCTGGAGGGGACCAATACTAGTCAACCCTGGTAAAAATTTTCAACAGATTTTTCCCTAAAGATCTAGTCATAATTTGACTGCTAGTCTATAAATAACAACATGGGGGTAAAGCCGCTTGCTTTGCATATTTTCTGAGAGCAACTCGGAGGTGGCCAAGGCCCCATTGCCTTGTGCTTATGTACACTAGGTTAATCTTGAGGTGCATACTTGAAGTTTTGAGTCCTAATGTTGCATTTACTTTGTCACATGAAGTTCCCAATTGGTAGCAATACGTCACAAAACTTAACTGAAAATGAACTCTAACCTCCCAATAAATGCATCAATACAACCAACTCTAACGGTACCAAATCTTAAACTAACAGCCCTAGATTGATGTCAATGCCCCTATCAGCTCCGCACAGTAGCATACCTGAGGAGTAATGTCCCAACTGAGGTTTACTCATTGCTTTGATTATAAGATAGAATCATCCAAGAAGAATACTTCCTTGTTAAAAGTCTGCAGCATATGAAAAAAAGGACTAACAAATCAGTGATATAATGAAGCTAAAGTACTAAACAGGAAACCAAACTGTACTTTTGCAAAGAAAATGGAAAAAATATAAAAAGTAACTACTAACCAATATTTCAACAACAAAAAAATTAGCCTAAGTAACTACTTCAAGCATCTGAGGAGATCTGTAAAAATGAAAAACGTAACAGTCATTTTGAAATCAACCGAAGCCAGCTAGCAGTTAAACAATGCAATCAAACTTAAACAATGCAATCAAACTTGACTAACGTCTCCACATTTAAACAAAATCCTCCATATCAGCATGCTAATCAAACACTAGAAAGACTTATTATTTTCACTCTAATCAAAGAGACCCTCGGGAACCTCGAACACAAAAAAATAAAAGTTTAACTATGAATCCCCCCCCAAAAAAAAAAAAAAAAAAACCTGAAGACGTAAAAAAAATGCCAGTTATTTAGACATTTCAAACACAATCCCTAAAGATATCGATAAAAATCCACCCCACATGAACACGTAAACTAACCAAACGAAGAACTCCAGTTAATCGAAAAAGATTCATCAGATTGCTCAAAAGAATAATACGCATAGCAATTGAAACTTTCTAATAAACAACGAAAGCTATAGGTCAGCGAAATCAATCGATAAATTAAAGTGACGCGACAAATTAAGATGAAAAATCGAACAAATCGAGCAGAGATGAACGAAAAGAGTCGTTGGATTTACCGGATGAATTGAGGAAATCCGAATCCACCATTTGAACACGTCCGAAGATGGAGAAACAGCGGCGGAGAGAATTCGTTGATCAGCGAGCCATGTAAGAGAGAGAGAGAGAGAGAGAGAGAGAAGAGGGGGCGATGTTCACAACTTCACATCGATTCCGTTTTACTCCTATTCGATTTGAACGATAATAACTGTATGTACGCGCATGGTGCTGTCATATTCCCTCCGTCCCTAAACTTTTTTCACATAATGTTTTTTTATAAGTACTTCATTTTAAATGATTTTATATCTTTTTATTTATAAAGTTTTATGTGATTTTGAAAACTTTGTTTAATAAAAAAAAATCTATCAAATTTCAATTCATATATATTTTTTTACATTTACATTGAAAGATATAGGATTTTAATAAACAAAGTGTTCAAAAAGTCACAAAAGTTTAGGGATTATAAGATATCACTTTTTCACATAATGGTTTTTTTGTAAGTACTTCATTGGAATGATTATTATAAGTCACGATATTCAAACCAAACCCTTCTACCTGCACCGACCACGTACCAATGGCTTCGAGGACGCCGTTATGGGTTTCAACCGTTCGATCTGAGTTGTTCATTTGAATTAAATGGGGGTGATTTTGGATCGAGCTCATACAGCCGTCCGATTGCCTCGATTCTCTCGTGGACCCACTCGGAATTCGATTTTGAGAAGGATGAACGCCTCGGATCAATCGGTTGGGACCCACGGCGGCGTCCCCGACGCCGTTGGTACGTGGTCGGTGCACCACGGTCGGTGCAAAAGGAATTCTCAATTCAAACCAGCTTACGTATACTTTAACTAATTTTTGAGAATTAATCTTATTGAGATTGGCAAATTTTATTATTAGGGTAAAATCTCGGTTAAATTACTCTCATGAGAATATATTTTTAAGGAAATCGATCTTATATAGTACCGACGGGTATACTTTAACTAAAATCGGTTGAGAATTCATTCTTATTGAGATTTTGGATCGAGCACTGGTCCGATTGAGGTGATTCTTGCGTGGGCCCCTTATTATTAGGGTAATGAATGGACGGAATCAACTGTTAAATTACTCTCATGAGAATATATTTTTAAATCAAAATCTTACAAGATTCGGTATCAAGTCGTGAACACAAGCTCTTAAATTTCAGATCTTGACCATCAAATTCAAACCCTTGATTATTAGTTTATTCTTTTTTTTTTTATTCAAAGTCAATTCCATTCCAATAAAAGCCCGAGGCGATGCATTTCATCACGAAAATAGGAATGAACTAAAACTATCAAAATCTAGACGCGAGCACGTACACTAGTACGCTCGGTGTACCCGATTTATTGATTTTTATATCAAGAACTTATCATCGATCCGATAATAGAAATCCCAAAGGATAACAGCTCAAAACCTAACGTTAAGCACAAGATGAAATCGAAGAAATTACAGGACCTACACTCAGCTGGTTAACACCAGAACAAGAAAATAAACAAAATAGAAAACAAAACAACAGGACATCTCAAAACATATGAATCATCGAGTTAACCAAGAGTCGCACCGAGTCAACCCAAGATTCTCACCGAGCCATCAAAAGCTTTGAGGAAATGTCGAGTCGCAGCTTCGGGAGAGGGACACAAGATTCCGTAGCCGCCGCCTTCGGGATCTGGAGCCTTTATTCGCCGGAGGGGCCCGGGCCACCCTAGTTCACCACGGCGTCAAAACAAACCCACAGTGGAGGGGCGGAAAGGAAAGGAGGGGCGAAAGCGGTCTGAGAACTGTAGATTTGAGGTCGACGAGAGATGGAAGGGGCTGTGGTGGGTGACGGACGGAAGGTTACTGCATTGGGTGGAGGGAGGCTGTGGTGGTTGGGTTTGATCAGGCGGGGAAGTGAAAAGGGGTGGCGGGGCGGCGGGGACGGGAGGGGGAGGTGAGGCCGAGAGGCGGCCGCCTCACCTCCCCAGGAAACAAACTGTGGAGGGAGGGAGGGGGAGAGGAAGAAGAAGAAATGGAGGAATGAGAGGGTGTGGCGGTGGCGGATGGGAAGGAGCGGCGGCGGTGGAAGGTAGGTTAGGGATAAAAAAACCCTAGGTAACTCTCACTAGGAGAGAGAAGCTCATTATTAGTTTATTCTTATTGCACAAAAATAGTGGCTTTAGTCAAATGGATCTTTTGTCACATAGTCAGCGCAACATACATTGGAACTTGGAAGAGTCTCCTATGCAATTACTATTAATTGGGCAAATTTTACTTACACCCCTATGATATTCTTTGGCCTTGTGTGGATCCTAGTGCTTTGTGGATTTATATGCACAATTATGTTTTTCATTCATATTAATATAGTTTTGATTCCGAGTCTAAAATTAGATCCAAATCGTACAGCTTATCTATACTAAAATTAAAGTTGATCAGAAAAAATGAGAAGCTCATAGTCAAATAAAATTTATCATGAAGTAAATTTTTCAAATTTAAAAATTTGTATTTTATTTTAACAAGAATAATGTTCTTGGATGTCCGATCAAGGTGATTTTTTCAGAGATGATCTACTTTTTCAATCAATACATTATGAACGATTCGGATTAATTTTATCTATATTGATTAGATCCAAGAAAGAAGAAGATTGAAAGAAGATAACGACATTTACATTTAATTTCTTAAATCTGTCAAATTGACGAAATTTGCTGCAGATGCAATCCTTTACATAGAAAAGGGTGATTATGTGCAACAAATTGAACATTAATTATATGGGGTGTATTTGCACATAGGCCAAACCACAAGGAGAGGAGTGTAAGTGAAGTTTCCCCACCCACATCCCCACCCTCATCCCATCATCCCCTTTGGTTCCTACAATATAGTTTATAGGGTCCGTCTCTTATCCGGACTTTTAATTTCCGCACCTCGTGATCCAAAATTTTTTTAGACGATCCGATCCGTCCAATGTGTTCAGAAGGTGTTTTCAAGGGTCCTAGCGGAAAATCTTCAAAAAAAAATACGGGGAAGGGCTTGATCCAAGCAGCTTTCGCAAAAAATATATATTTACATTTTTGCGAAAAACTGCTTGGATCACGCCCTTCCCAGTATTTTTTTTTAAAGATTTTTCGCGTAGACCCTTGAAAACACCTTCTGAACACATTGGACGGATCGGATTTTCCAAAAAAAATTTGCAACACAAAAAAACCCAATTTTTTCCTTAAATCCGGGAGTGTGGATAAGAAATGTTACCATAGTTTATATAGGTAGTTGTTGGAATAAAAACAAAGAACCAACAAAATAAAACATCTCAAGATTATTTTCTCCAATGATGTTTTTATGTTTTTCTTAACATAAAAAGATATAATAATAAAAAAAAAACCCATGTTACAGCTTTTAATCCACACCTAGGATTAACAAATTGAGCATGAGAAAGCAATAAGTGTTCGGCCATGAGGTTGCATGTTCGAATCTCACAGAAGCCAACTATCACTACAACAATTTACACCATTCCCGACTAAAATCGCCGACTAAATAATGTTTAGTCGGAAATTGTTGTTCATTCAACGACTAAATAAACTTTGGTCGGCAAATATCACTTAAATTTCCGACTAAATAATTTTAGTCGGAAATTAGTATAATCACCGACTAAATTTCTTTTTGTCGGAAAATATTCAAAGGTTTGGCCGACTAAAATGACTTTAGTCGGTGTTTGTTATATCAATTACCGACTAAATCTATTTTAGTCGGAAATTATAAACTAATTGCCGACCAAAAATATTTAGTCGGCAATTCTTTTTTTTTTCCGACTAAATATTTTGTCGGCAATTCATTTTGCTATTTTCCGACTAAATATTTAGTCGGCAATTCATTTTTTATTTTCCGACCAACTATTTAGACGGAAATTATCTCTAATTTGCCGACTAAAATTTTTTTAGTCGGGGAATAATAGTTTTCCGCCAATTCAACGATTTCCAAAAATTTCGGCGGGAATTTTTATATTTTCCGACTAAATATTTAGTCGGCAATTCTTTTTTTTCCCGACTAAATATTTAGTCGGCAATTCATTTTTCTATTTTCCGACTAAATATTTAGTCGGCAATTCAATTTTTATTTTCCGACCAACTATTTAGTCGGAAATTATCTCTAATTTGCCGACTAAAATTTTTTTAGTCGGGGAATAATAGTTTTCCGCCAATTCAACGATTTCCAAAAAAATGAATTTTTTTAGTCGGGCAATTATTTTTTGCTTGTGTAAGTGAATTATATATTTATATATTTATGTAAAGTTAAAAAATAAAAATGAAGTCATGATTCATCATTCATGAACAAAAAAGGAAACAAAAGGGAAAAAGAAGTTACATTTGTTTTTATTCGTTTTTTTTTTTTGAGAGAGAGAGAGTCAAAGAGAGTTTGAACAAAAAATAGAAAATAAGCTTGTAAAATATTTTATATGATTAATAAAGTTTGAATCAAAATTCAAACATGAAAAAAAAAATGTATACCATATACATTGCCTTTTATCTAATAAAGATTTTGAAAAAAATATATCAATTTCTTTTGGTGAAAATATATATATAAATTTCTTTTGGGGAAAATTTAGCATTTTTCGACCAAACATTTAGTCGGGAAATTTAGTATTTTCCGACTAAAATTATTTAGTCGGAAATTAAAAAGTTCCAAAACGGACCCTATTCACAGCTATATTGGCAGGACCATCTATATTTATTTCTTTTTCCCCTATTATTAAACCCCTACTGTCCGGTTTTATATATATATATATATACGAAAATATTCTCCTAAGGGATCCCTTAACCAAAATTCCGTGCGGACCTCACCTTTCCGAGCCAAATTTTGACGATCCGAACCGCTCAATGTTTTTAAAATGCATTTTTAAGGGTCCACGCGGAAAATCTTCAAAAAAAAAAAACCGGAAGGGCTTGATCCAAAAATTTCGCGAAAATTTCGGCGGGAATTTTTATATTTTTCGACTAAATATTTAGTCGGCAATTCATTTTTATATTTTCCGACTAAATATTTAGTCGGAAATTCATTTTATATTTTCCGACTAAATATTTAGTCGGCAATTCATTTTTATATTTTCCAACTAAATATTTAGTCGGAAATTCATTTTATATTTTCCGACTAAATATTTAGTCGGCAATTCATTTTATATTTTCCGACTAAATATTTAGTCGGCAATTCATTTTTATATGGTCACCACGACTAAAGTCACCACGACGTCGTCTCTTTTCTATTTTTCCTTCCCTCCTATTTTATATTTAATTTTGAGAGAGAGAGAGTTTGGACAAAAAAATAAAATAAGTTTTTTAAATACTTTTTGCCATGTTTGATAATTGATACATTGCCTTTCATCTAATAAACATTTTGAAAAAAAAAAACATTTTTTTGTTTGTGAAAAAAATAAAAAAATAAAAAATAGTGTTATAGAAATTATCAAATCAAATTATAGAAATTATGAAATTAAATTATAGAAATTATAGAAATCAAATTATAAAAACTAATAAATAATATAAATTAATCAAATTATAGAAATTATATTATAGAAGTTAATTTACGAGAATACTAAGTTTATTTAACTAAAATAAGCTAAACTTCATGTGAAGTTATCAATTATGAAGGATCCCGCAGGATGTAAAAATTCAGACCTCGAACTCCAATTTTCGGAGAAAATTTTGATTTAGATATGTTTAAAAAGTGTTTTTAAGGTCCTATGAAAGGATTTGGCAAAAAATACTACCCAGAAGGGCTTGATCGGAGCATTTTTTCATAAAATCGCTATATGAAAAATTGCTCCGATCAAGCCCTTCTGGGTTTTTTTTTTTTTGCCAAATCCTTTCATAGAACCTTAAAAACACTTTTTAAACACATCTACCGGTTCAGATTTTCAAGAAATAGATTAGATGGCCTTGAATTGGTGCATTATAGTGTTCAAATGCCACTGGAAGCACCGAATGTGTTCCGATCGCGTGGTTACCGACATCAAATGATCATCAATTTCGGGGAGGATGATAGAATTGATAAGATGTTAAATCGTATCGGTTTAGATCAAACATTCAAGAAAATGAACAAGTATCCACCATTCAATGTTATACATTGACATACTTAGTTATGAACTAATATATACTGCTACAGTCTAATGTACATTAGCCACACGATCTCAACACAATTTTGATGATCGCCCCCGACTATTATGTTTTTATTGGTGTTTTAATGAACCTCACCAAATTTTGGACCAATCGGATTTTTAAAAAACCTTCATCGGGAGATTCTTGAAGCAAGAATCAAGATTTCCCAACGATTTTTAAGTAATACTTGAAAAAAACCACCGATAGATAGATTATCGGAACCGTGTATCTTTTTCACAATAAGGATAAGATTATTTTCTACTAGAATAATGTTAATCACAACTAAGTCGGATATTGGAACATGCTCCGTCAGTTCATCCAATTTTTGATTCATAATTTAAAACTGGATGAACCGACGGAGCATTTCCCGATATTCGATTTAGTTGATTTTTTACGAGTTACAAGTAAGCATTATTTTAATAAATATGAACGGTTCCGATCATCCGTGTAAGTCCAAAACAACAGATTTGTACAAAATCTGTACAAAAAATTCTGTACTAGTAGTCCTGTCCATTTAGACATGATTCACCGCTTCCCCCAAAACTTTTTTGTAAAATTGGACTGGAGATGAAAAAGTTCAAATTGGAATTAGATTCACCGCCTTCCCCCAAAACCTTTGGCGCGCGAGAGGCGATGGATTTCCCCCCAATTTTTTCGGCTGACAAAATTCCCTTCCCTCATTCTCCAGTTCAATCTCTCTCTCTAATGATTTCCTTCTCCAGCTCTCTCTCTAGCGCCGACTCTTCTCCTCGATGTTGCTCTCATCGTGCGACGGTGGTGAGTCCTCTTCTCTTCAGCTAGTTAGGGCTTGCATAAAACCCAGATGGGAATTTTCAAAAATCCATTACAGGGCTTAGAGACCCTTTTCATATCCATATTTACAGTAGTAATAAACATGTACATATATTCCCTAAACGAAAGAAACTCATTTGACACGCACACCATCTGTTCGACGGAATTCCTTCAAGATTTTTTTTGCCTTTTAACATATCTATCCGTCGATGCCACTGCTATGTTGTTCTGTTCTTTTGTTAATACTTCTGAGGATCTTTTGTTGCTGCTGCTACCGTACTGCTGCTGTTGCTTGTGATGGGTTTACTACTGATGATATCATAGAAGCCTTATTCATTTGAGGCTTCTAGATTAGGATGAATGAATCTTGAAGCTGCTATTATGTAATACTACTTTGTGTTGCAATTTAGTGCTGATATTTTCTTTATTGGGTGCTGCGTGTTAGGAAGACAACGTGATTCTCCTACTTTGTTCTACAACTTTTGTGATTTTGGAGCTGTTGTTGTCCCATTTAGAGGTAGATGTGGAGCAATTAAATTGGGGATCTCACGTTTGTTGTCCCATTTATAAATGAGTCAAACCCATATATAAGAACCGAGCTTATATAAGAACCAAGCCGAGCCGATCGAGACTCAAGTTGCAAATGAGCCGAGCCGAGACTAAGTTGCTCTCAAGCTTAGTGAGTTCATTGTACCACTTACTCAATAATCACACCCAAAAAAAAAAAAAAAAAAACCCTTTTGTGTGGTGACCATATAGGGTCAATCCCACCCATCTTTGTGACCATTGCTTTTGTTGATGTAGAAAATAGTTCTTCCTTCGTATTATTCGTAGTGTAATTTATTTCAATTGGTGGGGAAGAATTTGAACACTAAACACTTATAAACTAAGCGAGTGATGGGAAATAGTACTGGATGCAAAATGGGGGATCCTGTAGTGCTTTTCAGTGACGTAGTGCAAAATCCGAGCCTTCCAAAAGTGGTTTTAATAGTCTAGACTCCGTGCCCTTTTTTGAACCTATAATACAGATGATTTTTGATACTGTAAAACAGATGGCTTAATTGTTGGAGTTTTTCCAAATCTGTTGAAGTTTCTGTTGGCTCATACAAAGAACTTTGTCTGTTCTTCCTGAAATAGTGTATTGCAATGTGCAGATTGATTGTTGCTTTGCAAGAAAAGACGTACATATATGACATAAACAGTCTTGCTATCCTGGACACAATCGATACAGTGCCAAATTTAAAAGGCCACATGCGTATTTTTAGGAGTTCTGACAGAGCTTTCCATAATTGCTTTGGACCTTACTATGGTAGTTCTCCCTCTCTTAGTTATTGATGATTCTCTTTCCAGTTTTTGTCAACCACCGGTAAGCCCATAATTTTCTTTCGTTCGTATGCGGAATGGAAGATATGCATTGGGAAATGCCGACCGATTTCTCGTAAATCACCTTACTTGCCTTCATTATACTAAGTATTTTATTGCACTTTGCGTATGACGTAGTTAAATACTTTGAGAATGTTAGGTGAGGGGTAAATGTTCTACATTTTCAAAATTCAAGGGCACGGACAAGAGGCATTTGACTATACTTTTGTGCTTGTGAATTAGATCATTTATGTTTAAAGAGTGATAAGGTGGTTTTATGTTGCACACTTGTTGAGTTTCATCTAGAAATTCCTTTTGCTGACTATTGGGTTCCATAAAGTCAACTGCCATGTCACTCATACTGCAATTATACATAGCAAAGTATCAATCTATCTTGCAAAGAAAATTGAGGGTCTAGCAACTAAGGTAGGGATTTCTTCTTAAATTTCTGGGTGTTTATGTGTGTGTGTATGTGTGTGTATCTTATACTTGAGATTTGATCTTACCATGTTGATCTTGATTAAACTTTCTAGGGATTTTTGTCTTAACTTTGAAGTCTATCATTTTCCCCACGAAATCCTTGAGGACCCATGGAAAAATTGACAACCCTTAGATGTAATCTAGTAGCCTATATCTCAAATTTCGAGAGTTGGAACGAAAATTTTGAGTTGGGTCAAGGGTTGACTAAACCCGGTTTGCTATTGCCGCTGCTTCTTGTTCTTTTTTTTTTTTTTTTTCCGGACGGTTTGTCCAGACGTTCTTAATGTTTGGTTTCTCAATCAAGTGATGTGCAAGCTTCTGATTTTTGTTTCCAGTTCACATACGGAAGTACTTTGATAAGGAGTCTACAATATAATGTGTACATTAATGCACCCCTTTGTGAGGAACTCTTCTACCATGCAAGGTGAGGAACTGCATAAAATTACTTCTTCAATTTCTATATCCCTGTTATCATTTACTCTTGATACCATGATGTCGATGAAAAGGTTGTATCTAATAATTGTGGTGTTTTGTTCTTTTTACAGATGGAGTGCCGCATCCGGTTATGAGCTAGATGAAAAGGTTGAATTTTTGCCATGTATTCTCTACCGTGGTTGGATATTATTGTGCGTTCTAGTGTTTGGATGGATACTTTTTATTTTATCCTTGGATGGATTGTTTTTGGATGATGCTATGGACATTGTGGTTGGATTTTGTATTTTGCAGTTTTTGTAATATGATACTATTTTCTTAGGTGAAGACCTTTAATTTAGGAAGTCTTCAATTTTGTGCTTTATTAATTAATTAGAGCAGGTTGGTGAAATCTTGTATGGAATGATTTGTTGCTTGATTTAATCGATGGTTAGAAACCAAGTTTGACAAATTTAACGATTCAATACGAGCTCGGATTAAAATTGCAAAAAAAAAAATTCATTTACCAACTAAATTATTAGTTGGAGAATAAAACAATTTCACCTACCAAATAATATAGTCGGAGATAAAAAAAAATATTCACCGACTAAATAATTTAGTCGTAGATAAAAAAATATTTACCGACCAAATATTTAGTCGGAGAAATATTAAATATTCACCGACCAAATATTTAGTCGGAGAAAAATAAACATTCACCGACTAAATATTTAGTCGGAGAAAAATAAATGTTTCACCGACTAAATATTTAGTCGGAGAAAAATAAATATTCACCGACCAAATATTTAGTCGGCGAAACATTTACTTTTCTCCTACTAAATATTTAGTCGGCGAAACATTTATTTTTCTCCGACTAAATATTTAGTCGGTAAAAACAAAACTTTTTCCGACCAAACTTGTTTTGGTCGGAAATTACAATCTCCTACCTCATTCCGTCGACCAAATGGGCCGACTAAAGTTTTGGTCGGAAATTACTATTGCCGACTAAATTACGACATTTTCCGACTAAAATTTTAGTCGGCAATGGGGAAAATTGTTGTAGTGTATCCCAAACCTTGAGGCCACTGGGGGTTATGCCCAGTCGTTACCTTCAAGGTCCGAGAATTAGTTGAAGTACGTGCAACCTAGCCCGGACATCCAGTTCAAAAAAAAAAATTTAAAAAAAAAACCCTTATCTGCCCAACCCCAATAATGGCTTTTGTGTTAAATTTGAAATGTTGTTAGATAGGAGTATACTATTAGTTGCAATTCAGAAAGAAAAAAAAATAGAGAATACTATTAGTAGTTAACAGTCACACAGGAAATAGGTTTCAGAACATTATGTTTCGGGTTTTTTTTTTTTTTTATGATTGAGAAATAGAGAGAAAATTGCATTAAACGCCAACTAAAAAAAACCCCACAAAAATACAACAATAAACAGAAAAAAATACAGAAAAAAGGAAAAAAGAAAAGAGAAGTATAGGAAATTTTTAAGTTATATTTTGCTCTAAGAATCCTAAGATAATATAAGTTTTGTGTACTTTGTTGTCCCTCCACTTCCAATTGCACTTATTTCATCCTTCAACACTATCCAGACTAAAACTAGTTGAAACCAATTGCAAATATCAGTCCAAATTATGTAAGGAAACCATCACCCGATGACTTGCAAGAGACTACAGCTAGTCAATATATACAATAACCTCTCGTATGGATTAACAAAAATTAACAAGTGTAATAACCTCTCCGGCTCTCAAATTTTATTTGCAAACAAGGGGCCACAATTATGTTTTACAAGTGGTTTTATGATCATTTTATTCTGCATATGCCAAAAAAATTTGTTCCAAGAAGGGGGTGAAACAACTTAACTTGGGATAGTAACATAGTCCATTATTTCCATCTAACTAATATGTGAATCAAGCATGGCCTACATTTCTTTCTTTTACACCAATCAATCTCTTAATTTCCTTTGAAATTGCAACCATTACAAAGTCATTAGGCAATGGATTCAATACCGTCCATAAGTCATGATTTAACACCTCTTGTTCTTTTCTAATTTGTTTCTCCATTTGGTTCATCCAATGAGAGAATTCCACTGTTAGGATCATCAGAGCAGGCTCAACAAGGAGAAAGAGAGAACACGGGAAAATTCCACCGTTAGGATATGCAACAATTTCTTTTTGTGTCTGTGTGTGATTATGTTCATCTAATTATTTCGATTCATTTATAAGGAGTTTAGCACGGAAGTGCTCCAGTTCTGCATCCATCAATGTCTCACAGTTTTTTCAAAATGGATAATTATCATTGTTCTAAAAGTTGGCCTATGTGGGATCCAAAGCCTAGATTAAAATCGGCTTAGGCAGCTGATCATTATTCAGCCGTCAAGCACTAGTAACTTTTAGAACACAAATAAGGAAGGAGTACGTACAAAACCTTGCTCATTGCACTGCATGCATTTTGGATAGCTTCAAGCTATGATCAATGAGAAGAGAAGGGTCTAGCATGAGAGAGAAGAGCCTGTCAAGTTATCTCCAGATGACTGCCTGAAAACCATACAAAGGATTTCTCCTAATTAAACAACCTTTTTGAGTTGGAGCAGGCAAGTCATCCTTGGCTACCAAACAAAGACTCTTAATCTTCACGTCAGACCTCTATCCTTTCTACCTCCATCTCGCACAGCTAACTTATTATAAAACGACGTGTAATTTTTGGATAAAAATCTCAGTTAGTTTTTTATTCGGAAATTGGATTTTTTTATTTGTAGTGGACTATTTTTACGGGCGGAAAAAGTAATTAATATTAAAAAGGTACATGTGTTTGAAAGTCAATTATTTATAATACCAAAAAAGATACATATTTGCATATGTTAGTCCTAATACTGAAAAATTGCACATCTTCATCAATTAATTAATCACTCGCCATCATCGTGGTTGGGCTGGTGGTTGGGCTTTCTCGCCATCATCGTCTGTTTCACTTTGGCAACGTGTTTGCGGCGGCAGACGGGCTTGTGCAGCTCCTAACTACAGCGTCTAGACGGGCTATTCAACAGGGCAGCAACAAGGGCTCGTTCCCTGGGTTCTGGCGGCAACTGCCTCTTTTCAGGGCTTTGTTGGTTGGGTGTTGTTTAGGGTTTTAATTGTCTGACTTGGCCCATTTATCTGGGCATTTTGGCCTTTTGGTGTTGTACAAGCTGATTGTTTATTCTGGGTTTTTATAGACCCATAGAGGTGTTGGGCTTCGGCCTATTAGATGGGCTTTGTCCCAATGGGTGTCCTCGATTGGTTTCTTGCCAATCATTGGTTTGGGTCTCGGATTGGACAAATAATTACTCCCTGAGTATGATGCTATTTCCTTGCTCCTATTGGTCTTGTAACAATTTCAAGATTAATGAAATTTTTTGCCATTCACAAAAAAAAAAAAAAAAAAAATAATAATAATAATAATAATAATCATAATCACTCAGTAACATGCTTAATACCATAAGTAAAATACACTTTTTGAAAAATAACGAAAAATCAAATCTAAACAAAAAATAGATCGCCGTTCACCAATCCAACCCATCACTTCACCGAGGTGAGAAGGTCTCTCACTCTCAATCTCTCTCAACTCTCGGTCTCTCTCTTTGATATGATATTCAAATGGGTTGATTTTTTACAAGTATTCTTAAAAACATATTTTAAATAAATTGAACGGTTCCGATCATTCGCGTGTGGTTCAAAAAAAAATTTGTGTCAAACGTTGTGTTAACGGAACCGCCCGATATACAATATGCTAATATTGCATAAGGTGAAAAATTGCATCAGGTGAAAAATAGTTTTGTATTGTTGTGCTACGCTTTAAATTTTTGTTAAGCTTAGTAGAAATTGGTGCCCCTACTGGGAGGAATTCCTAGATCCGTCCCTGATTGCACGTGGCACCTCGCCCCTTTCTGTGCCCCGCCACTTGCAATACCAAGATTCTCATTGGATAAAAGGAAGAAAAAAAAAAAAAAAAAAGGTGCATGCAGCTCCCCCCTCCATCAGTTTGCACTTTAGAATCTCTAATGGTACATGTCAAAAAGAGTAGCAATCGTCAAAATTTGGCCAAAAAGGAACCAGAATGCTCTCTCAAGCCAATGCATGCATGGGAAAATTATTTAGTGTCCCAAAAGCCCTCAAATACCTCTAGGGGCGGAGCTAGAAGTTTTGGTTAAGGGAATCAAAAATTTGTTCCGTATGCACCGTAATTTTTCTATTTACTAATCCGAAAATTACTAAATTAAGAGATTACTTATAAGGTAGATGCATGATGCAAAATCTAAGTTTGCTTCGTAATTGGTCCCAGAGACTTTGAAAATAATGTATAGTAGTCTCATTCGTAATATCAAAGCTATCGAAATTGGGACAATTTATATATTTTTTTTTTTAGAATCAAAATAGCAAAATTAGACTACATACTTATCATATCCTGGTAAAAAATTAAACAGGGTCCACAACAAATTGTACGGTTTCATGTTCATGTGTGGTGTGAGAGGGCTTTGGGCACCATGCATGTGGCGGTGTTCCAAAGGCATTGTATAGTTTCTCCAATCATAGTTTGGTACTTCAGGGAATATTTGGCACAAGGTCTACAATACCCCTTATCCGTCCCCCTACACTTCATCTCTACATCTGCTCCCAGAGGTGGTGAATGTTGATGATTTTAAAAATTCTGTCACCATTTGGAGGTGTTTTGGAGCCATTTTGACTTTCTGCATTTTTCATTTTGCATTTCTTATTTTTTGAATTATGGCTAGAATGTATTATCGAATCTGCAAAGTGTTTGAGAGACACGTGCATAATGCATTTTATAATAGAAGTAGTGTTTGTGGATGTGTGCAAAATACATTTTATAGGTCGTTTCGTTAAGCAAAATGAGAAAAGTAAAAAATGATAGATCAAAAAGCTCTTCTCCCGGCCCCTACTTCTCACTTCTCATCTCGAAACTCAAAAACCAAAAATTCATTTTCCCATAACTCTTTTTTGATACTTTCACCCAAACGCCAAAAATACAAAAATATAAAAATAAAAAGGGACATTTACCATCAGGTCACCCTTGGATCCCATAATTACCATCAGGTCAAGCCCAACTCTGAAAAATTCCCATTAGGTCAAAGCGATACCATATGAAAGTTTCTAAATCACTAAAACCATATAATAGGAAAGTGCACCATAAACCTAAACTCTAGGGTACCCTACAACTAGGGTACAGGACTAGGGTACCTTAGGTACCCTATGACTAGAGTACCCTTATGACTAGGGTACCCTACGACTAGGGTACCCTATGAAAGTGCCTAAAATCCTAGGGTACTCTATGAAAGTGTCTAAACCACTAAGACCCTATAATAGAAAAGTGCACCCTAAACCTAAACTCTGTGATACTCCTATGACTAGGGTACCCTATGAAAGTGCCTAAAATCCTAGGGTACTCTATGAAAGTGCCTAAAATCTTAAGGTACTCTATGAAAGTGTCTAAACCACCAAAACCTTATAATAGGATAGTGCACCCTAAACCTAAACTCCAAAAAAGAGTGACTTACTTTAGTGGTAATTAAAAAAAATGACTTGCCTTAGTGGTAATTAGACATCTCTTTTCTAGACCTAGAGGTAATAATCCCAAATAAAAATGGGAAAAGCAGACGTCCAAACACACCCTAAACTTGTTCGATTTACTGCTTAACTAGAAAGGCTCGTCACCCATAAGTTAAAATGATAGCTTTGACTCATATTGTTACTTAAAATTAAAACGTGATTCGGCTTAAAACTTAAGTCCACATGTAAAGATCTTGATTCTTTAACTTCAGCATAAAATCTTTGATAATAGGATAGGCATGCACCCTAACCTAAACTCCAAAAAATCTCCAGTGACTTACTTTAGTGGTAATTAAAAAAATGACTTACCTTAGTGGTAATTAGACATCTCTTTTCTAGACCTATAACATTGTAATTCCAAACTCCCAAATAAAACATCATTAGAATGTCATGTTTTCCATTATGTTTAATTCTCAAAACCCAAATTTTTAAAATGAGATGTTCGCGAAGATGGAAACTAAATGAGCCAAACTTTGACTTGTTTCAATTGGATTTTACTTGATGGAATTAATTATTTACTGCTTAACTAGAAAGGCTCGTCACCCATAAGTTAAAATGATAGCTTTGACTCATATTGTTACTTAAAATTAAAACGTGATTCGGCTTAAAACTTAAGTCCACATGTAAAGATCTTGATTCTTTAACTTCAGCATAAAATCTTTGACTTTACCAAGTACTTTCCTATAAGAAAACCAAAATTTGTATTTGGTATAGCATGACTACAAGCAAGTTCACCCATGTATGCTAAAATTAAACATCAAGTATGCTAAAATCCTCTCCACCCTTTGTCAAACTCAATGCCAATTTTTGGCAATGCCATTCTTATAAGTTTCAAATTTGGCATCCAAAATTTGTCAAATCATCCAAATCACTTAATTTGCTTCGCACAACAAGATAAATTTAATCCAATTTGAGATTGTGTCAAAATGACACCCAATGATTGTAGCAATGTTAGCTCTTTTTTTGAGCTTTTTAACGATGTCATTTCGACACCAACAGAAAGATTTGCTCAAACATAGAGAAAAAAAAAAAAGGCTATTGCGGAGTTGGAGACGCTATATGATTGCTAAATACTTATTTTTTGTACTCAGTTTGGCAATGGCTAGCCAAATGAGGATGGAGTTGCTCTGTCATGGATATCCAAAATATTAGGGAAAAGTGATGGAGCCAGGACAAAGTGGTTGCAATCGCGATCCATACAGCTTTTACAATGTTTGACACTTGTTTGTCTTATTTACTTACTGATAAATTGTAATATTTTGTCATCCTTAATTTCAAATTAGTCCTGGCCCCACTTCAGCAATATGATTCGTAACATTTTCTATGATTCATAACATTTTGGTGCATCTCATGACTTTTATTAATCGATTCGTAACTTTTATAGGGGTGCATATGATACAAATCCAAATAGAGAATGTGAATTGTAGCCTTTCCCCTTATAATATGCTAACACAAAGAATTTACGTGATTCTATATTAACCTTCAAGCATCATTCTTCAATTTCTCTAATATGTTTGAGAACATCCACTTCCAATTGTGCATATATATTTCATCCTTCAACTATCCAAACTAGTTAGAATCGAATTGACAATATCCGTCCAAATTATATATGTAAGGAAACCATCACACGATAAATTGCAAGAGACTATAGCTAGCCAAATTTGTGAGAAACTTGACACTTAATATGCCAGTATATACAAGAACTTCTCGTACGGATTAAAATTCATTCACGATATTCTTATCACACAACAAAAAGTTAACAAGTGCAATAATTTGCGTTATCTCTGGTTCTCAAATTATATTTGCAAACAAGGGGCCAAATTATGTTACAAGTGGTTTATGATACCTAAACCCGACCATTATGTCAAAAAATAAATAAATAAATTTGTTTCAAGAAGGGGGTGGAACAACTGATTTTGGGATAGTAACCCGACATAAAATAGTCCATTATTTACATCTAACTAATATGTGAAACAAGAAATTAAGCATGGCCTACATTTCTATTTTTTACACCAATCAATCTCTTAATTTCCTTTGAAATTTTACAACCATTACATATTCATTAGGGAATGGACTCAATACCGTCGTCCACACGTTATGATGTAACACCTTGGAATGAATTTGTTTCTCCTTTTGGTTCATTTCATCCGATGAAAACTTGATGATTTTGGGAGAAAATTCCACTGTGATCATCAGAGCAGGCTCAAAAAGGAGAAAGAGAGAACGCGACATTCTAGTGATAACTTCAGTTGATGATATAAAACAATTTCTTTTTGTTTCTGTGTGTGGTTATGTTCATCTACTTATTTTGATTCATTTACAAGGAGTTTTGCAAATAAGTGATCTTGTTCTAGATCCACCAATGTCACAGGTTTTTTTTTTTAAATGGATAATTTTCATTGTTCTAAAAGTCAGCCTAGGTGGGATCCAAAGCCTAGATTAAAATCGGCCTAGGCAGCTGACTATTCGGCCTTCAGGCACTAGGCGCCCCTCTTCCGCCCAACTACACCGCCTAGCAACTTCTAGAACAAACTAAGAATTACCTTGCTCATTGCAGTACTGCATGCATTTTGGATAGCTCCAAGGCTCCAATTAGCTGTGATCAATGAGAAGAGAAGGGGCTAGCATGAGAGAGAAGAGCCTGTCAAGTTAGCACAAGGAGACTGCCTGAAAACCATACAAAGGGTTTCTCCAAATTAAACAACCCTTTTGAGTTGGAGCAGGCAAGTCATCCTTGGCTACCAAACAAAGACTCTTAATCTTCATGTAAGACCTCTCTTCATATTATATATGGATCTATCTTGTTCTTCAATATATATTTCTCCAAATTGGGATGTCAATATTTGGTTTTCATGGCCCTCTATTTATAGCCAATGAAGAAACAATACCAATATTCTCACCGGCAAAAAAAAAAAAAAAAAAAAGTGCATGCAGCTCCCCCCTCCATCAATTTGCACTTGAGAATCTCTAATAGCACGTGAAAAGAGTTGCAATTGTCAAAATTTGGCCAAAAAAGGAACCAAAGTGCTCGAAAGGCATTGTATTCTTTCTAGAAACTGTGGTTAACAGGGTTAAATTTTTTGTCTCATATGTACGATTTTTTTTTCTATTTACTAATCCAAGAATAAAGTCAATTAAGAAGTTGATTATAAAGTATATGCAATTATGCATAGTGAGAATCTGAGTTTGCTTTGAAATTGGTCCCAAGACTTACTATTTTGAAAACAATATATGATAGCCTCGTTCGTAATACTATTTACTCTCGGGAAAAATTTTAGGCAACTTACAATTTTTTCGTGGGATAAAAACAATAGATTTTGACTACAAGCTACCAAATATTCTTGTGAGAAATCAAGCGGGGTAGTCGACTAATTGTATGGATTTCATGTGAATGTGTGGTGTTAGAAGACTTTGGTACACCATGCATGCGGCGGTGCTCGAAAGGCATTGTATTCTTTCTTCAGGGAATATTTGATACTAGATTTGCAATACCGTATTCGTCCCCCTGCACTTCATCTCTACCTCTCTGGCTCTCTCCGAGAGGTGGTTATAATTTTAAAAATTCTATTACCATAATAAACTTTTTTTCATTTTTACCCATAAGTTAAAATGGGACTCGGGGGAGGTGTTGTGCACTCCCGTGCCATGCACCGTGTTGTGCGCTTCTCGGCCATCCGATCATGTTTTGGTCGGCTCGGATGTGTTCGGCAATTATAATTTAATTTTGATTTATTTTGGCCGGTAAAAATCAAAGCACATTTGAGCCGTCCAAAACAAGATCGGACGGCCGAGGAGCGCACAACACGGTGCACAGCACGGGAGTGCACAACACCTCCCCCGGTTCTGTTAAAATGATACCTTTGCCTCTCTTATCGTTAATTTTTTAACATAAATCCACATGTTAAAGATCATGATTCTTAACTTTAGCATAAAATGTGCATGGACTTCGTTGCAACAAAAGTTGGGGCTGAAGCTAAGGTACGAAGACTTGAACCCTTAAATGAGAATCCAAGTTAAGAAGCACTTGGATGTTAATCTCTTTGAGGTCTATACGACCTGTAAGATGTTACTCTCTTTCTCCCTCGACTCACACTAATCCCGACCTTGTTTCGGTTTGATTTCGCACTCAACCTGTGATGCGTTCTCAATATGTGTTAGAGAGCAAGGCTCGTGTCGACCGTTTGAGATGACTTCTTATTCTTCCGCTTTGTTATCTGGGTTGTTGTCATTAGATCTTTTTCAGTGTATTTTGGACGGAGTCCTTTGTATTTGCCTCTGGCTTTATTAATGGAAATGTCTTCCTGTTCAAAAAAAAAAAAAAAAAAAGTTAAGAACCACTTGATGGTACGAATATCATATTAGTCTATTTGCATTATCTCCATCTCTCTCCTAGTGGAGCCCACCTATGTCATTTGTATTTGGTATAGCATGACTAAGAGCAAGTTCACCCATGTGTCAAATCTCAAGTCAAAAGTTAAAATTTGACATCAAGAATGCTAAAATCCCCTCCACCCTTTGTCAAACTCAAAGCCATTCTCAAATTTGGCATCCAAATTCGTCACATCATTCAAGTCATTTAATTTGCATCGCACAATAAGTTGAATTTAATCCAATAATCTAAATCTTATATATTATTATAGGATGACTTTTGGTGAGGAGGAACGTAGATGTGACAAGTGTCCCCTATTCTTTACACCTTCAATTTTATTTTATGAAATCTAAAAAAATTGTAATGGTATTATTTTCTAAAAGGAAAGGTTTTCCATGGAATTTTACATTCTCTAATACTAATATAACCATGAGAAGGAAAGTTTTACTATATTTCCATTCCAATCTTGCATACCAACATAACAAAGAAAACAAATATTTTAAATGTTTGATTTATATGGAATCAATGGAGCAATATAAAATCTAATTGAGTTTACTTCTATTGGTACGTAGGAATGATTTGTTTACAAAATCAACAAGGAAGGATTTTTTTCATATTCTCTTCCATACATAAACCCTAAAAGTTTTGTATAGAATTTTATTATCACACCAAACTCTCTGTACGTTGGGAAAAAGGAAATATGTAGCTCACGTTTCTTGCTCCGTATGAAAGTTAAACTTATATCCTGATAGTTTGATGTTTTTGTTACTTCATTTTTGTTGCTTTACGTAAGTTCGATAATTTTTCTTAAGATAACCGAGTTGCCGATTAAATATATGGTGATTTGTGTAGCTCTATTGTTGCTCCGAACTATGCCATTTCCAAGCAACTATTATCTATGGATTGTGGACAAAAACTTTTTTTCTACTAGATGCTCCATTGCCGTTGTAACTTGATTATATATAGTGTTCATCATCTGTTGAAAATTTTTCTGTTTCTGGAATATCAATATTTATTGATTGTGTTGAGTTCGTGACATGTCTTAATTAATTTAATTTTTGTTTTCAATATGTATTCTATTTTATTCTTTTTTTTCTTTGTCGTTCTCTATAGGAGGTGTGCAATTCTCTTAAATTAAGGAATGAGATCAAATTTAGGTGAACCCAACAATGTGAGTTAATTTGATTGGTTATTGTGAATGGCTCCATTTTTCTTTGATTCATTTATTAAACTTGGTTAGATGCATGGATCCCGAAGCTTTGGTTAATAAAGAAATTTTGAGAGAAGTCAGGTTTATTTGTAGAATATCAAATAGTAAGGATTATATTTGCGTCGCGCTTTTAGGTAGAGACAATTTTAGACTTCACAGTAACCTACAAAATAACTCATAAGAACCAATAAGAATTCACTTAATTTACGGATGGTATATATATTTTTCCAACTAAATGCACAATTTCATTTGTCAAATTTAAGCTCTGAAATGGAATGTGAGACAACTCACCTAATAGCCAGACATTATGCATGATACCTATATGAAAAATCTGAATATATTGCAAGAACGAAATATGTCCTTAAAATTTTTCTTTCATTTTTTTTCCTTCAATTGCCCGTGCATAGCACGGGTTTATGCTAGTTTGAGATTACGTCAAAACAGCACCCAGTCGGTGCAGCAACATTGCTATTTTTTTTTAGCTTTTTAACAATGTCATTTCGACACCAACAGAGAAAGTTGCTCAAACATAGTTGGAGGGCTATGTGATTGCTAAATTCTAACTTCTGTACTCAATTTGGCACTGGCTCCAAATGAGGATGGAGTTGCTCTTTGTCTTGGATATCCAAAATATTGAGAAAAAGGATGGAGCCAGGACAGAGTGGTGGCGATCCCAATTCATACTGCTTTTACAACCATTTAATAGTTTGACTTATTTACCGACAAACTGATCCCAAACTCCATGGCCCGCTAAGATGGAATTTGTTGGAAATACTTTTAAAATAATTTGACTTAAAATCTGTAAATAAACTGTATATATACCACAAAAATTGGCTTTTCACCCTTTGGGTTGATTTTGTCACCCTTCTTTTAAGACGTTTCGCCAAAATTGTAGTCACGCCGCCTCCGGGATAAAAATACAATTTGCCTCGGCCTTTTCTGCACGGGAAAAGACCGGAAATGCAAAACACAATCGAAAATTTCTGTAGTGAAAATGGTTTTTGGTGTGTCTTAAAATGATGGAGTAGAGCTCCTTTTATAGGTGACGAAAACAGTATCAATACCAAGATTTGTGCACTGAAGACAAGCTGATTTTGGTCCAAATATGGAGCCCCTCAAAAGAACACAAATGTTCTCTAAGCAAGAGCAAAAATACATAATCCCAACAGAACGCAAGAACAGAAAACAAAGCACTAACACAAAAAATTTACGTGGTTCCGCTTAAGACAAGTCCACAGCAAATACCCATAAAAGAATCCAACTATAAAGAGGAGAATACAATGAGCTGATTTTGGTCCATAACTTTCGTCCCAAACTCCAGCTCATGCCGTTAAACGGGTTATATCTTGCTTTGTTAATTATAGAGATGCATATCTTGCTTTGTTTGTCATCTGCCATTACAACTCTCATCTGCGCATGAAGGAATATATATATATATATATTCTCTTGATTTGCAGAGAGAAAGTTTGGATGAAGATGAACTGTTATTGAAGGATTATGGCACATTTGCCAGGCAACTTGACTGAATGAGCAGGGATGGGAGTCAGGATTTTTATGCAACGGGGGCGGGCTATATATGTGGAGGAGGGGCGGGGTTATATAATTTGATGATATATAAACATTTTTTCAATGTAATGGTAGAATTTTTTCAAATTTTAGCAGGGGTGACAACCCCTACTAGCCCCTCCCTGACTCCTTCATCTAACTTTTCCTTTCTTCAAAGGACACAATTATAATTAAAGCCTCCGCTTTTATAATTGGGTTACACGTACTTCAACTAATTCGGTGTCCTGAATTAACGAGTTTCGACCATTTGTTAAGCTTAATTACTATGAACTGACAACGAAGATCTCAGGCTTAGGCTCAAGCCCACTAATTAGCTCAATGGACTTCATAATAATTCTCCAAAGGAAACACAGTTTGAGCTTCCTTTTATCTCTTTTTTCTTTCAAGCATTTTATCTGAACGTCTTTTGAGGATTCTGAAATAAGATGGTTGACCTTACTTAAAGGCAAGGAAGCACAAAATCTTGTAAAAGAGGATTCTTCTAAATTTGATCTTAGGGTAAAGTAGGGCTGCTTAGAATAGAAAACCCTAGATGCTGTCAGTACATATCTCAACCTTTCTTATCCTTCATAGTTGACTCCTTCCATTTAGGGTATCAATTCACTTTAACATTTTTTTTTAAAGCAAAAAAATTTCATTAATCTTAAAATTGTTACAAGACTAATAGGATAAGGAAACAGCAAACAAGCAAATGTCAGCCCAATCCGAGACCTACTCCATGATTGGTAAGAAATCAATCAAGGGTACCCACCTAATAGGCATAAGCCCAACACCATCATGGGTCTTAAAAGACCCAGATAAAACAATCAGCTCATAAGAAACACCCAATGCCCAAAAATGCCTAGATAAAATGGTCCAAGCCCAACCACTAAAACCCTAAATAGCCTCCCAACAAAGCATTGCCGCCAACACCGCAACACGCCGGCAACTTGAAGAGGAAAACGACCGTTGCCACCACCGCCGCCAGAACCCGGGAACAAGCCCCTGTTGTTGCCCCAAGGACGGACCAACCGCCCCTACTCCAAGTCGCCAACGAACCCAACAAACCCCGCCATCATCATTTGCACAATCACCACTGCCCCGTCACAATCCAGCGACCAGATCCACCTATTGCCGCCGCCGCCGAAACACCACTGACCCTTGAGGATCCACCCACCACAACCACCGGATCCGCCACATCCAAACCCACCCAGCGCCTCCCATCAATTCACTTAACATGGATCCCGCTTACCATAAAAAGGCCAATGCCTTCGAAATTGGACTTCATTTGGCTCAATACCGGCCAGGTGTCTAGACTAGCTTCGCAATTGGTTCTCTATGGGACATGTAATCCGTTAACACTCACTGCACTATAACGCCGAGAATAGGATACTAAAATAATTGTAATCCAATGTCATGGCTATTTCAAGTTGTAAAAGGTGTACTTCTATACCTTCTCATGTTTTGGTGGAATTTATATTTCTCACATTTTGGTGGTTCTTACATGTTTTACGTTAGTATCATGTCTATTGTTAGTACTATTCCCAATTTGGGGGTATGGGCAGGGGCGGATGCATTAAAGGCACAGGGGGTTACGTGACCCCCTGCAATTCCATAATTTTTTTTTTTTTTTTTGGAGTAAAAAATCTAGAAAAGGGTCTCCACTCTCCAAAAATTAGTGGATTAATGTTTTTAGTTTCTCCAACAAAAAATTTAAGAAAGAATTCACCAACTAATATTGAACAAATTTAATTGGGATCCTGCTAATAATTCACCTGATCTCGAGACTACACATTACTATATACCAAAAACATCTGAAAGGAAAAGCAAAACATTACAGGATAACAAAGGGGTTGATCCCCTGGTCAGGACAATAAAGCAATGCTTTGACTCTGGGTTGTTCTAAAGAATTATTATGGACGAAACAGAAGACACATCTACCCAAAACAGAAGAGAAGCAAAGTGATCCTGTCGCCATCATATGCCTATATAATCAGATCCAAGATAACGAATTTAATCCCATGGCTGAACAAAATAAGATAACTAGTTGCAAATTTCAAGCTGAACAAAACAAGATTACTTCCAGTTGCTGCGTCCGGGGAAAAGTTTTTGCAGCTCGTTCCCAGCCCGGGCAATCGCATCATGTTCACTCTCTCTAGGCATTTGCAATATAGTAACCGCAACATCCACAACAAACGGCAGCACCTCCAGGCCCGCATTCTCATCATCATCCAGCATTGAACGGGCAAATCGGAACATCTCATCTATAATAGAGTCCTTAACGCTGTCTGGTAAACACAGCAAAGAGAGAAAGACGGACACGAAGGGCCTCATTTTCTCGCTTTTCATAAACGAAATGTGGTTAAAACAGAATGGTATCCTTTTGGAGACCAGCTCTATGACAGCGTCGTCCCCACCAGCGTCGCCGTTGGCAAGTTTCTTGAGTTTATTACACATCCTCAGTTCAACAAACATGCAGGGAGCAGGTTTAGGGTAACAATGGACTTGTCCTTCAGGAAGAATGCTATCATCCTCCCAGCAATGATAAGCGTACTCAGCATCCATATCGTATGATCTGATACCAAAATACCAAACAACAAAAATTATGTATGCATAACAAATGAACAAGAATATAAGCATCAAAATTTGATTCAGGCAGTGACCATAAGTAACAGTGAACAAAAATTGAGACATACAACATTACCCACCTTGATATGGATACAAATATTATATGAGAAGTCAACTTGGAAAAATTGAACCAACTTCTATAAGCATTTCCATCGGTTGCCAAGGCCAAAATTCGGGAACAAGTTTTGCTAAAAAGTCTCCATTGAAGAGTTAAACTTAGTGCCAAATTCGGGGCAAAACTATGTTTCATGTCAAATATTGGCGATGCCAAACCTACCACATAACTCTCAGCGCTTATGATCTCCTACTCTTTTTGATCCAAGGGTATATAATGAATACTTGTGTGACAAAATGGCATTGAACCAATGGATTTTTTTGGCATTTCAACATTGCAAGAGCACCTCCAGCACAACCCGTTGCAAAAGTCAAAATTTGGCAATACAAAAATGCTTTTAACTTGTTAGCTACAGTTTTTGATAAATTTTGGCAAATCCATCTTTTATGGTAAATTTGGTACTATGTTTGGCTTTGCCAAATTATCAAAAAACTAAAGCCCAGCTTTGATTGGCTGATGAATAAGAGGATTACCAAAAAATCTATAAGCACAGAACAATTGCTTACAAGATTGCAAACAAAAATTACTTCATTTTAGTTAACGAAAAACTAGGAATAATCAAGAAAGGGTACTGACAAATGTGGCAAGTAAAATAAACTCTTGATTTGGGAAAATTCGAAGAAGAACATAAAATTGATTGCTTGTCAAAACAAAATTTGAGTCTGCAAACAAACTCCTAAATGCTATATATACATCTATCCTAATATATAAAGGGAGAGCCAAAGTTGGAGTCTCCTTTTTTCGAAATCCTAGCACTATCTATCTCTACTAATATATAACATGAGAGCCCAAGTTGGTATCTTCCTTTTTTTGAAACCCTACCATATTTTCTCCCTTTCCAAAAATGTCTACCACATAGTAAAAATTTTAGTTTTAAGACCAATTCGGCAAACTCACCAATCAATTTACTAACAAACCCCACCCGCGATTGGATAGTTTTTCAGAAATATTTCTACATGTTCCTGTCCCTTGGGCTTCATTGTCTAAATTAACTCACCGATCAATCGGTACAACGCTTCCCTTTCACAAAAAAGCTAATTAAATTCATCTTCTATATTATTTTGTTCAAACTCTCGATGAAATTTTGATGAGTTTAGAATGCGAAAAATTAATAGGGCTAACAGGAACGCATAATGAGGCGGCTGAAACTCAGTTTGATTTTACTTTTGTTTATGATCCTAGTTTATTGTTGGTATTCTTTGTTTTACCTCCACACGCAAAACGTGTGCCCAGCCCTTGGTACATATAACTTCCAGTCTCAACAAATCATAAAAATAAAAAGTACTAACCAGATGTTTTCGGAAACCCGTTTAAAGATGAACATACAACAACAACAACGACAACAAGGATAAATCACAAGTAGAATCATCATCCATCAAATTAGTCTCAAAACCAAAACCCGACTAACGAGACAGAAACGAAACCAATCAATTATCAAGAAACACACGGAGATATTCATCCATCTCAAAACACCACAAAAGATCGAACCAAAAAGGCGTTAAAAACTGATACTCAACAAACTGAAGCAGAAGTTCAAGAATCAAGCGGAAAACATAGATCAAAACCCTAAGTCGCAGAATATTGAAACTTAACTCTTCACAAAAGATTCACCCTGCACTCTCTCTCTCTCTCTCTCTCTCTCTCTCTCTCGCGCGCGAGAAGAAGAAGAAGAAGAAGAAGAAAGAGTACCTTGTTTGACGATGCGTGAAATCTGAGTGTATTTGATTGGGGGCTGCTTCGGTTATATAGGTTTGGAATCATGATCCCATAAGGACTGCTTCCCGCAAATTCCGTGAGAATCTCATATATCGGGGTCAAATATTAACGGTACGAACCATTCAATGTATTTAAAAAATATTTTTAAGGCCCAACACTAGGAATTATCTTCAAAAATAAAACTCAGAAAGGCTTCATTCAAGTAGTTTTTGATAAACTGTATATGTACGGTTATTATAAAAATCTACACGGATAAAGCCCTTTCAGTTTTTTTTTTTTTTTTTTTGCTATTCTACACTTGGACCTAGAAAACACGTTTTAACACACATTGAGCGGTTTTGGTCATTGAAATTTGAACCGAAAAGTCAAAAATAGGATGGTCCGCACGGAGGGATCCATGAGAGAGTCCTTAGGACATCAGGATTGTATATGTTTATAACCCGAACTAAATAAAGGGCTTTTGAGAGGCCCGTCGTGTTAAAATTACACACGGAAACCTGATTAGAAATACAAGGGGTACCGACCCCCTTTTGCAGACAGTGTATAGACAGCGTCGAGGACTCCAATTCCGATTGCATCGATTCCTGCGTAAGCCCACTTGGAATTTGATTTTACGATGGATCAATGGTTCGGATTGATCGTTTGGAACCCACAACAGAGTCCCGACACCGATCGATACAAAGTGCCTAAACTCTAAACCCAAAGTGCCTAAACTTGAAGTGCCTAAACCCACTATACCCTATCCCAAAGAGCATAAATCTACTAAAATTGAACCACAAAATTGAACTCCAAAATTAACTCTCCAAACAGGACTTTTGGAAGATTTAGAGATGTAGCAAGAAAATGAGCAAAACGACGTAATTTTGCCGCACAACACAGCACACGTCACCTTAACGCAAAGACAACAATAGTATCTAGTGAGAAGGAAAGTGTTATTAAAGGTGAAATCCCGGGACAAGATTACGCTTGATAGGCATCTTGTTTATTTGAAGGAAAAAGTGTTAAAGAGACTTGAAAAGGCTGGAATCAGATGGGACAAGATTACGCTTGAAACAAGGCCTGTCTTGTTTATTTGAGGGAAAAAAAAATTGAAAGAGACTTTTTAAGTTCACAAAATAAAAAACTTAACTCACATTCTAATTCTCAACTTATTTCACATTCTCTCAAAAGTTTGATTTTTCTAAAGCAAACAACAAGAAGAAGAAAAAAATCTCTACAAGCAATTAAATTTCAGAGAGCCCAAATTAGCCCCTTGAACAAATAACATCATCACCTAAAATTCAGCCCTTGTCTTTCATCTACTAAATCCCACTCCCCCAAATTAGACCCTAAACAGTTCTCTAAAAATATATTTTTTAATTGATTAAATTCCAAACATCCCCTAAATCATCCCCAACGCAGCCCCCACGTCAGACCGAAATTCTCAACCTCCAAACCTAATCGCATCATTTATCCAGGTAATCAAACTTTTACCGCAAAACAGAAGGGCTAAACTCAAAGTCTTTATTTTTCAAACTAATGAACCTTACTAAATCAAACTTCTAGAACATCATCACTAAAACAGCCCCAATTTTTTTAAAAAATTGTTTGCAAATTAGACCCTAAACACTACAAGAATCCCTTTAAAGCCTTCTTCCATTATTTCTATTTCGGAAAAAGCTTGTTTAACTAATCTCTAAGCCCAAGGGTTAAAGCCTCATTATTTCTATTTCGAGGGAAGCTTGTTTAACTATCTCTAAGCACAATTGTTAGGGTCCGTTCTTGATGGGTTTGCTCTTTCACAATTGATTAAGAATTTCTTTGTGGTTAAGGTGTAAGAAAGAATTTTCTTGTGGACCCCCTAGTCTCATCATGGATGACTGACATTTGACCGGTCTGAAAGGATTAATCGAAGTGCACGTAAACTGACCTCAGACACTCCCGACCGACGTATTAGAGAAAAAAAAGTAGGAGTAACACCTGTAAAATGGATACCATATGCACCCTTAACCATACAAAAGCATAACATTTACATTTACCACCGAGAGGCGTAACATTTACCAAACATAGGCTTAACATTTTAAAAAATACAAGGTGTGTATTGAAGCAATCCCCATAGATATATTGTGCACAAGCATACATTTATCTTCACTTCCCAGTAACCAAGATCCTCATGGTGTTTGGATCCATGAGAAGCAAAGTGATCCTGTTGCCATCATCATATGCATATAATCAGATGCAAGGTAACGAATATAATCCCATGGCCATTATCTTCTACTCAACAACAATTAATTCTAATACCATCATATTTTCAAGCACGAAACTCACAGTTTCAAGCTGAACAAAACAAGATAACTAGATCTACTTCCAAGTTGAACATAACAAGATAACAAGTTCCAGTTCCAAGCTGAACAAAACAAGATTACTAGTTGCAAGTTTCAAGTAGAACAAAACAAAATTACTAGTAGCCATTTCAAGCTGAACATAACAAGATAACTAGTTCTTGCGTCCGGAAAGTTTTTACAGCCTGCCCTAGCCCGGGCAATCGCATCATCTTCACTCTCTCCAGGCATTTGCAATATAGTAACCGCAACATCCAGAACAAACGGCAGCACCTCCAGGCCCGCATTCTCATCATCATCCAGCATTGAACGGGCAAATCGGAACATCTCATCTATAATTGAGTCTTTGACGTTGTCTGGTAAACACAAACAAGACAGAAAGAAAGACACGAACCGCCTCTTTTCCTCGATGTTAAAAAACCGAACATGGCTAAAACAGAATGGTCTCGCTATTGAGAACAGCTCCACAACAGCGTCGTCCCCACCAGTGTTACCATTGACAAGTTTCTTGAGTTTATTACACAACCTCAGTTCAACAAATATGGACGGAAAAGGTTTATTGTTAGGCTGGACAATATTTTTGGGGAGAATGCTATCATCCTTAAAGCAGGGATAAGCATACTCAGCATCCATGTCGTATGATCTGATACCAAAATACGAAACAGCAAAAATTATGTATGCTAAACAAATGAACAAGAATATAAATATCGAAATTTGCTTCAAGCAGCGAAGTGGGTGGAGCCGAGCGGCTCTCCGGCAACCTCGAAACTGAGTTTTGATCACAGATCGGCTTCTCCTCGACAAGACGAAAACAACGGTGAAAGTACGACGACAGGGTGGACCGCACGTGAATCTCGCCACTTTTGGTGAGAAACGGGGGGTTGTGTTCTGGACCCCTTCACGTCAGAGGCGGAGGTATGTAGGGTGGGGTGGCCCCACCACCCCAGCCTCCCGGTTTTCCATTTCGGAGTATATTTTGTATATTTTTTTTATAGATATTCTTTAAAAATATATATATATAAAATTGCAAAAATAATCAATAAGTAAGAATAATTTTCATTTTGAGAACACTAAATTATGGTGAATGATACCGTGCAATCATAATACTATGTTCGTCGAATGATATGATAACAATAATACTCGAGATTAATTTTTTAATTTATCAAAGCCGTCCCATAAAAACTCGAAAACCTTTAATTTAGTCTTGTAAAAATCATCGAACCAAGATTTTTTTCATAATTCGGTCCCCTCCGACTTCGATTCCTGGCTTCGCCACTATTCACATGTGCGCCACGACACACACAGAGCCAACACGCACGCACACATCTCTCTCTCTCTCTCTCTCTCTCTCTCTTTCACACACACGCAAGCCCAACCAAATCCTTCATATACAGACACCCATTAACTGTAAATGATCGACCCTACAAACTTTAAAATAAGGAGGAATTATACCTCTCGAGAAAGACACTGCTACTCCCTCCAATTGCCGCTGCTCTCTCTCTCAAACAACGAACAATCTCGGTGCTTAAAATAAAAAGAGCCCTAGCTTTCAACATTTGTTAGGGACTCTCTCTAATTAAATAAACCCTTCCTAATCGACTCGTCATGAAATTTAAGGAATTAGCCCGACCCATAATAAAACTAACCGGCCCAACAAGTACAACATATTCTTACATACTATACATGTACACATTCAAAATAACTCAACATTATATGGATGAAAATTAAAAAGTAAGTTATTCGTGTTTAGAAAAATTTCCAAAATAAATGTACTCCACAGTAAACAATGTTTTTTCCCCATGAAAAAGAAGTTTTAAAACGTAAAGTTGAAGATAAATTATCTATATCAAAAAATATTATATATTCTTTTTTAACAGGAAAAGTCGAGATGTCTTTTCTTTTTTTTTGACAAAAGAGAGAAGTTTTATTTATCCGGTAGGCAAAAGCCTAAACATCGGAAAGCAAAGAGCCCCATGGGGGCAGAGCGGAAGTCCACAGACCGGAAAAGTCGAGATGTCACAGATCACAGTCCCTCTCTTAATGTTGTTTGTACTATTTTTCCTCCAAGTTTATCATTGTGAGCGTCAAGTTCGGCTCTTTTCTACGTACCAAATACCACTTGCCCGAAGATTAGTTCAAGTTCAGTTTCTTTCGGTACGAAATTTTGACTGACCAATTACCAATATATAGCTCAAATATTGATTTCTTTTTTAGAATTACCAACTCACAATCATCTTCTTTTTTCTTTTTTGTTTGTAGTATTTTTTCTCAAGG
Organism: Vaccinium myrtillus; assembly: GCA_016920895.1. NCBI lineage: Eukaryota > Viridiplantae > Streptophyta > Magnoliopsida > Ericales > Ericaceae > Vaccinium > Vaccinium myrtillus. Next base: position 13,626,093 of record CM029275.1, on the reverse strand, counting down.
TTTTGATCCAAGCAAGTCGCTACATTCAATCAAGCAAAAGATTGGTTCAAGCTTGGCTCCTTTCAGTATGAAAATTTGGCAGACCAATTTTTTTTTTTTTTTTATCGGCAACAAAATTTTATTAAGATTCGACAAAGGGTACATCGAGGGTAAAGAGAGCCGAGACCAACACGAGTGTAAGGTCAAGGCAAATGAAATTCCAGCGAAAAGCTGAAATAAGAAGAAAGGAAAAAGAAAAGCTGGTACAAAGAAACAAAATACCAGAAACAAAGTACCTGACCAATTATGTATAGCTTAAAGTGATTAAGTAATGTAAATAGGTACAGATATACAATTTAAAACTAGCGTTGTGCTCGTTCGATGCACGGAGACGGAAAAAACACATCGTGGCCTTCAACTATCCAGACTAAAATTACTTGAATCAAATTGACAATATCAGTCCAAATTATGTAACGAAACCATCACACGATAACTTGCAAGAGACTACAGCTAGCCAAATTTGTGAGAAACTTTGACACTTAATATGCCATCTACCTCAGTATATACAAGAACCTCTCGTATGGATCAAAATTCGTTCACGTTTCATATCACAACAACAAAAAATTGACAAGTGGGACTTGACCGGAGGCGGCTCCAAGTAGTGGGTAGGGTGGTCACCCGAACACCCTGAAAAAAAAAATTTAGAAGTACATGTAAATTTTTTTATTTTTATTTTTAGCATTTTGGAACATCCTGACCTAAAAAATTTGAACACCCTGCCTAAAAACTTGAACACCCTACCTAAAATGTTTGAACACCCTACCCAAAATGTGTGGACCGAAAAGAAAAAACAATGTTCATCTCATGTATAAACTGTTATGGGGATATGGCTACTGTGTGTATAAATAGTACTCCCTCCGTCCCTTTTTAAAAGTGTTGCTTCGTAAATCCAACTTATTAAAAAAACATCATCATTACATCTTTCACATCAACTTTTTCACTTTCCACATCAACTTTTACCTCCACTTTCCAAAATTATCATTCACCCTTACCCATTAACTTTTTACCCACTAACTTTTCAAAAGGGCAAAATGATAATTCTACAAACTTTTACCCATTAACTTTTCAAAACACACATTTATTAAGGGACAGCCCAAAATGAAAATGTCAACACTTAAAAAGGGACGGAGGGAGTATAATATCTGAACACATTGGACGGATCGGATCGTCAAAAAAATGTTTGGATCACCGAGGTCCGGAAATAAAAAGTCCGGACTAAAAGAAAAAATGTTTGGATCACGTACCTATATATAGGGTAAACTTCTAGTCCGGACTTTTTATTTCCGGACCTCGGTGATCCAAACATTTTTTTGACTATCCGATCCGTCCAATGTGTTCAGAAGGTGTTTTCAAGGGTCCACGCTAGAAATCTTCAAAAAAAAATACCGGGAAGGGCTTGATCCAAGCAGTTTTCGCAAAAAATATATATATACACACCTTTCTCCTAGAGGTGGTGAATGGTACGTGATGGTAAAATTCTCTTACCATACTAAACTTGTTTCATTTACAGCTTAACTAGAAAGGCTCGTCATGCACCCATAAGTTAAAATGATAGCTTTAACTCATATTGTTAATTTTTAACTCAAGTCCACATGTTAATGATCTTGATTCTTAACTTTAGCATAAAATCTTGAATTTACCAAATACCCTCATATAAGAAAACCAAACATAAGATAATCAAAAAAAAAAAAAAGGGATTCTTGGATTCATATAGGACCAGGGGCGGAGGGAGGGAGTCAAGCGGGGTGACTTGACCCCACTGAGGTAGCAATTTTCAATAGGATAGGTATAATATTTTTTAGAATTGTGTATTATTGCCCCTATTATATGGAATTTTTTTCCCCTGACTACTTGCCCTCCTTTTCACACCAAATTATTTTCCTTGCAACTCTCTGACTCTCTTCACCACTACATGCCCTCCTTACCACACCCAATCATTTTCCCTCTAACTCTCTAAAAGTCTCACCAGTCTTCACCGCCAATAACAAAACTAGTCCAAAGGAAGCAAAAATCTGGGGGTTTTTTTTCTCCTTCTAACTGGAGGAAATCCCCTCTCTCTATCAATGGCTCTCCCCTTCTCTCTCGTTTAACCACTAATCCGGTACTGAGCTTTTTGCATTTTCGGATCAACATGAGAATTGCATCATTGATGTGTGGTCTAGTATCAAGTTTTCAAACTTAAAAAAAATTGGTGATGTTTCTCAAAAGATGGTTGAGACCCAAAAATATAGGATATCCATTGGTTTTCAGGCTTTTGACTTTGGCTCTAGTTTTACCTGTTGCGACAACTACAGTAGAAAGAGCATTTCAGCCACGAAGATAGTGAAATATACTTCGTAACCAAATGGGTGATCAATGGTTGCATGATAACTTGATCGTGTGTATTGAGAGGGAGATTTTAATAGTATCAAAAATAAGGCTATTATGCTACGATTTCAAAATATGAAAAATCGCCGGGGTCCTTTGTAAACGTTGTTATAGGTTTTAAATGGATATCTGCTTAGCTACTTTCTTTTGGAATTCAAGTGTAGCTTTTTGTGGTCGGTTGTGGATGCGGTTATAAGTTGTATATCTAAGCTACTTTTTGTTTGGCATTTCAGTATATCTTTTGGGGGATCAATTGTAACTGAAATTATATATTACTACTCCCTCCGTCCCTTTTTAAGTGTTTAACTTTCCATTTTGGGTTGTCCCTAAATAAGTGTGTAGTTTGAAAAGTTAATGGGTAAAAGTTTTTACAATTATCATTTTGCCCTTTTGAAAAGTTAGTGGGTAAATAGTTAATGGGTAAAAGTGGAGGATAATTTTGGAAAGTAGAAATAAAAGTTGATGTGAATAGTGTAAAGTGGAGGAAAAAGTTGATGTGAAAGGTGTAATGATGACGTTTCTTTAATAAGTTGGATTTACGAAGCAACACATTTAAAAAGGGACGGAGGGAGTAATAGATATCTACTTTAAGTCTTTAACTCCTTTCTATTTTGCATTTTGGTGTTTTTTTTGTTCTATTATTCTGCTTTAAGAATTTGACCCCACTAACATTTAGTTCTAGTTCCGCCCCGCATGGAATCACTGTCGTCCCAATTGTATTTGGGACATGTTAATGGACTCAATACACAAGGATTCAGCTTCTTGGTTTTAGGGGACTGCAGTGTGCAAAGTGGTGGCGATCGCAATCCGATCCATACAACTTTTACAACTATTTCATAGTTTGTCTTATTTACCAATGAACTGTATAATTTTGATACTTTAAAATTAGTCCCGGCCCCGCTTCAAAATGCTAAGACGGAATACGAACGCAAGAATTGAAAACAAAGCACTTGTAAATTATAATATACAGACACTAAAATTTATGTGGTTTCGCTTAACACAAGTCCACAGCAAATACCAATACAAGAATCTAACTATAAAGAGGAGAATACCATTAGCTGATTTTGGTCCATAACTTTCATCCCAATATAGCTCATGCCCGTAAACGGGTTAGAATAGATCATCCCTATTGAGACAAACTCAATACAGTTAATTATAGAGATAGATCTTGCTTTATTTGTCATCTGCTATTACTGTAGTGCTCGCGAGTATCACAGACACACAAACACACTAGGCCTGTCAACGGATTGGATTTGATCCGGATCCGATCCGAAAAATCCGGATCCGAATCCGGTATTTCAGATTCGATAATCCGATAAACCGGAACCGAAAATTCTAATAAAATCCGGATCGGATCCAAGCTTATCGGATCCGGATCAAATCCGACCCGTAAGCAAGCAAACTGAAAAAGCCACGAGCAAGCTAGCTGGAAAGGATTAAAAAAATTAAATTACCAGATCGGATTCGGATTTTCGGATGGGATATCCGAGTTTCGGATTCGGATCTGGATTAACGTTTTCTTCGGATTTGTGAATATCGGATCCGAATCCGGATCCCAGCTTATCGGATCCGGATCTGATTCGGATCCGACCCGTTGACAGGCCTAGAACACACTATTAATTCAGAGGAAAAACTCTGGTTTTTGTATTAATCGAATCAAATACAGAAACAATGAAAACATCTCTCACTCTAGTTCTCTCTCACAAACATCACCACGCGTTCACAGCTCTGCCTCGATGTACATTGTACACATGCATATTTAGGCAAAAATAGGAAAGAAAAGAACAAAGTCATTTATTTCTAAATCATGCGTAAGATCTTCTCAAATCACGCGTGAGAAGAAAATCTGCACCCAAATTACTGTCAGTGGCTGAGTCAAGTTGGGGGACCCTCATGTGGGTGGGTCTCTCTCATTTCAGGGGGGAAAACTGTTGGAAAATATGTTTACTTTTTGTGATAAAACCAAAAATATGAATGGAATAAAATCAAAATGCAAAACCTGAAAATCGATGAAATGAAATGATGATCAAGGCGAGTGTATAACACTCTGTACTTAAGACAGATTTGTCCCCGCTATGGTGCTTACGGTTTGCATTGACGTCTATCTCCCAGCACTACTTGATAGAACTCCCCACAGAAGCAGCACTACAATCGATGGGTCTGTTGAACCAAACTTGTGTATGTACTCTCTCCAATGAAAAGACTCCGACTCAATGAAAGTATAGGAAAAATCAACTTTTTAAATGAATGAAAGATGTCATATATATATAGGCAAACTAGTGACTCTACGAATAGTCACCAAGGAAAAGAGACACATTTGTTCACGAAAGGACGCGTCCATCCACAGCGAGCGAACAGGTGCCACTTAAAAAAACATAACTCTAAATCAATTCAATTTTCATTCACACTTAAAATAAATATTATATTCAAAATATTTTTTCCAACAAGAACCAGCAATTTCAACCGGCTACGGAACTGGATGTAACCTCATTAATTGGGACTTGGGGTTGCTGCTGTGCAGCCCCCTGCACAGCAGCGTGCTGTGCACTCATAGCGTGGCCGCGCCGGAATTTTTACAATGATCGGAAACGTTCATTGCATAGATCTCGTCGTGTACTACAAGTGTACCAAAAATCAATTCGATCCAATATCGTTAAGTGTCTCATCGGAACACAAATACCTCGAAAAAAAATGGAACACAAATGAACAAAAACACTGGAAAAAAATCGTTGAACCTATGTTTTTCAAGTTATTTGTGTTCCAATGAGGCACTTAACCATATCCGATCGAGTTAATTTTTGGTACACTTGTAGTACTCGACGAGCTCTACGCGGTGAACGTCTCCGATCGTCGAAAAAAATTTGGCACGGCCGAGCCATGGGCTGCACAGCACGCTGCTGTGCAGGGGGCTGCACATCAACAACCCCAAGTCCCATTAATTGCAATAAGAAAACGGCAAAAAATTCCTTTTTTGTGTAGCACCAAGGGGAAAAAGTCAGTTTCTGCCTTCACAATCACGTGCATTATATCTCTCTAAGAAAACAACCATAGCCGTCTTGACCTGCGATGGGTGTTTCTTTCCTTCCAAGTTTCTTGCATTTAACACTCTCCTCTCAGTGACTGAGGATTTTTTTCTCTCAATCTCTGATCTGAGTGTTCTCCTTGGGTTATCTTTTCTTTTTCCTTTCTCTCGGCTTCTCCTTCTTCATTTAGGTGTCGCTTCAGGTTTCGACAATGGTTGAAATGATCGAACTAATACTTGGCATGTTATTGTTAGAAAATATACTACTCCATATGTAATTGTGTTTAATTTCCATCAGAGCCGGCTCTGGGCTAAAGCCCGTAAAGCAACCGCTTTAAGCCTCCAAATTTTGTCTAATTTTTGGGGCCCCCAATAATATAGGTCCATATAGTTACTAGGTATCAATAAAAAAATTAAGTTTAATTTGTCTAAAAAATTTGAGGGCCTAATTTAAAATAAGGCCCAAGTGAAAGGGCGCAAATGTAATCTTGAAGATATTTTGAAAAGAGATGAGTTTTTTGATATTGATGGGAAGGATTATATTCAGAATTGAAAGTTTTGAGAGAAATTTTTCCAAAAGAGCTAAGAAAGCCCATTGATGTGCTCAATTACTTGAAGACAATGGATAGTTTATTTTTCTGAATGTGTGGATTGCGTACAGAATACTGTTGACTATTCCGATTTACAGTTGCCTCTGGTGAAATAGGGTTTTTGAAGTTAAAGTTGATCAAAACTTATCTTAGGTCGACGATGTCACAAGAGAGACCGAACGAATTGGCTATGTTATCTATTGAAAAGGCTACGGTGGAGAAACTTAATTATGCAAGTTTAATTAGTATTTTTGCTGCTAAAAATGCGAGAAGAGTAATCTTTAAATGACAATTTTTAATGTATTGTAATGTCTATTGATTACGGATACTTATGGTCTCAAATTATTGCATTGCCTTCCTTATGAATGTTTTTTTTTTTTTCAAGTATCATTCACTATGCAAAAAAGATCAAGGCCCATTTTTTTTTCCTTTAAAAAGTTCTCTTTAAGCCTCAAGAAACTCAGAGCCGACCCTGATTTCCATTTATCAACAATTGCGTTAAGTGGATCTCTCACTAGAAGATAGGGCTGCTCAAAAAAACCGGTGAACCGTGAATCCGGTCCGGACCGAACCGATCCGTACCTTTTGGATTTTAACCGTGGATTAATGGTCCAGGCACGGATTCAAAAAAAAAAAAAACCGTGACTTTTGGATCGGACACGGATTTTGATTTTGAAACCGTGGATTAACCGATCCGGACCGTGAGATTTTTATTATATATAATTTTATCACTTTTATAATTATAGTTATATAAATATTGTTAATTTAACAGTCTTACAGTTTGGTTGTACTGTTGTAGGAGTTATGGTGCGAATATTGTTATCTCTATAAAATCTAGGGGGTAAAGTATTAAGTACGTGCTACTATATATACTCTCTGTTTGTGAGTGAACTGGAAGTAACCATCTCCATCCTCATCGTGCGACTCAAATTTGATTCACGGTCAAATTTGATTTCTTTAAGGCTGCATGGATGAAGTTATGTATTTCAAGTTTCAACAAAGCTAGGAATTTTTCAAACCTATAACAGGTTTTGGTGGAGCATCTCTTGGAACCACTTTGGCAGACGATGCTTGCATTATCAGGACTAAAAATCAGTTTTTTCCGAATAAGTTGAAAATCCGCGGATTAATCCGGAACCGATCCGTGACTCGCGGTTCGGATTGGAACCGAACCGTGAGACTTTTGGATCGGACACGGATTGTATTTTCAAAAAACTGTGACTCGCGGATTAGGATTGGATTCATGCCAATCCGGACCGATCCGGACCGTGAGCACCCCTACTAGAAGACATTGAGACAGACACAATTAAGTTACCAAATTAGAAATACCAACTCTATTATAAAATAAAAAATGAAAATCAGAAACATGCACGGAGACAAAATGAAATAGGAATCGTATTTGGAACTTAAATGACACTTTTAATTTAGGAAATTAACAGAAAAATAAGGGGAGTGTATTTTTTTATTTTTTTCCTCGCATTGATAGCATTAGCGTTTAGTGTGCTTCATAATAGTGACTCTTTCCAACTTTGGTGCTTATGTTTAACATGTAGCCATTTTAATTGTTTTTAGAGATCAAGATAGTGACTAAACAAAGAAAATTGGCTGTTGCATGCTCATCTTAAGGAAATAATACCAAAAAAAATTTGACTGAAAGGAAAAGCAAAACATTACAGGATAACAAGATAACTAGTTGCTACGTCCGGGGATCATCAACTAAAGTTTTTGCAGCCTGTTCCCAGCTCGGGCAATCGCATCATCTTCACTCTCTCCAGGCATTTGCAATATAGTAACCGCAACATCCACAACAAACGGCAGCACCTCCAGGCCCGCATTCTCATCATCATCCAGCATTGAACGGGAAAATCGGAACATCTCATCTATAATTGAGTCCTTGACGCTGTCTGGTAAACACACCAAAGAGAGAACGAGAGACATGAAGGGCCTCATTTCCTCGCTTTTCAAAAAGAAAACGTGGTTATAAAGGAATGGTAGCCTTTTTGAGACCAGCTCTATGACAGCGTCATCCCCACCAGCAAGGGCGGATCTACAGTAGGGCTGGGGTGGGCCATGGGCCCCCCGCACTTTTGAAAAAAAAAATTAAAAAAAAAATTTGCAACGAATAATTATAAATATAAAAGAAGGAATGATTGTACACGCATTGGGCATTGGCTCAATGGTAGGAGTTGCCTGCTCCATGCTTTCCACCTGAGGTCGATTCTTCCTATGTGCAAACTTTCGTATTTTTTTACTGCCATCTATGACACTCCTCTCTCTCTCTAGGTTTGTAATTTTTTTTTACTAAATAGAGAGAAATGTGACATCTTTGAATATTAAACTTTTTCTCAAAGTTTAACATTTTTACTGCATATTTATTTACGGACTATGGTGCTAATAAAGAGAGGGGCGAATAGGTGTTACCCAGACTTTTTATTTATCGCTATACAAAAAAAATCTAATACATTGTACAAAAAATGCAATTTAGAGCATTGTCGGTTGGGATCAAGAAAAAATTAGTATCATAATGTCTTGTATTTGAATACCAAAAGAAGTTGGAAGAAGCCTTGATTTATTTTTCACAAAAAAAGCCCTTAACAAAACCTAATTATATGACTTCCTAATAAATTTTTTCTTCATTTTTTTTTTAATAAAACATGTAACTAGTTTCTTATTGAATGGTGCCACCCCCGTGGCCTAATCCGAGCTCTGTCCCTGATTTTCAGTGTCTGTGGCTAATGGCCCCCCCGGACTGAAAATCCTGGCTCCGCCACTGCCCACCAGTGTCGCCGTTGACAAGTTTCTTGAGTTTATTACACAATCTCAGTTCAACAAATATGCACGGAGCAGGTTTAATTAGGGTAACCATGGACAGGTCTTTTGGGGAGAATGCTATCATCCTTCCAGAAACGATAAGCATACTCAGCATCCATATCATATGATCTGATACCAAAATACAAAACAACAAAAATTATGTACGCAAAACAAATGAACAAGAATATATAAGTATCAAAATTTGCTTCAGGCAGTGACCATAAGTAACAGTGAACAAAAATTGAGACATACAACATTACCCCCCTTGTATGGATACAAATATCATATGAGAAGTTAACTTAGAAAAAACTGAACTAACTACTATAAGCAACTCCATCGGTTGCCAAGGCCAAAATTCGGCAACAAGTTTGCGAAAAAAAAGTCTCCATTGAAGAGCTAAACTTAGTGCCAAATTTGGGGCAAAACTATCTTTCATGTCAAATATTGGCGAACCTGCCACATAATCCTTAATGTTTATAATCTCCTATTCTTTTTTATCCAACGGTACATAATGAGTAGTTGTGTGACAAAATGGTTTTGAACCAATGGATTTTTTTTGGCATTTCAACATTGTAAGAGCACCTCCAACAAAACAGCTTTAACAGCCAAAAACAATAACGAGCTTGGATTTTTTTTGGCAATACAAAACAGCTAAATTTTGGCAAAGCCATCTTTTATGGTAAATTTGGTACTACGTTTGGCTTTGCCTAATTTTGGTTTGTGTGCAGACAAATTATCAAAAAACTATAAGCTTGGAGCTTTCACACTTGGCTGATAGAATAAGAGGATGTGCTAAGCCAATTTAGTAGTGTGCAGAAGAACAGAACAATTACTTACAAGATTGCAAACAAAAATTACTTCATTTTATTTAACGAAAAACTAGGAATAATCAAGAAAGAGTACTCAAGAAACTAACAGACAATGAGACAAATGTGGTAAGTAAAATCAACTCTTGATATGGGAAAATTCGAAGAAGAACATAACAATTGATTGCTTGTCAATAGGCATGCTACGGTACACACCCCTCATATGAGATTTTGTGGCTCTAAATATGAGTTTTGTGGCACCAAATATGAGATTTTGTGGCACCAAATATGAGATTTTGTGGCTCCAAATATGAGATGGCATACGGTATGCACCCCATACGGATGGACGGCCGAGATTGCGCCACGTATGACGTGTGGGAATTTGTGCCACGTATGACCATTGACTATATGAGATTTTGTGGCACCAAATATGAGATTTTGTGGCTCCAAAATATGAGATTTTGTGGCACCAAATATGAGATTTTGCGACTCAAAATATGAGATTTTGTGGCTCCAAAATATGAGATTTTGTGGCACCAAATATGAGATTTTGTGACTCAAAATATCAGATTTTGTGGCACCAAATATGAAATTTTGTGGCTCCAAATATGAGATTTTGTGACTCAAAATATCAGATTTTGTGGCACCAAATATGAGATTTTGTGGCTCCAAATATGAGGTCCGCACAAGTCCGCACGGTCCGCACCAAGTCTGCATGGATCCAATATGAGATTGTGTGGCTCCAAATATGAGATTGTGTGGAAATATATGAGATTTTGTGACTTTTCATATGAGTGTGCATACCATATGTCTTTCGTATCTCTAGCCACAAAATCTCATATTTAGAGCCACAAAATCTCATATTGAGTAATTTTTAAAGAGTGCGCATAGTAGCATGACTCTATTTCTAATACCAATTGAGAAAGAGTATAGTTTCATAATTCCAAAAGCACTAACCATACTAAATTGGACGTCAATCATCAAACAAACATTGATTGTCAAACAAACATTGATTTCGAACTCATACGAGTTTATGAGGCAAGTACTTGCAATCTTCACACTGGTTTCGAACTCACACGAGTTTATGAGGCATGACATGTGCTTGACATAATAAAAGAGAAGAAGTTAATAGACAAAGGAGCAGGACTCACCAGATTAAGATGCGCGTTCCGTTGTGAAGTTCGGCCTCTATTGCTCTTAGGGTGGCTCTATCTGCAACCCGTTTTGGACTTCATACAGCCCGGGCAAATTAAATACCAAAATCTTCCTCACAAAAAGACCATTTAGCCCCTCAAATTACTTCATACCACCTATTACACAAAGCTTTTTTCTATTCTTACTACATACCAACCCACTCCACTTCTTTCCCAACCTCTCTTCTTCTTCCTCCTCCTCCAGTCGAAAAAAACCCATACATTAACCCCCATTCTCCTCCTCTGCCCCTCATCTCTCATCTCTCTCAATGGAAAACCTTGGTGAATAAATGGAAGGATCTTCTCCCTCACTAGACATGGAAGAAGAGATCTGGAGAGTAATGGAGCAACTTACAACTCCAACTCCACCAATGGATGCACAAATACAGAACACCGAGGTGTTAGAGGAAAGCATAGAAGTGGAGAGCGAGCTTGGCATCCCGGACATGAAGATTTTCGAGCAAAAAATGACCCAAGAGGTAACCCATTGCTTTTCCGATTTCTCAGCCACTGTTCGTTCGAAACGGTACCACAGTCCCGAAAATCAAAATACATTTCGGTAGTTAATTCCCGAAATCATTCCAGTTTTTTGACAAATTTATGGCCGAAATTAGTAGCACAATTCAGTAGTTATGTACCGAAAATTAGATCAAATTTCGGGAGTTTAAATCCGAAGTTTAAGAACTATGTGAAAACTAATGTTGCTCTGCTCTGGTCTTTTTTTTGGGTGATGCTTCCACACATGGTAGTCTCACAACAGGGTCATTTGGTGCATTAGGTGTACATGACTATACAGAGCACTTCACAACAAAGAAGGTTTGTACTTTTGATGAAGTTATTTACTTTAAACACATTGTATTCCATACGGGCTATTTAGGCTAAATTTTTCTTAAACCATGTGTTCGTAGATGTTTCCCAATGAAGAATAATTGATTCCAAGTACAGTATGCAATTTTCAGAAGGAATGAGGATGTACATTGCCGGAGTTAAGGATGTAGAAGCGGATGGAAATTGTGGTTTTCATGCAATTGCGGCCTTGACTGTCTTGTATTGGCCAGCTATACATGAGGCCGGTTTCCCCATGCCACCGATAGCATTGAATTGGCAAAGATATCGGGAAACGCATGCAACTAGATAGGATGCACCGTTTGGTAGTTGAATCGAAGAGTTTGGAAGGATAATCGGCTCCGACGTAGCAACTGCAGAGAGTTTTGATATTGTTGAGTAGTCAATGTACTTAATTTGTTGATGTATGCTTGTAACTTTGAGAATGCGTACTTCTATTTCGCTACTTTTAAATTTGTACTTGGATGTACTTGTAATTTTATAGAGCTTATTTGTTTATTTTCAAGAGTAAATATCCGAATATCAAAATACATAACCAAAGTCCATCCACCAACCATAAAATAAACATACATAACCAAAGTCATAAAATATTCATAGTCTAACCATACTAGCCAACATACATAACCAACCATAAAATGAACATAGATAACCAAAGTCATATAATATTCACAGTCTAACCATATAGTCAACATACATCACCAACCATATAGTCAAACAAAGAAAACACATTGCTCAAGTAGCATGTGGCGTCTACCATAGGCCTTCATCGTACGTGGTGTCGTAGGCTCTCCCCCGATTGTAGGTCGTAAGATACTCGATATGTTCCGCAAAGCCTAGCGCATGTTAAATTGTGATAGTTCCTCAGTGAATACCTTGTTAACTTCTTGTGCTATAGCTGCTAACTTGAGACCATCGTTGTTTGTTAGAACATACATAACCAACCATATATGTTTGTTAGACATACAAAACTTCAATCAGATAAAGTAAAATAACAAATAACAAATGAAATAAAAAATTACAGAAATAAATATCCGAAAATGAGGCTATATTTTGGCAATTAATTACCGAAAATTTACGCAATACTTGAAAGATAACTACCGAAAAATATTTTGAATTTCGGGAGACAACTCCCGAATTGTCATTGCCCTAAAACTTGTTCCTACCTAGTTCGACAATAAAGTTCCGAAATATGGGTCTTCGTTCGACAATAAGGTTCCGAACTAATGGTAGTTTTTCAGGAGTTAATTACCGTTTCGATCCTCAATTTGGGCAGTATATCTTCGTCAAATTCCGGCCACTTTTCAATCAACAACAAATCACAATGGAAGAATTCTTAGACAGAGGGAGAGGGAGGGAGTATATTCGTATACATACACACACATATATACATATAGAGTTATATACATATATAGATAGAGAGTCCTGTTCAAATCCGGGAGTCCCGGATCCGGGACTCCACTTCCCGATATTTTTTAGATTCGATATCCAATGTGTTTACATTTTCCAAGGTCACAATCTTTAAAAAAAAAAGTATATAAGGGCTTGATCCAAGGAGTTTTCGCAAAAACTTTATATTTACAAAAAGATCAAGCCCTTCCTTATTTTTTTGAAGATTAATTAGGGAAAAAGGAAAACACCTTTTGAACACATTGGACGGCTCGATATCCCCCTTTGCCCAAAACAATTTGTAAAAGCATCAAAACACCGAAAAGGCCTCAATCCCCTGAAATCCCACTTCCTTGACAGGATCGCTGGTGTATAGATAGATATATAACATAACATATAGATACGTTTTATATATATACCCAAAAAAAGATAGGGAGAGGGATAGTACCTCTTAATCGAGGACCAGAGTAGAGGGAGTGGTCGCCGTCGCCGGTAAGTAGGTCGGTCGGTCGGACTGTTCTTTGTTGGAGGAGAAGTCGGTGGTGGTGACTAGTGGTCATGGAGGTCTGCAACCGATGAGAGAGGGAGAGGGAGGAGGGAAGAGAAAGGGTTTGGGTGTTTGAAATTTGGGAGGCAAATAAGTGTAAAGGGTGAATGGGTAGTTTTGGAACTTTGCCGGGTTATATGAAGCAAATATAGAGATTTGACACCTCACCAAGGTTGTATTTAGCAAACGGGCTATATGAAGCCAAAACCGGGTTGCGGATAGAATCACCCTTGCTCTTAATTTATAAGGGAAAAATAAGTTAGAATTGTGATAGGAGAGGGAAAGTGGATTCCTTTCCTAACTCAAATTGGCTAATTAAATGTTGCCAAGTGTTGCTAGGGCACACAAATCCATCACAAATCGCCACGTGTTGCTAGGGCACACAAATTGGTTAATTAAATATTGTCAAGTGTCCACAAGTCAAAGTTTTATGAACGTTGAATTGAATATGATCAAGTTACCAAAGAAATTACCAACTCTATTATAATATAAACAAAATTTAAAAAAAAAAAAACATTAAACCAGAAACATGCAAGGAAACAAAATAAAACAGGAATCGTAATCAGAACTTAATGACCCTTTGAATTTAGGAAACAGGAAAATAAGATAGTGTTTTAAAAAAAAATAAAAAATTCTCGCATTGATATATAGCATTAGTTTGTTTATCATGCTTTTTTTTTTTTTTTGATAACCAGGTGTCCGGACCAGTTTTCACACACCAAGTTTGAAGGACCAGTTTTCGCACACCTCGACTAATAGACTCGCATTAATACTAATTTTGAAGGTTTCCGACTTTGATGCTTATATATGTATGGAGATCAAGATAGTGACTAAACAGAGAAATTGGCTGTTGCATTAATACCAATTTTGAAGGATTATGGCACATTTGCCTGGCAACTTGACTTGATGAGTACCTTCATCCAACTTTTCCTCTCTCCAAAGGACACAATTATAATTAGAGCCTATTAAGCTAGCTTAGTCGCGACTACTTCCGTTTTTACCATTGGGTTATGCGTACTTCGACCAATTCTGTACCCTCCGACCAAAAATAATGTTTTTAATTAACGAGTTTGGACTTTTGTTAATCTTAATTTGGAAAACTTTTTTTTTTTTTTTTTTTTTTTGGAAAACATTTTTTTAATAATTTTTTAAAAATATATTTTTAATGGAAAATATTATTTTCAAATTTTGAAAATACATTTATAAATGTTTTATTTTTATTTTTGTAAATCATTTTTTAAAAAACAAATTTGAAAATACTTTTCGAGAACAATTTGAATATCATCCGAATATTTTCGTAAACAATCTCATCTTTGTCAATCCCACTCAACCCCACCTCCCCCCTGGGATTATTTAGTACCCCGCATATAGGGATAAAAATAATATCAGGATTAACAATCATGAGCATCATTTGGGAACCAAACATGGGATAAGCCAAGAAGTGGTACAGTTAGTCCTATCTCAGGCAGTTAATCCACGAATCAAATCAAACGAAGAATTGTAATCCAATCTCATGGCTAATTCAATCAACCAAACAGGCCCTAACATAGAAAACAGAAGGAAGCGGCTCAAGAATTATCCAGGGAGGTCAAATCTGTATTTCTTTCAACCCCCCATATTACAAATGAATAGCAACTCCCGTCAAAGTTCTTCATATCAAAGTTCTTCATATCATAAAACAAAGAACTTCATATTACCCGCCCAACAAGAACAAATGCACCATCAATATACTTCAACATGCCATTGCTTGTTCTTTTTAAGTTGGGACAGCTTCTCTTCCCAGCTCTCACCCCTCTCCTCCGCAACCCTCTTCAGGGTATCTTGAATCCCAGGCATCATCCCCTTGAGCCCGCAGAAGTAAATGTGGGCTCCACCATCCAACATCTTGAAGATCTCGTCGCTGTACTCCTCGATCTTATCCTGGACGTACATCTTGCCTCCGCCCTTGTTCTTCTGTTCGCGGCTCAGAGCTCGGTCGAACCGGAAGTTATCCGGGTAGTCCTTCAGATACTTGGTGAATTCTTCGTCGTAGAGGAGACTGTCGGTGTTGGCCACCCCTAGAAAAAGCCAAGCGAGGCCCCGGAATTTGAATGTGGGAACAGATTCCATGAACATGCGACGGAGGTAGCCTCTGAAGGGGGCCACACCCGTACCGGTTGCTATCATTATGTGGGTGGCGTTTGGGTCTTCTTCTGGTAATAGCATTATCTTTCCGGATGGACCTGCCAATACATTGTTTCAATTACGAGGACCATCAGTCACTCAGTTCCATGTAATAATAAACCAAATGCAATTACAAAAAAGTCCAAAACCAATTCAAAAAAAACCCTGTGTATTTATCCTATCACTTCTGGAAAATATGAAACATACTAATGTGATTTCGTGTGTTTTAGCCACCGTAATCCAATACCAAATTCCAGAACTGACATGCCAGTGAAGCAAAGATTGATTGCACACAACATGACCAATTTAGTCATCGAATCAGTCAATTTTAGAAGGAAAGGGAGAGCATACTTTTGGTCTAAATAAGAAAATATCAAATAAATGGTGCAACCGCTCAAGAACTCTGCACTCCAATTCAGATGTATCAAAACAAAACCTTTAAATGAAAAAAGTTGGACCCCTGTGATTTTACACAAGAAGACAAAATACATGTCCATCCTTGCAAAACTTTGAAAGGTTAGGCAATTTGACTGGAATTTGAAGAAAATTTTGGCCTCACTGAGTCAAACTCTCATCTGTCTCGTCTGGCTGTGTGAGAAACTGGGAATGCAGAAAAGGAAGGTGGTCGAGCAAGAACAAATTGGTTACAAGAATAACAGAACCATTTATAAATGGATAAAGGGTTAGTAAATCCTTTATCCCTTGCCACCTTTTCTGAGCTAGTTGAAGGTATACACGTTTTGCATAGAAACTCAAGAATTGAGTTACTGATTGGTGAGGTGCTGGTCTGATTGAAGCTTAGGGGAAGAGTAAATAACTGGTGGGACCTTTTGCAGACTAGGGACAGGCATATGACCAGCGGCACCTCTAGCAGAGACTAATGATCAGCAGTTGCGCTTGTCTAGTTTCTCACTCATACATGTTGTCTAAGATTATTTCACACACATTGTGATACTTCCTTAGTACTTAATTAGAACAAATTTCTTTTATGTGCCAAATTACCAAAAAAATGTCTCCATTGTATATTTATAGTGGATGAGTTGCAAACCAGGTGCTTGGCCAATGGCCAGTAATGATATCTGACTTATGCGATGTAGCCAAACACCTATGTAGCATGGATACTGACACGGATACGGACACCGACACGGATACGGAAAATTCTAAAAAAATGGACACGGACACGGCAAAAATAGATAAATAAATAAATAATTGTATATGTAAATATATTATATATGTATGCAGGAACAGTTTATATGCATAGATAAATACACTTTCTTTTGATATGTAAGATATCTACATATTGTTATATACATATATATAATTTCTTTTGATATGTATATATATATATATATATATTGTTATATATATATAAAAATATATTTTGGTACACACAAAGCATTATGATATATTTCCCAATTGTATATATATATATATAGAGAGAATGAGAGAGAGAGAAGAGAATTTATTTCTAAAATGGGATTCCCGTTCCATGGAAATCCATGATCCAAATATTTTTTTGAAAATCCGATCCGTCAATGTTTTTTTTTGAAGAAGGTGTTTTCAAGGGTCCATGCGGAAAATCTTCAAAAAAAATCTACATATCCAAGTAGTTTTCCAAAAAATTTTATATTAAGGAGTTTTATATATATACACCGCGATCTGATCAAGCCCAATTGTTTTTGGAAATTCTTTTTTTGAAAGATTTTCCGGCGTGGAAACTTGAAAAAAAAAATACCTCTTGAACACATTGGACGGCTCGGATTTTCCAAAATAATTTGCAACACAAAAAAATCAATTTTTTCTTATTTTCGGGAGGTGTGGACTAGAAGTTTTCTATATATAGAGAGAGAGAGCACTTCTAAAACGGGATTCCCATTTCCGGACTCTCCATGACCAAATATTTTTTGAAAATTCCGTCCAATGATATTTTTCAAGGGTCCATGATCCGAACGTTCAATGTTTTATATTTACGGTTTAAAACGTGTCAAGCCCTTTTAAGGAAGATTTCCCCGCACTTGAAAACACCTTCTCAAATCATTTTCAAAAAATTTGCAAAACAAAAAAATCAATTTTTTCTTATTTTCGGAGGTGTGGACTAGAAGTTTTCTATATATATCCAAATAGTTTTCACAAAACAGACTACCTCCACGTTCCCGATTTTTTATGATCCGAACCGTTCAATGTGTTTAAAACGGATCAAGGTCTTCGGAAGGGCTTGATCCAAACAATTTTTCACAAATCAGGTATTTTTTTTCAAGGTCTTCCTGATTTCTTTTTAGGGATTTCTCGCGGGGACCCTTAAAAACACGTTTTAAACATATTGGATGGTTCGGATTTTGCAAAAAACAATTTTTAAAAACTTCAAAACACCCAAAAACCTTCAGTCAAGGATCCGTGACTGGAAGCTTGCCGTATATATATATATGAGTACATACATATGTACATATATATACATATACACAGCGAGAGAGTGTATATATGTAACATGCGTGTCCATGCCGTGTCCCCCGCGTGTCCCTCTCCAAAAAATAATTTAATTTAAGAGACACACCAAGTGGCGTGTCCAATACGTGTCGCCGCGTCCCCGTGTCCGATATGTGGACACACAACCTCTAGAAGTGTCGGTGCTTCATAGCCAAACACAAAGGATGGAGGGAACAATGGTGTCCTTAATCATACTTCGTGCAGGACGCTAGCGGACTTAAAGTCAGATAAAATACTACATTGTACTTTCAGGATTTCATTAATAAATATATTCACGCCAATATTGTTGTGTTTAACTGCATATCAACGCATTTCTGTTTATCTTTTAAAGAAGGAATTACTATAAAGTTAGCTTTTCAGAAGTAAATAACTCCTTGATCCAGCTCTCTCGTTTTCAGAAGCCAAATCTTACCTGTAATTTTGATTTTGTCCCCAGGCTTTAAGTCACAGAGGAAATTGCTGCATACACCTTTCTTTGAAGGGTCTTCTTTTCCAGTCTCAGGATCATAATAGAGAGCACGTCGAACACACAAACTTGCTGTCTTACCATCAAAAAAGTCTCCATACCTGGTGGATGCAATCGAGTAAAGACGAACATTTTGAGGAGTCCCTGGTTTCTTTGGATTTTCACCCTATAATGCATGGAAATACTTTTTCATTAAACTTCAAGCTGAGGTTACACATCTCGTAGTCAATTAGCGTTAGGAGAAGAAACTGTAAGCCAATAAGAGTCTGAGTTTAGTCTATCTAAACAAAATGGCTTATTTTCGTTCTCTTAAAAAAAAAATACGTTTTATGTCAAAAATTATACTTTTCTCATTCAACTCAACTAGGAATCCGGAAAAAAACTAGTATTAAAAAGAAATGACCACATGTTAAAGGAAGTCAGAATTTTTCACTTATTTCATCATTAGTGAACTTTTTCAAAGTTGGTCCATATTACTTTACTTCTCTTATTCCATTTGACAAGATAAGTCAAAAAAGCAAAAAAGTTTGACAAAAAAGTTGCAATAATTCAAGAAATACCCGCAGGATAAGTAGCACAAGGGGAAGCTATGGATAATCTTCTCATACATATGATTGGTTGAGTCTCCAAATTTTAGCATAAAGCACGAAACTCATTCCAAGAGAAGGTAAACAATAACCTACTGAATTTACAACTTACAGGAGGAATCACGCCATAACTCTGTCCTTCCCAATAGGGAACATTGCCACCGTGATCAATCACAATATGACAAGTCTCTCCTGGAGCTTTTGGGCCTACAAGCCTCTCAACAGAGACAATGGTAGCTGTATACGGCCCCTTGGGCTTGTGTAAGTTTAGTGGAGGCTCATTTACATCTTCAAGTGCCAAAGGTGAAACGGAAACCTTAGGTTTGCTGGCATGTTGCACTGACATGCAAACTACAGACTGGCTTCTCAACTTGCCATTCTTGGTTTTCAAGTCCAATGGTGAGAACGACACCCCTAACTTATCATGAAAACTTATGTTATGCACCTGCCACAAATGAAACCAGTTTCTTGAAATTAGTATCCTAGAGTATTTCGTTAATGCTGACAAGGATATAAGAATAATAAAAGCAATGGTAATTTTTTTTTCTTTTTTTTTATCCGCAGCAAGGGAAAATTAATCAAAACAAAGAAGCACATAGCAAACTGGAGAATCAAAAGTTGACCAGCACAGAGGACTGGATATCAAATAAGCTCTTTAATAGGTACAATTAAACCCCATACCCAACAAATTTCGAAAAACATTGACCTGATTTAGTAATCCTTAGCGAATCCATCTTAAAGTGGATTCTAGCGCAATTTACTGATGGTTAACTTCCATAGGCCAACCGAAAACTGCTTCAAATTTCTTTGGCAGGGACAATAAAATGCATCTAAGCCCACATATAGAAGATCTTTATCTTGCTAGAAATTACACTATTGATTGAAAACTGTGCAGCTACATTCCACACATCTAAACGCTAGCAATTCGCACATTCTATCAAACAAGTGGCATACAAACAAAAATAGAAAACGATACCAGCTTCTGGCCCAAAGCAAAACAATCATAAACCATAAAAGCGAAGGAGAAAAACCCACATTATCGTAGAATAGAACCCATAAAAACATGTTGAATTCTGTCATAACATCCACATGATATCGCAGAAATGAAACTACAATAACCTGAAAATCGATTTTTGCAAACTTCACAATAATTTCAGAAAGCAAAAAATTCAGGAGATACAAACAAAGCGACAAGCATAAAAGACATTACAAATAATCATATGAGGGTTTGTGAGTACCTTAAGACCAGATCTTCTGATAGACAAATCGCTGTTGAGAGGGACACTGAGAGAGACCTTCAACCAAATTTAAACACAGTTTACGACATAATCCGGAGATTAATGAACGTAGATTGAAAATAACCCAGAAACATTTAACATCGAAATGGGTAAAAATTTGCAAGAGTCGAATTACCTGAGAGACAGCGGAGTGAGCCATGATCGGATCAAAAGAACTTCAGCACAGGAAGAGATTCTTATAAAGGATTAATTTAAGAGAGGCTTTGATCCTTTGGACCTTTGGAGAGTTGCAAAGGACACGATTTTTGACTCTTGAAAATGGAAGAGTCGGGAGAACTGAAGTTGGACTCTTCAAACGCAAATCTCTCTCTCTCCCTCCCCCTGACAACGTGTGATTAGTTTAATCTGATTTTCCAATTTGCTTTTTTAATTTTATTAAATTCATTTACTATTTTAACTTTATTTATTTAATTAGTCATTTAATTTGATTTTGGTCTTACATTTAAGGTCATTGTTTAGTGCATTAAACAAAATGTACTCTCTTCCTTTAATTACTATAGCTTTATTATTAATATTTATTTATTACTTTATTTCTTCCTTCCACCGGCCAAAGTTAACTCATTTGGGCTTTATATTAATTCATTTAATTATTTAATTCATTTATTTTATTTTATGTAGTTTTTATTTAATTCATTTCTTTTATTTAAATTTCTTCTTATCTCTTTTTACTCATTTTAACTCAAAAACTAACAAAGCGGTTGTCAATATTTTCACCAAAATACCCAACCGTCTCAGGTGAACAAAAACACTCTCAAAAAATTAATCAAAAAAAACTTTAATTGTAAGGGTTCTTCATTACTAACCTTAAAAAAACCAAAAACTAAAAACACAAACTCAATTTATATTTTTTTCAAAATTTTCTAGATCCAAAAACTAGTTTTGAACAAAAAACTAGTTATTTCAATACATCTTTTAAAACTTAAAACCAAAAAGCCGAAAAAAACTTTAGAATTTTCTTAATTTTTTGTAAACTTCATCTCCAAAAAAAAACATTTTGTTCCAAAAAAAAAAAAAAAAAAATTCTTGAGCAAGGTCACATTAACCCGCCATTATGATTGTTTTTTGGAAATAGTAGTACCTTTTGATATGAAAAATTTGTGTTATGGAGTATTGACACGGGAGTACTTAATTTCTAACTTTTCAATAATACTAATAAAGTGTCTTGTTTAATTTTTTTGAACCCTAATTGAAAATCGTTTTTTTTTTCTTTCAAGAAATAATAATCAAATTTCATAATGTTAGACAAGTTTAAGATTTGACCAGTCATTTTTAAATTACTTATATCTTTTTTAATTGATAATGTTTTATGTGATTTTTACAACTGTTGTAATAAACTAATAAATCGAGATCTATATTACTTATAAAAAACAATACTTATTAAAAGATATAGAAATATTTTTCATAGGATTGGAATTCCTGAAAGTGTCTTTGACTTTTGGATGGAAAGACATGTCATTTCCTCATTTATGTAAAATATGATTAATTCTAGTATTCCAATGTTTGTCTTTTTTATAAACGTTCTTTTAAATTCACAAAATTAAAAGTTTTTTTAATCATCAATCAAAAATCTATTTTTCCCAATTCCATCCCTTTTTCAACTCCTTTTATCCCCAAACACTCTTTTGTTTTATTCAACTTGAAATTACCACTTCATCAACGTGATTAAGGGGCGGACCATTGTCAACGTGATTGTAATATTGATTAGTACCTGACCAGATCTTCTGATAGACAACGTGATTGTAATATTTTGCACTTTAAATTTTGTAATATTTTTTCAATTTTAGTGAGGGATTTATTATTCATTGTTAAGACAACTTAATTAGCTAATTAAAATAATATAAAGTTTCTAAATATAAAGTGAAATTTAAATGCAAATTTAAGAAAATAATTTACTTGCAAATGTACTTTTCTAAACCATTCTTAAATGAGTAATTAAATAAATAAATTTGCCCAAAAGTTTGAAAAGAAAAACATTGTTGGACCTTTGGGAGAGCTTAATGGCGGGGTGACTTGTCAGGATGTCGGTTGGACCTTCAAGCTCTCTCTCTCTCCATTCCCCTCTCTCTCTTTCTCTGATTTTCCAATCTTTATTAGTTTATAAATTACTCCGCCAGAGTCCTGCTAAATGAACACCATTTTGGTCTCAGTACACGGTCATTGTTGGGTGGTTATGGGAAACGCGATAGTTATAATGTGGGTGTAGTGAGACCATAAGCTAGGTGTATTTAGAACCTACCTTCCATAGAATGCTTAACTATGGTGGGTGCCGGATAGGTTAAGTTTCGCCCGCTTTATGATTTGGGTTTTAACTCAAAACTATTTTATTCACTAACAAAAACCAAAAAAATCAACAAAAAAAAGGAACTTAATTCTACTAACCTTAAAAAACTAATTTTTTAATGCAAAAAAAACCAAAAAAAATAGTTAGTGGAACATTAATTTTTTTAAAGATCCAAAATGCCAAAAAAAGTAGTTAGTGGAACAAGTTAATTTTTTTGCAAAACTAAAACCTTAACCCTAGTTAGAAAATGTTTTTGCAAAACTTTTAAGTGAACAAGTTAGTTTTTTTGTAAAACTAAAGATCCAAAAAAAAAAAATAAATCTAAACTCTAAGTTAGTCATTGCCTTAAATTTAATGGGATTAATCCTTATTCTTGTTTGTCTTTTTGAAGTTCTTTTAGATTCACATTTTAATTTTTTAATTAATCATTCATCAAGGAATCTCTCTCTCTTTCCCTTTCCCTTTCCCTTTTCCCTTTTTCCCCTTTTTACTCTTTGTTGGTTTGTACGACTGTCTCGGTTCATGCGGGTGGGGGCGGTATGCGGTGACAAGACAGGATCCTGGTGGTGTCTCTCTGGCCCGTTTATGGGGTTTGCTTGTAGATTTTGGGGGCATTTTTGGGTTATATCATGTGAGGGATTTGCATCGAAAGTGCGGGTGCCAACGTTCATGTCCTTACGGCAACCGTGGTGGTCTGAATCTCTAGTGCAAACATCTCTCTCTTCTCCCTTCCCATTCCTTTCTACCATTCTAAAATTGAACACAATCCAACATCTAAAGAAACAAAATTAATAGTTTCATTGTTGGGTGACTCACGGTTGAGAATGGCGTTTTGGTGACTTGTTGATGTCGGTTGTTCTTTGGTTTCCCCTTCATTCCCCATCCAGTGGCTTCATCTTCCTGCTTTGGTCTTTATTGTTAGGTGAGTCCGTTCTTGGCCTACTGATAATGGGTGGTTATGGATGCTGATAGGTGGATCAGGGTGGCGTTTATGGCGGCTAGTTGATGGTCGGCGTGGGTGATAGAGTGGCGGTAATGGGGTGTTAGCAGATAGGATTTTCGACTGCTTTATGATTTGGGTTTAATTGTTTATATTGGGTATGCCCTATTTGGGCTAGACTGTTAGATGTTGAGCTTCGCCCTAGGTTTTTTTTTTAAACCCATCAAGTGTTCTAATTTCTCCAACATTAGTTGGAGTCCCTCTCCTCTCCCCTAACTTGATGTATCCTTTGTCATGTTTTCCTGACTAAATTTTTTGCCTATAAAAATATATATAGGGGAATTGATATTCGCATTCTCTAATTTGTCAATGGCACTCCCCAAATATATGGGGAGCAGATGATTTTTCCCTACTTAAACCTTAAGATGGTTTGTTTCTTCTCGCCACGATAATTCCTCTCCCATCTTCTGAACAACACTCGAATTTAAACTTATATACGGTGGCGGACTAAAATCCTATAGATTGGAGTCAAGCGAGTATATATATATATATATATATCAAAAAACTTCAATCCAAACTCCCAAAATTTTAAAAACGTCCGGACCTCCACCTTCCCAAATTGAATCATGTGTTATGTGTTTATTATAAGCATTTATCGCTTATATTTGCTACTTAAACGCTATTACAAATAAGGTTTGGATAGACGATATTATGTATAAGCATTTATGTTGGGTAGACCGACCCTATTAATTTTTATAAATTTTAAAAAATAAAAATGATTGATAACTTAAAATTTTAAGAGTTTTTACCCCACACAAATAGAAATTTTAAGAATTTTTTTACTAAAGGGACTTGTAGGGGCCAATCCATAATTTTTTTCTTAATTTACTTGAAAAACTAGTATAATACATGAGAATATTTGAAATTGTGCAAGGGCACGAGTCCTCCCAAATTTCAACCCAAAACTCACTCCCATTGGACCACAAAAATCACATTCTTAAGATACGAAAATGAAACAAAATTCATATATTGAGGATCAAAACCGCAAAAATTGATGTTCAAAAAGGACGCCAACTGCATATCGAATAGTATTTTAAGGACGGGTGAGTCTATTTACAACCCTTTTTGCTCAAAATAGCCCGTTTGGTAAATACAACCCTGCTGAGGTGGCAAATTTACCTATTTGCCTCATATAACCCGATACATTTCCAAAATTGCCCCTTCTTAATTTTTGCCAAATTTCAACACTCAAAACTCACTCCCACTCAAAACCCTTAACTCTTTCTCTTCCCTCCTCACATAACTCATTACAGCCTCCATCACCACAACCGACTCTTCTCCTCACCGATCGACCCACCTACCGGCGACAACCATGGCGACGGCGACCACTCCTCCAACCAATCTACTCTCTCTCTCTCTCTCTCTCTCTCTCTCTCTCTCTCTACTCTCTCTCCAGCTCTCCGACCTCGACCTCAGCCATCACCCTTTCCGTCGAACCAGTCGAAGAAATCGCCGCTGTTTTATTCGTCTTATTTTGGCACATTTCGGATATTTACTCCCGAGACTAAACACATAACGCGGATACAAATTGCAGAATTATGGCCAACATATCGGATATTAACTACCGTTAACAATGTATGCTTTTTGGTTTTGGCACATTGTGGATATTAACTCCCGAAACTAAACCCATAATTCGGATACAAACTACTGAATTATGGCCAATATTGCGGATATTAACTACCATCACCAATTTCTGCTCTCTGGATCTGGATTGGAAAGGTTCGGGTATTAACTCCCGATTTTATGAGTAAATTTCGGGTATTAACTACCGAAATGTATTGTGATTTTCGGGACTGTGGTACCGTTTCGAACGAACAACGATTGAGAAATCGAAAAAGCAATGGGTTACTCTTGGGTCTTTTTTGCTCGAAAATCTTCATGTCCAGGTTACTCTTGGTCTGTATTTGTGCATCCATTGGTGGACTTAGAGTTGTAAGTTGCTCCATCACTCTTTGGAGCTCTTCTTCCAAGTCTAGTGAGGGAGAAGATCCTTCCATTGATTTCCCAAGGTTTTTCATTGAGAGAGATGAGAGATGAGGGGCAAAGGAGGACAATGGGGGTTAATGGCTGGGTTGTTTCGATTGGAGGAGGAATACGATGGAGGAGAAAGGAAGAAGAAGATAGGTTGGGAAAAGGAAGAAGAAGATAGATTGGGAAAAAAGTGGAGGGGCTAAATGGTCATTTCGCGTAGAAAAAAGTTTGTGTCTAGTGGGGTGGTATGAAGTAATTTGAGGGACTAAATGGTCATTTTTCAAATTTTTTTACACGGTTTTTGTATTTATTTTACAAGGGCTACATTGAAAAAATTTGGACTACCCTTTTAATTTTTTGATTTGGAAAAAGGCAAGATAAGAGTGTGGGATTTATTTTGCAAGGGCTACATTGAGCCAAAAATGGTTGTAAATAGACTCACCCTTTAAGGACAATTAAAACAAATTTTTATGGATCCGAGATGTTGTAGTGCTAACTCTGTTGTGCACTCTCTAGTGCGCATTCGAGTTGTCCTCCCAACAATCAACGGTTTAGAGTGTTTTTGTGTATCTGCGGAGATCAGAAATGGTATACGTAAAGAAGCTTACACATCGCCATATACAAAATGTAAGTGCTTATTTGTGTTTTTTTAAAAACGTGTTTCCAAAAAACGACTTCATGTTCTCACATTCTGTTTATGGTTTGGTGTAAATTTCCTTACGTATAACATTTCTCCTACGGAGATAGATAGATACCGCACTACAAGGTTTGGATGGGAGGATTTCCAACTCCTATTTTACCCATTTGTTTTTTAATAATTTTTATGGGAATTAATATTGGCACTCCCTTTTCTATTGACACTCCTTTTTTTTATCTCTATACATAAAGTGCAAAAATAAGTTTACATAATAGAAAAAAATGCCAGTAAAAAAAAAAGAGGAGTGTCAATAACACTTAACCATTTTTTTTATTCGCATCAATCTTAAAAAAAATCTTAAAATGGTGACTCACGTGCTAAGGTGGTCTTCAGATCTATTGAATACTAAATTTATACCCTCGTATACGAACAAAATTGTCCATAGGTACACAAAACAACAGTTGCTATTAGCGGCAGAGAATAAAGCAGAGAAAAACCAACACACACACAGAAACGGGAAAACAATTGGCTCGCGAAATTTCTCCATAAGGTATGCTCGAAAACCTCGAAAGATTTTCCAAACCCCTGTGTCTTTTCTTCCTTAATTTTAGCAATCCTGTTTGGCTGCCGGGTAAATTTTCCGAGGCTGTATAGAAAATCGAAATTCCGAGTCGCGAGTAGAACTGGTTTGGGTGAATCGTTTTCCCTCTGTATTTCCTGCAATCAAGTTGAGGGTTTCTGTTATTCTGTTTCAGAACTGTTTTTTTGGTTGAGGATTTCTTAGCAGTTCTTTTGGTTTAGGGATCGGTTTGGAAATTATTTGAGAAGCATTTATGGGGACTATGAAATGATGTATGTGGAGTGGAAAATTATACTAATCAAATTTAATTTTGGTTGTCGGATGCTACATTTTTTTTGAAAAAAGAAAATAGGTGGCGAACTTGTGCATGTAGAAACATTTTATGAAAAGTTCTGCGGTATGTTACGGCTTAGTGTACTGGTAATCTTTATGAATTGATACCGTTTTGTGGGTTTATATGTTTTGGTTTCTTTTATAATTCTTATGACAATTGTGGGATGGTCTTGTTTGGTGGTTGATTAATGAAATGTACAAGTGTTTGCATGAAAGTAGTTAATTGATTAGTGGATGTTAGTTTACTAGCATTTATTGGAGTTTGAAAGTAGTTAATTGGTTTGATATGTGCTCATATACTGACCTGGAATGTGCTGTTTGTGCTGCCAGATCTAAAGTCAAGCATTGTGTGTATCACACACACCATCATGACTTCTTCTGTTCATCATCTCTCTGGTATGTTCTATCCCATGAAGTTTGCTCAGATTCATCTCTCATGTCTTTGTAATCTACTGGCCTGTTAGTTTTTTGTTAGTTGGATGGACCATGTCAGCCCAAGCACCTCTTGTCTTTGTTTTTTGTTTTTCCTTCGAGGCAATATTTTCTCCACAACTGTACCATTTTTTGAGATACTGTTTTTTACTCATTCTGATCCATTCAGCAAGTGGTGGTTTCAGCTGCGAACCCTTGACTGTTACATTCTCTAGTAACTAAAAAATTTGTCCAACGAGAGTCTAACATGCGAAGTGCATGAAAAACAAGGCTAAAATTGACCCTATTCTTGGTTTTGTGAAGCCCTAGTTGTGCTTAATATAAGATTTGATGCTTTGTCCAATTCGTCTGTTCGTGGTCACTATGAATGATATACAAATGTCATTGATAAGGACCCAATAGCAAGCTTATCAGGTTTGTCGGACCGCAAACTAAAATTCATTTTCAATTGTTTCTTCTGTATGGATGGTTTCATGTATTGGTTTTTGTCTAGGAACTGAGAGAGGAAGTGTCTAGAGGCCTTATTTATGCCATCCATATGTGATTACTTATTTGTTGTAGTGTTCTATAAGCCGTAAAGTTTCATGGAAATGAAATGGCCTTCGTTTTATTTACATCTTTGAAGGTTTAGCCTGTTATCTTCTGAAACTTGTGTCTTTGGTTGAGTTACTCGCAATTGATTGTTTGAGATTTTTCCTTTGCTCAGATGATAGTGAAGCTGATGCCCACCAAAAGCATTATGAAACTCAAGTCCAGCCTTCATCTCCAGCAACTGGGATGCTTCATCCTGGCATGACAACTGCAAATGTTCAGTCTCTGGTACCTCCACAATTTGGATCAGAAAATGCAATGGTATGCTTGAAGAAGCAACTCTCATCTATGTTATCAAATTTATGAACATTGCCACCAACCTGAGCAATTCTGATGAATTTGGGTTGAATATTTTATTAGTGAAGCGGGATTCACAATAGTGGAGCAGGGCCTCTTTTTAGTCTTGTTGGTCTTATGCTAGGATTTTTTAATACTATTTCATCCAACAATTGGAAGTATTTTGATTTTATCTGACAAAGAGAAGGCTAAACAAGTTTAGGATCTGAAGTAGATTAGCAAGTGGGGGTTTGTCATATCTGTTCATGTAATCTCATTTTGGTTTGGAAGAATTTCAGAGTGGAATCTACTTGGTAACTCATTTGGTGCTGCCTTGATGATATAGACTCTGGTAACTTAAGATTAGGGATGTTGGGCAATCACGCTCGTGAATAGTATCTGCAGGCTGCAGATATCTTGCTAAGATGGTTTTTCCATTTCCATTTGCTTCAACTCATCCACCCAGTTGTTATGATCTTATTGCTATTTCTACCGCTTTGTTAAGGAACTTTGTATCTGATTTTGGTCTAAGCTTGATGTGGAGATGGCTTATGAACATGTCAAGTAGAATTTTTTTACTCCTGTTATGGTTTGAGTATGGTTTTTGGTACGTAGTAGAAATTGGTGCCAATGGATGTTTTCCGACTGTAAAGATAGTGAAAAGGAAAGTGGAAAACCAAAATTAGAGAATTAGTATGGGTTGAGAACTTGAGATGGTAAAGTTAGGAATGGTAGCATGTAATTTTAACTGAAGCAGTAACTCTTGATGAAGCAAAACATTGAAGCAAGATTATGTATCTGATCCAAATAGTTGATACAGGGGTCGTTAAAATGAGCTCAGTTGGTAGCGACTATGATATGGTTCATGGAAGGTGCTGCTTTCAGAAGATGTTATAGTGAGAGATGTTTTTTCTAGCAGTTAGCACTACTCATTTGGATATCGGCATATCTGCTGCAGAGATTCATTATGTTCATACTTAGCTACTGGAACCATAAACCGCACGATTGAACTACCGAATTTTCTCTATCTAAAGCAAGACTATAGTTTCACATTAGAAAATATCTCTTTCTTACTTTGCATGATTTGCTGGCTTTTATTATTCGACTTAGGTCATTACTTGGTCCAAAGAAAAGTTCTGTATTAAAATCCTTGTGTAAATGAACCAGCTACCATAATGATCCTCGTTCTTCCTGACTTAGAATACTTGGATGCTAGATTTTTTTATTTTTTTGTGGGCGAGTAAAACCTCATAGAATGACTCAAGAACTATGAAGGCATAGGGGCATAACCCAGAAACAACACAGAGGACACACACACCAAAGAAACAAGAACTAGAAAAACAACCAGCACCCCAACTTGGTTGGAAAACCCAAACCAGCCACTAGAAAAGCATACGCAACAAACCAATACTTAACACAAAGAAAACAAGCTAATGCTTGAAACTGTGTAGTGCACCCTTCGCTCCCCACAGATTAATCTGTTTTGGTCAGTCTTCTCCAGATTAATCATGGAGGATAGCTTAGCTCTGATGTCCCTCACAATGCTGCGAACCAGATTGTTGGGATCCATACCCCAATCTTGAAAAATAAGTTTGTTCTTCTGCCCCCAAAGAAAATTGATGGTTGCAGCCCGATGATAGCTTATAGAACGCTTTACAAAATGCTTCCTATGGCATTTCCCTGCTTCAAGGCGCATAGGATCTCTAGCTACTTATTTTTCCTCTAAGATATTTCCACAGTTCTGCACCATAGCAGCCTTCAAAGAAGACCTGATTGCGGCTCTCCACTCCCGAGTTACACAGGACACAACGGGCATCGTTAGTCAGCCCCCCAAGCAGCCAGTCTATGCCTAATGGACAGTCCCATCCCATGAACTCTAAGCCAGTGAATAGTTTTATTCTCGCTCTCATTTGTACATGGGCATCCCATTGGTGCCTTTTTAATAAGAAATTATTTCTTATCCAAAAAGGAAAAAAGAAAAGAAAAAGGGTAAGCTGTTGAATAAAAACACATCTAGGAATCCTCTGACCAAACCAAATATCCTTATTCCAAGGTTGAATCTGGTGTTTAACCTTCAAAGCTTTCGAAGCAGGTTCAGAGATACACATCCCTGAAGAGGAGAGGGAATCAGTACCACATTATATGGTTGAGATCCATTGGAAGCTGGAGTTAACAAACCTGACATTCATAATTTAACATAACTTGTTTGAGAAACATTTGTTTTCATTTTGCTGATCCATTGAAGCACTCATATGACTCAGGGGCATGCAGCTTACCCATATCCAGATCCTTACTACAGAAGCATCTTTGCTCCCTATGATGCACAGCCATATCCTGCACATCCACAACCCTATCCTGCACAACCCATGGTATGTTGTTTTACTTGTTGAATACCTCCATTTCTGAGAGCTGGTACATATCTCACCACATTTTGTCCACTTGTTTAGTTCACTGCTTACATGGCAAGATATGCTTTTGTCCTGATTTTGTTCCAATCATCCAATTGAGTGGTGAAATAAAGCAGTGTCAAAATCAGGCAGCATAAAGCATTACTCTTCATAAAGTAATACACTAGAGGAGCGTGTACAAATACAATACTACGCTTCAGTATATACCCAACTAATTTTTAACTGTTGTCATTTTTCCCTTTAGATCCTGTGGTTGTTTGGCAATGTGATTTCAGGTCCACCTTCAGTTGATGGGAATTCAGCAAGCCGGTGTTCCTCTGCCATCAGAGGCAATTGAGGAGCCTGTGTTTGTAAATGCAAAGCAATATCATGGCATCTTACGTCGTCGGCAATCTCGTGCCAAGGCTGAAGCAGAGAAAAAACTTGCCAAGTCTAGAAAGGTACAGCATGGGCTAAAGATTCCTGTGTCCCACAATATAGACTATTGTCACTATTCTGTAGAAAACTTCTCCTGCTTGTATTAGGCAATCAGCCCTCAATGTTTCTAACAATAGGTCATTGCTGATTCTTTAGCCTCATTGAATCATTAATGCAACACAACCTTTGTTTTCACATAGCCATTTTTCATATCTATCAGCGTGAAACATCATGATATTAACCGCATATGAACCTATATGATCCGTGAAACATTTTTGAGGTCTTGGTTGTTTATTATGTGTCAGTGATGCTTGATGTTCCATTAGTTGCTTGAGTGAAAATTCTGGTTCTGAAGATAATTTTGATGTGAATGAGAGATATTTTGCGGACAGTGCAAGTGTATAATTCCTTGTGTAGCATTTAATCTATCTTGCTTCAGATCCCTTGCCCACCAACATAAAAGGAAGAGGATAATAATAGAAACAAAAAAAACATAATAGTAACAGTAAATAGATAATAATAAAAGTGCTTCAGATGCCTGTGACTTTGGTGGTCCTAAATTTTGGTTCAGATGTTCCTATTTTGATTGTGTTTTTGAACATCAGTTTAATTCAAGGCTTAATTTTTTACACTAATTTTGCAGCCGTACTTGCACGAATCACGACACTTGCATGCACTAAGAAGAGCAAGGGGATGCGGTGGCCGTTTCGTGAATGCAAAGAAGACTGAAAACCAGCAGACAGAAGCAGCCTCAGGTGACAAATCACAAACCACTGTCAATCTCAGCACCAACAAACACAATCTTGCTCCATCAGAAACTGCAGCATAGTTTTTTTTGTCTTCTTTGCGTGTACCGACACCAAAAGCAGCCTCAGGCGGAAGTTGTCGTCGATGTTTCCGGTTTGTAGCTAGGTTTGTACTCTTAGGCTGTAGTGTGTATAGGTTTGTATATGGCAGCTAGTACCAGGGTTTGCAATGAGAATTACTTATCACACAATGAAAACATTGTAGGGCTATGATCTTTCTTAGCACTTGGTGCTTGAGTTTTAGGATTGGAGTTCCGACATGCAGCCAGAGTCGTGTCAGTACTTAGTCAGCTGTTGCTGCTTTGTGGTATTAGTCATTGCATTAAAAATTTAAAATTGTTGTTAATATACAGAATAAATTTTATTTTTAATTGAAGGTTGCCTTAGTTTTTGTGGACAATATGACGATTATGATAACACTGGTAACAAAACCGCATTTTTTTTGGAAATTTCCCTCTCTTTGCAGTGACATGCAGGTTGAATTTCAGCTTATTTGCCCATTTTGGTGTAGCTGGTGTCGTACAAGACACGACGTCTATGCCCCCGTTATGATTCAAGATGATATGTATTGTTTTGTACAGATCCTTATGTCTTTAGTTCAAGCCTTCAACTACGGTGACAAAAACACCAAAGGAAGAACGCAAGTTCCTCCTCTCATTTAAGGCACTGTTTATAATTGGTGCCTGTCTTGAGATAAGAAATTGTTCGAAGTCCCATTTAAACACATTATTGTGCTCTAGGTCCATGAATTTCAGTTGTTTGGAAACTTCTGTTCTATTCCGATTAATTAGGATGCTACAGCAAAAGAACTTCGAGGTTTGAGGTTAATAGCACAATTCTTATCTTCCAGGAGGGGAAGGAAAAGAATTGTGATCTTCAGTATGTGCTGAAATAAAAAGGTGCTAAAACTGGAGAAAAAATGCAGGAAAACAAAATAATTATCACAAAAGTAGACATGAAGATAGTAATGTTGCCCATGTATTTTCACTAGGCTTTAATGTTGGAGTTTCACTTGTCCCATACCGAAAAACACTGAGGAAAACAAGACACTCTCAAAAACGAACAAACATGTAACCAAAATAGCCAACTAAAGAAGAACGGCGAGGCCTTCCTTTTGGGGGAACCACTTTCTTGTTTCCAGGAAAGGCATTGCGTGAAACGTCGACGAGGGCCTTGAAGCTATATGGTTCATGCATAGAGATCTCCGACAGTACTTTCCTGTTAAGTTGGATATTCTCCTTTGTCAAGCCATGAACAAAGTTGCCATATTTAACCTGTTGTAGAAAAAGGAGAACCAATGGAAGTCAGCTTTCCACTCATGCTATAGCTGTCTATAGAATCGTAGAGTTCGGGCACTTAAAATTAAATCAATCCAGAACATGATATGCATCCATGAAGTTACTGCAACCAATGTTACATAGATTCCACTGTGTCAGGTACAGGTGTGTCTAATCGTCAGATCACTCCCATATCAAGAGACTGGGACACAGAGACTGTCCATGCATACAAATAATCTTCAATTAATCGGATGGAGCAAAACGTTTTACCAAGGGTCACAGCAATTCATCAGCAAAACTAGAGGATTACCATAGTTTTCACGGCGAGCTCAAAAATGTCAAACGCACCATACTATTACGGTCAAGTATTCACACCCTTACGGCAATTTCCATTTCAGAGGAGTCCATGAAACATACACTGCAATTAAGGGATAAAATGGTCTGGCAAAAGAAATTGTACTGTCAAGCAGTTTGACAGTGCAACCTTACACTTCAAGATACAATATTGGTCATCAGCTAATAGACACATTTAGCCATGGAATCGTTATGGCACTTGGTCATGCACTCAGCAGGAAACCGGAACAAACACTCTCCTCACATCCTCCCCCAATATCAAAAAGAACAGCAATAGTAAGTGAGAAACAAACCAAGCAAAGTTTTCATGTCCTACACTCCAATCAACTAGGTTGGTGCATGAATCCTTCTCTGCAAAGGCTCTGTAAGGGAATAGACGTCCACATAAACAAAAATTATATTCATCGTTTTATATCCAGAATGTTATCAAGTCTTCCATCCCCCTAGCATTTTGATTAACAACAATCATGTTGATTGTCATTACCATTGCATTCACGTCAGTAAAAGAACATGAAGACTTCCAATCTCTCCATCATAAGCCAAGTTTTCTGGTCGGAAGGCTTAGCCAACAAGAAAAGCTTTGCGCAATTACTCGAAATGGAATATGGAAGTAGTAGCACGAAACGCCAATAACTAAGTTTGGGGTCAATAAACAGACAAAAATAATCCAAGAAGTTAATCAAGGAGACGAAGTTGGAGTTGGCCAATCATCACCAATGTTCTTCAAAGGCTAGCATCCATTCAAATTATTCAATCACAAGGAAAAACCAACTTAAGGAATTCCTAAAGCTTTGGGCACGTCGGCGAACAAAAAAAAAAGCCCAAGACTAGGGGCGAAAAATAAAGAAATTTTGGATAGTGAATAAAATTTGGGACTTCGATTACTCCTTCTCTTTCAACGCACGATCGGTTTAGAAAAATGCACAATAAACTCCCAATTAGCTAACGAAGAAACCAACAAAATAATATCAAAATAACATCAATTTATGAAACCCTAAACGCGAAATGATTTGCAAAACAATTTATTTCAAGTAGTTGGCTGTTCGTTTAGAGACTAATTTGAATGAATTCCTTTTCTGAAGCGATTTGCAGCAGCAAAAACCGATGGGATAACCAACAATCAAGCGAAAAATGACACGATATATAAATATTTAGACCGAGAGAGAGAGAGAGTAGTACGCCGTGTATGCGGGTGCCGGCGTTGATGCGCTCGATCCAGAGGGAGCGCATGTCACGCTTCTTATTGCGGCGGTCTCTGTAGGAGTACTGAAGCGCCTTCTCGACTCTCTCTCTAGCTATTCTGATGCAGTTCTTCGCCCTCCCTCTGAATCCCTTCGCTAGCTTCAGTATCTCCTTCTTGTTCATCTTCACCCTTCTTCTTCTTCTTCTTCTTCTTCTTCTTCTTCTCTCTCTCTCTCTCTCTCCTGTCTGCAAAACCTGTGCTAGACTGCTAGTGCATTTTACGCAGCAAATTAGGCCTACCTCCCTTCGGGTCGACCCATAATCGACCCAAGCACAACATAGGGCATTTAACTCAAAAGTCTCTCTCAAAAAAAAAAAAAAAAAAGAGATCTTGGGTACAATGAACTTTTAAACATCAAACAAACTGACGAGAAGTAATTTCTTTGATTTGTTTGAAGAGTTTTTAAAAATGTTCGAATTTGATGTGCTCACGAGACAAAGCAATCTTTTTTTTTATTTTTAAATCTAGCATATGGCTGATAAATGAGCCAACAGAGCTAAGCTAGTGATTGATCAAACTTGGTTTAAAAATTTTGTTGATCATCAAAGCTTAGTTGTTTATGAGATCAACTGGTCTAAAATGAGCATTTTAATCAAGCCAAAGACTAATCAATCTTGTGTAGATTGAATTTTTTTATGCAACAATAGTAGCTTGTCGAACTTGGTTGAAACTTCGACAAAATGTTCCATTGTGATTTGTCATCTTGAAAAAACTTTGGGTAAAGTGAGCTTTAGTAATTTATGAAATGAGCTGGTCTAAAATGAGCATTTTAATCAAGTCAAAGACTAATCGATCTTGTGTAAATTGTATTTTTGTTTATGCACCAATAGTAGCTTGTCAAACTTGGTTGAAACCTTCAACAAATTGTTCCATTGTGATTTGTTATTTTGAAAAAAAAAATTGGGCAAATTACTTTACAAAAAACCCCGAGTTTCACTCATGTGACAATATAAACCATACACTATCAATTGTAACAGTCATGTAACAAATTAACAATATAAACCATACACTTTCAATTGTAACATTTTAAACCCTTTAGTTTCTTTCCACGCAAATAAAAGCAATCCATTAAGTCTCCGTGGATGGAGACTACGAGGCTGTTTGGCAAACTCCTTTTCAATTTTTCCAATTCTCTTTTTCACATTTTGGTTGTTTGGCTACCTCAAAGTAGAAGTTGTTTTTGCAGGATGACTTTTCAATTTTGAAGAAAGAAGAAGAGAAGTCAAAAAGATGGTAGGAGGAGTTTTTTGACTTCTCATTTTTTCATTTTTTTCCATTTTGATTAACAAAAATAACTACAAAATGTATTTTGCACATATCTCTCAAACACTACTCTTGTTGCAAAATGTATTCTGCACATTTTCATCCAAAACACTCTACCAAATTCAAAATACATTCTATCCATAATTCAAAAGGCCAAAAAGACAAAAAGTTGAAAATAAAAAGTCAAAAAGCAGGCTCCCAAACACCACCTACATATGCAAATATAAGTCTCCGTCCGAGTCCTTTAATAAACAAAGACAAAAAAATGCAGAAATAATGCTCACAAGAGCATTCTCAATAACATAACCAAAATTGGATAACCAAAAGTTGTCACATCATCTTTTGGTTATCCATTTAGAGGTTGTTAAACTTTTAGTAATGTCAAGTTCCACATTGGTATTTTTGTTCATAACAAAAAACAATGGGCCCCTTGTCACTTTTTCAAATTTGGATTACCAAAATTTTGCCACAGCACTTTTTCAAACTACAAAAAAATAGTTTTGCAATAAAAATAGTTTTTAAATATTTTTTTAGTAAAATAGTTTTAGAGAAAATAGTGCATTTTGGGAAAACAAATGTTTTTCCAGAAAGCAATTTAAAAATACAGTTTTTGTGTAAAAAAAATGTTTTTTTAGAAAACAATATTTTGAAAGAAAAAATAGTTTTAACAAGTTTTTTATTTAACAAGTTTTTAAAAAATATTGTTTTCGTGAAGTTTTTACAAGTTTCCAAAAATATTTTTAATTCGAGAACTTTTTTTTTAAAGAATGTTTTTTTTTCAAAACTTTCTTTCTCAAAATGCTTTTTTTAAATACTCTTTTTTCCAGTTAAAAAAAAAATACTGCTTTTTAATTTCTCTAAAAAATTGTTTTCACAATATGTTTTGCAAAAAGTAGTTTCTTTCTTCTTCTTTTTTATGAGGGGGTGAGTGTGGGTGATTTTTAAGGGCTAATATTGATATTTCAGTCATTTCGTTAACGGAGTAAGGATTTTTTGCATTTGGCATAGATGAGAGGGTATGTGGACGCCTTTAAACGTTATGGAGGTCTCTATGGAAATATGCAAAGACGAAGGGCCATCACACTTCAATCCCTCCGGTTAATTCGCCCTCCCGGCTGATTAATCGATTTGCGTTATTTTAATAACTTTATTAAATAAAACGTGACTTTTTGTACTTTATTCCCAAACTACGTGAAAACGTGGTTGCTAATCACGCTTTCACGGTGGATTAAGAAGGATTAAGCGAAAAAATAAGTTAATCTTAATCCGGTTTGAAAGCGTGTTTGGCAAACACGCCTTTACAAAACGTTTTCTATGATACAAAATGACCCAAAAAATAAAATACTAAAAGCGTGTTTAGATAATGCACCTTATGAAAGCGTGTTTGAAAAATGCACATTCTAAAAGCGTGACTAGCAAACACGCCTTTAGAAGAAGGCGTGTTTACAAAGCACGTTTATTTCCTTATATGGTTAAAAAAGAAAGGTCACTGTTATTTCCTAATATGGTTAAAAAAGTTCACGGTTTTTTCACTAAGACTCCATCGCCTTCTTCTCTTTCTCTCTCTAGGGCTCTGAAACTCCATCGCCACCGCTCGGCTCTTGGCACTCCGATCGCGACCTCCGACCGCTTCACCGCCGCCGGTCACCTATTAATATATGTTTTTTTTTGTGTGTGTTTGTGTAAGAGCGCACGTCAACTATTATCAATTAAAGGTAACATTAATTTTTTAAGCAAAAAAAACATATCAATATATCTCAGTATTTTTGGATTCTCTCATAATGACTTGTCAAAATGATGATGTATGTAATGTCAGCCATTTATGAGCGTGGCCACTTGTCCCATTAATTAATATTGGCCTATTAAACAAGTGAATGACATGACATGCCGAATGGGTGGTACTGAAGGGCAAGTCACGGGTTGGCATTTGAAGACAAGTCATGTGACAAATCATGGAGTCACGGGTTGGCCTTTAATGGAAAGTCATAGACTACAATTGTTGAATAATACAAATCAAATGTGATGACACATAAGACATTAAAGAGTCTTATCCAACTATGTGTATAAAAAGGAGAAAGAAGTATGATTAGGTATTGAGAAAGGTCATTGTATAGCAAATAGCCAAGTATGAAGTGAGTGACATATTCGAAGCAACTGGGCGTCATTGGCACCTCGATGAAGATTCTGAATACCCTTTGAACCCAAACATGCGCTACACACCCAGGGTTATCACAAAAATGCGACGTGAGTATCAGTATCGAATTGAACTATCTGAAGTTCTTATATTCGATTGTCAATCATTCAACATGCCAATTCCACGTCGCCAATCAATTGCCATGGCGACTGGTACTCCACAATTGCCGCAAAGAGCCTTGCATCGTATTCGTGAAAAAGTCAATCGCATACAGATGCGTTCGTCTAGATATAAGTATCAACGCTTAGCAAATGAACGGAGAGAGGAGGGCTTGATGGCTGAAGCTCATTTCTATATGGAGGCTAGCATGAACGAAGACGTTCAATCCGACATTGAGATGTCTGATGATGATGAAGAACTATGAAAGTTGTGCTAGCATTAGAAGATCAAAAACCATGGAAGTTATGCAACCATTGGAACACTAAGTTTTTTTTTTTTTTTTTTAAATTCTACAATCCATTTTCTTTTGTATTTCGTTTCATTGTTGGGAGTGACTTTTATTTTCTTGTACTAGCAATCTCTCTATATTAATTCCACTCTTATGTTGTCACTATATTTTGGACATCCATTGTAACTTCTTCTTATCATTCATTAAATATATGAATGACAATACAGAAACAATAAGAACTAAATTGTAGTTAATCAGAAAACACAACATAGTTAACGTACTTAGCAACATAATCAATACATCACTTAACTTACTTGACTTAAACTGACATACCGATTAACAAACTTAACAAATTACAAATACATAACTTGAAGTACTTTATGTAGAAGCAATACATTGCATAACATAGTAGGAGATCTACATGTCCTCATCAGACATAGCGTAGTCAGATAGGTACTTCTCGTTATTCAACGCATTGTTGTGCTCATTTTCCGTTAGTTCTTGGCCATTTGCCTCCACCATCTCAGTTGCTAGCTGAAGCATGAAATATTGGCTCCTACGCATCAACATCCTATTATTCTCCTTTTTGATTCGGGCCACAGCGGCTTTATACTCATGCTTATTTGTTCTTGACATATCTAGCGACCGACGATGAGGAATTCTTACTCCCATGTTCCGTAAATCAGCAACCAATCCCTCCTGCTCTTCAACCCTAAACTTCCATTCTTCTCGAAGACCAACATAGTAATATTCAGGGCTGGTTCTTTTTTCTTTTCCAATATGGGTCCTTGAACCTGGGAAGTATCCACACCCTAGAAGTATATTCTCTACCAGCCATTGTGATACAAGTAAGTCACGACTATGAAGTGTGTTATACAGATATACCATAAGTTTGAAATTAATTTATAGACAAATAGTTTTGAGTCATCTTGCATATATGAATAAAGTTGTATAAAGGCTTGATAAGACATCAGATATGAATAAAATGGTCTAACAGCTAATATTAATAAATAAAGATGATGAATAAGGCTATAGTAGTACAAAAGCAGATGTTGACTTGACCATCCATTGGTTTGCATTGAATGATTGATTACAAGTCCCCATTAAATTAATGTCACTGTGTGGCCACGTGAAATGTTTCATTTTTTCAAGAGTATTGGATTCCATTTATTATCAAAGAAGACCAATGGCGCAGGCATGTTGGCGGGTCCCCCGGCATGCTTTGGGCGAGCTTTGGATTCCAGTGAGAGCTGAATAAGGCTGAAAAAGTTTGTATCATTTATATTGCAGACACAACTACACAATGACATAAGCATGTGGGTGGGTTCCCATCTTACAATGCTTTGTGAGAGCTTTGGATTCCAAAGTTGAATAAGTCTGTATCATTTATGAACACACAAGCCAGAAAGCCAATCTATATTGAACTAAAATTTTTCATACATAACATAGATATTCGTACAACCACTTCACCTAGCATGTTTATTAGTAGCGATTATGCTTAATACACTAGCAAGCCGTAGGTCTTAACAAAAAGGGAAAGAGAGGATCAACATGTTACATTTACAAAGTATTCAAGAATTTGATGTCACACATAACTCGGAAGTTATTACTAGAAAAGCAGACCTCGTCAGAACCATTAGAAATGGACATACGTTAGAGCACTTATAGTCCTTTGCATATTGAAAATGATTTTTTATGGTTAGGGTATATGAGGCATTTATCAAAGTGAATGCTCCCCATTAGTACAAATTTTTGATGTCGTTTGTGATAAAAAAAATTAAATAAAACCAATACTTATTTGGTTAGGTTCTGACACGAAAAACACAAGGAGTTAAGATTCCAATTGGCCTGTTCGTTTCCCAGTTTAGTATTAGTTTTAGTTTTGTTGACATCATCATTTCCCTTATTTCTCTCTCTATCTCTCTTCACTCATTACACCTTATGACATCATCAAAATTAAACTGAACTATCTAACCAAACACAGCCAATAAAGCTACGGTGATAGAAGGAGTTAAGGTTCTGCTACCAATACTTGTGACATGGAACTACGGTGATGAGCTACAAGATTGGACTGCCAAAGGCAGCTGCTGTAGGCGTGTTTACTAACCACGCTTTTAGAAGGCGTGTTTGGTAACACCGCTTTCAGGAAAAAAACTGCAAATCGATTAATTCGCCCTCTCCCCTTCCTCTCGCCATACGTCGTCCTTCTTCCTCTCACCACCGACCTCCATCATCACCGCCTCCTCCTTCCTCTCGTACCCACTCCCTCTCGGTTCTCTCCCTCACCTCCTCTCGGTTCTCTCCCTCACCTCCATTCTCCTCGTCTGTCTCTCGTCCGACCGCCACGACCGCCACCATCATCAAATCTGCGAGCACTACTCATTCCGTCCGATTCTGATCTGCTACTCTAGGTATGTTTTCGAACCCTCTTACATTCAAACACACTACGTTTAACCTAAAAAACGTAAAAAGTAGGAACCATTTAAATCGTTAGAAATGTTGGCACAAATTTACAGCCCCTTTGGCTGGAGGGATGAGAAAAGAAAAAAATGTGGTATAATTTCTCTTAATGATGAGAAGAGAAAGAAAGGGTTGAGTTCTGTCACCAGCTCATTTGGATTGACATAATGGAGGAGAGAATGGTTTCTCGCATGCCATGCTCATTTTACTAAAATACCCTGCTGTGGTTCCAAATTTTGAGGGAAGAGAGAGAGAGAGGGGGAACTTGAGGAATAAGATGAACAGTGAACGAACTTGAGGAATAAGATGAACAGCGAACTCTAGCAGGGTCAATCGATCAGTTCCAGCATCGATTCTAGCATCAATCGATCAGCTACTACCACCGTACTGCATCAATCGAAGGAAGAAGTGGCGGCGTCGAGGTCAATTCGTTGAGCTCCAAAACCCCAGGTATCAGCAACCCCAAATCTGCTCTTCTCCTTCCTCAGGCATCAACCGTCTCAGCCCCAAATTGCTGCAAAAATTGATGGGTAAAATGGGCAACCCAGTCGTTCTCACGGAATCTCGCCAATATTGGTGATAAACGAAATGGGGCTCTGAGGGGTTCCTGAATCTCACCTTTTCCTTCCCTTTCTCACCTCTTATGCAATCCAAACAGGGTTGAGAAACGCATCTTCCTTGATTTCTTTTCTTTTCTACCGAAAACCCCTAATCCAAAGGGGCTGTTATAGCATATATATGTCTGTGTGTATGTCTGTTGCCTATATACGGGGTTTAGGCTGCCTTAAGATCAACAGAAAATCAACACAATCAAGTTGGCCTCTTAAGAACTTGTTAAGTCAACATACAAGGATCTTAAATCAGTGAGTTTCCAATAAAGAAAATTAACCTTAATACTCTTGGTATGAGTTCCATTTTTATTTTTTCTAATAGAAAAAATTCGAATGAACTCTCGAAACTTATAAACAACAGTAGTGGAGTTGAATATAGTAGTACTCCATTTGTAGTATGGTACTATGGTGAACGGAGAAGAGGGTGTTGAGCTTTGTTTGGTAGGTGCTGTTTTGGGTGTAGGTGCTGGTTGTGGCAAGGGTTGCGTTTGGGTAGTCTGTTTTGGCAGTCTATGACGGCATAAGTTGGGCCAGCTATGATTATTGATATGAAGGTAAGCAAGCAAATTGTGAAAACAAACAGAGTATATCTGAGCATTTTGTGAGGCAAATTAGTCATGGAAGAGCAGCTGGGAAGGCTATTCATTTTTTAGGGGTTCAATTTTGACGAAAGTGGATATTGGGAGAGGGTGAAGAAATAAGTTGTGGAGAGGGGGGTGTAGCTCGGAAGCCTTTGGAAGTGGTCAATGCGGCATATTGTATTGAAATGAATTGCAGTGTTTCAGAGAAAGGAGTGGCCGAGTGGGTGTTAGGTGTGGAAAAGTTCAAAAGTATTTGAGAGTAAGGGAGAGGTGATGACCTGTAATAAAAACAAAAACAGAATCGCACACAGAAGAAGGGGACAGGAGTGGATTATGTAATGGGGGAAGGAAACCAGTAGGTGAGTTTCAGGTTTGTGCTGAAATGAATATGTTTTTAGCAAGTTCATTCTCAATTTTCTTAGACAAAAGAGTTTTGCGGAACTGTTAGATGCTCCCTATCAGTATGTTGAATTGATCAAGTCATTCTTGTATATTGCTTCTTAATTGACTTGATAGTGTTTTTGACTTCATTGCCATTAGATGGACACAAGTAAAGCTCACATGAAAAATCAAACTGTAGGAGGGGAGGGGAGGGTTGGTTTGGTTATTTGGGGGTGATCAATACAAGACATGGTAGTGGATTTGGATTGTGGCCTGATTATGACGGGATGTGCATTTAGGCATGTGTTCTTCCTCGAGTTAGTGGTTTTTTCACATACGAAGAATTGATGCGAAACCAAGTTTGTTTTTTCTATGATGTTACTAATTTTGTCTTGCAATATGTTGTTTATGTTTTCCAGGAAATGACTCGTAAACGGCCTACCATTTCAGAGGAAAAGGAGGACGAAAAGGAAAAGGAAACTATGACCTAAATTGCTAAATTGCAATAACCCTTCAAAACCCACCCCAAAAAAAAAAAAAAAAATGATGCGCTCCTATAACATCTTCCCCTGGCTCCCTCCCTATCTCTCTCTTTCTCAAGACCCCCTTGTTGTTGATGAAGATATTGATTGTAGCTCTGCACAAAATTGTGGGTTTTCATAAAAATTGCTGCCCAAGTACTACTAAATTCTTGGTGTATTTCTGAATCAATCTCATCATCTTCTACCTCTTTTCTTCTTCTTCTTTACTTCTTATACTCCATCCATCATCATAGACAACCCCACCGGGATGACAACAACTCCATTCTTTAAGTCACTAATTCTCTGCTGCGTCTTCTTTCTGGTAAGCAGTGTTTAGATCCCTCCTCAATGTCATTCAAACTTCTTCCACCTTTCTGTTTGCTTCTCTTGAGCTGTGTTGCTGATAATAAATTTGTTTGTCGCTGTTAACTTGTCTAGCCGTATGGGAAGAAGAAAGGTCAAGACTACTGCTTGATCCTTCCAGTATTTATGCTCAAGTTTCTGTTCTTTC
This sequence comes from Vaccinium myrtillus, assembly GCA_016920895.1. Lineage (NCBI taxonomy): Eukaryota > Viridiplantae > Streptophyta > Magnoliopsida > Ericales > Ericaceae > Vaccinium > Vaccinium myrtillus. Next base: position 13,581,972 of record CM029275.1, on the reverse strand, counting down.
TTAGTTCCTTTGCTTTTGTTTTTTCTGTTTGGCAAGCAAGGAGGCACTAAGATGAGTGAAAAAAAAAAAAAAACCTTTCAAGGTCGAATATCTCAAGGTTTAATAATCTGGGATCAGTTTATTACTTTATTATATCACCGCAGTTCAAAAAGATTCTTATATCACCTTATTTTGGTTGCCAATACTTCTAAGTAAGTATACGGGAACACTGTTTGCTGATATTGTAGAAGGTGTGTGTTTTTATTTAGAGCACTTGTTAATTCAGGTAAATATGTACTAGTGCGTATCTATTTGCCAAGTCTCAGACTTTAGACTTGCACACTCAATTAATGATGTTCCTATCAATGACTTGGACCTTGCACAAAGCCTTTTGCAGGTGAATAGATATAATACTAAGCTAAGACTAGTTATGTAATGTTATAAGTATTCCAGGGTATTAATGATAACGGTAGCTGTATCTAAGGCATATACAATATTTTCCTTTTGTTTTACAGTTGTATTAGTGATTTAGTGAAGTGTAGTGTAGCTATACCATTTCTTTCCAACTAGACGAACAAATTGTTTGGAACCTCTGGACAGGTTTCTAGTATCTTCCCTTTACTTCACTGTGAGGCCTAATTATTCAAGTACTTCTCTTTAAGTTAGCTTCCAGTTACTCATTTCGTGTTCCGTAATGGTATTTGCATTGATAGGGTTCAAGTTTCATCTTGTACAATTTGTCTTCAATTCACCTTTTCTGTCTCATTTTTATTTCTTGTGCACCCATGCAGGCCATGACTCAAACTTCCCTTGCTGGAGCAGATTTATCAGATACTCAAACCATGTAAGATCTTTCGCGAGATCTTTTGGCGACAGAAAGATCTACTAGTTTTGTGGATTGTTGACATAATGAGGGAAATGTTCTTGTCAATAAGTGTCTATCTGATTAATTTCCTTTCTTTTTTTTTTCCTTTGTTGCTTTCCAGCAGGAAAGGAGATCCCAAATCATACTGGTCATTATATGACTGTCCCCAATGTGTTAGCAGAAAGGTTTTCATACTCAACTTTGAAATCATGATAGGCATATATGTTCTGAGGGATTACTGTATGGATTATAAGTTTATCAGAAAAATGCCTCATGGATTTGAGTCGAGTAGTAATGTCTGACTGCCAATAATATGCCTGTTTTATTATTACTTGGTTCCTTCTGGTGTCAATACTTGATTTGATAGTAAAGTTTGAAACATGGTAGGCATATATGTGACAGCCTATAATATGCCTACTTTAGTATTGTTACTCGATCCCTTCTGGTGGCAATACCTGATTTGGGAGAACAGTTTGAAATCATGATAGCCATATATGTTTTATTGCCAAGAATCCAAGATGAGGGAATACTTCATTGATGTTTACGTATCTGAAAAATGCCTCATGGATTTGAGTAGACTTTCTGATGTCTGAACGCCTGTAATATGCCTACTTTAGTATTGTTACTTGGTTCCTTCTGGTGGCAATACCTGATTTGAGAGTACGTTCTGAAATCATGATAGCCATCTATGTTAATCACCAAAAAAGAGAGAGTTTGTTTGTGCATTTAGTTTATTGGTAACTCAAATAACATGTGCACATGTTAATTTTGCATGTGAACAAACTGAAGGCTAGGCAGGAACAAGGTCATGCAAATCTGCTTCAGGTAGTGGCCCTCCGGATGAAAAGGTACTTGACAGATTTTTATTTGTGGTGGTCATTCTGTATGTATCCTGATTCTCCTGTATTTGTGCAGGATATTGATATTATTGTGACATACACAGACACCTCTGGATCTGTTCGAATTAGGTCTGTGAAATCTGGGGACCTATCAGCTTCCTGGAACTGGAGAAGTCCAACAGATGAAATCACTGACCATCAAAAGAGTTCCCAGGTAGTAACATCCCTTTTGAGTTTGAAATTAGTTAGCAAAACAACTTTCTTCAGTGCCTGAACATTTTGGTGCATCAACCTCAAACATTATATGAGCTGTAAAAGTTTATCATGTGAGAACTGAAATTTATGTACAATTTTGTGTTTATGTTTAGCTCAAAACATAGTTCTGAGGTTACTAACTTGACGTATCCTTCTCTTATTTTGGAGCCACAGGCACAAGAAGAGTCATTTCAAACTGATGTGAGATTTGGAGATGATGTTGAGTATTCTACGGATAAGCATCTTTTTGGAGGTGAAATGCCACAGCCACAAACATCTACCATGCACCCAGTGAAGCTCAAGCGTCGGGTAAAATGTCATATGGTTTTATTAGTGTTCGTTATGTATATTTTACTGAGTTGGTTTCACACGATGACTGTTTCTCGCACTTCAGTTGTTACGGCAGAAGAGGAAGGATCTTCGTACTGCAGAGCTAATTCGACAAGATAAAGAGAATGATAACCAGTTGCAAGCGGCTGCTATTGAACGATCTAAAGAGCTTGACACCACTGTGAAGGGAAGATACAGTATATGGAGAATAGAATACCAGAACCCAAACTCTGATTCAACCTTGAAACTTATGCGTGATCAGATGATCATGGCAAAAGCTTATGCAAGCATTGCAAAAGCTTATAATGAAAGTGGTCTATATGACTCTCTTATGCAAAGTTCCAGAGGAAGTCAACTTGCCATTGGAGATGCACATTCTGATGCTGAGCTTCAGCCGAGGTATAGCCTTTGTTTTGTTGTACATTACAGAGTTTATCTGTTGGCTGTTGTTCCTAACGTGGGCTTTCTCTTTCTCCTCACCTTCAGTGCTCTTGATCAAGCAAAAGCAACGGGTCACACTTTGTCAATAGCCAAGGACAAATTGTATGATTGTCTCGTAGTAGCGAGGAAGTTAAGGGCCATGCTTCAATCTACTGAAGCTAATGTAAATTTGCTGAAGAAGAAGAGTGCATTCTTAATCCAGCTAGCTGCAAAAATAGTCCCCAAACCCTTGCATTGTCTTCCTCTACAGCTTTCAACAGACTATTACCTTCAGGGTTATCAAAACAACGGCTTTCCCAACAAAGACAAACTCGAAGATACTTCTCTCTTCCATTATGCTATTTTTTCTGATAATGTTCTTGCTACATCTGTGGTTGTCAATTCTACTTTGGTACATGCAAAGGAACCTGAAAAGCATGTATTCCATGTTGTAACGGATAAACTGAATTTCGCGGCCATGAAAATGTGGTTTCTAATCAACCCTCCCGCAGGAGCAGCCATCCAAGTTGAGAATGTTGATGATTTCACATGGCTAAATTCCTCTTACTGTCCTGTGCTACGTCAACTAGAATCTGCACGAGTGAAGGAATATTATTTTAAGGCAAATCAAGCGTCTTCCCTGTCTGTTGGCTCTGACAATCTCAAATATAGGAATCCAAAATATTTGTCCATGCTGAATCACCTTAGATTTTACCTTCCTGAAGTTTACCCAAAGCTGGATAAAATCCTGTTTTTGGATGATGATATTGTAGTTCAGAAGGATCTGACACCTCTTTGGTCCGTTAATCTGAGAGGGATGGTGAATGGTGCAGTTGAAACCTGTAAGGAGAGTTTTCACAGATTTGACAAGTATCTGAACTTTACCAATCCAAAGATCTCTGAGAATTTTGATCCAAATTCTTGTGGCTGGGCATTTGGAATGAATGTTTTTGACTTGAAGGAGTGGAGGAAGCGAGACATTACTGGAATATATCATCGTTGGCAAAACCTGGTAAGGAAACATTAGTGTCCAACCTACTTTTTCTTAAACGATTAGCAATTGTTGCCTTGCAAAGTTTTGTCTTGATACATAGACGTGGCTCGCCTGCACACATCCGCACTTTCCTAAGTGTGTGTTGGACGTGTGGAAATCGTCTTGTGTGTTTGTGCCCGTGTGTGTGTGTGTGTGTGGATGCAAGCAGTTCATATTGTTTAGATACATTCTTTTGTCAGCTTGTAAATACTTTGTTTCCCCCCGTTCAATGGATTATTGAGCTTATTTGGCTAGAATACCTACTTTTTTTAAATGTCTAGGGTGTGGGAGTTCACATGATGGTTTTTCTTCATAGGGCATTTGCTGTTTTTGTCTGTGACATCCCGGATCATTATTTTTCCTTTTTTCAGGAATGTGTAGGTGGAATATCAATGACACATGCAAAGCTGTCCTGCTTCCTATTAATATCCCACAACTCCTCTCCTCTCGCGTAGAAAGAAATAGATACTGAGATAGAATTAAACAAGTTAGACTTGCACTTGGACTAGGGCACTTTTCGGCATGGAAAGGTGTAGTCACAGACCATGTTGCCAAACAATTTACTCAAAATGCATGTGGCATCGACTCATTGGTGAGTAGGTTAATTGCATTTTTCTTCTTAAACCCAATAAAGAATGACATAATGACACAAGGGCATGTTATGTAAATTGTTGTCCAACATGCTGTATTCCTAGTATTCCATTTTCAATGATTCTTTTCCTAGTTCTAGACTTGTAGTGGTGCATACAATTTCTGTAATTTTAATCTGAAATTATGATCGAATGAAGCGTTTCAATCATATTGTCATCACTCCTCATCACTTGCCCAAACCAGTCCCAATTTCTTAACTTATATCGATGACTTGCCAGTGTTCGTACTCATGGAGATGTTGTTTTGCAGAATGAGGATAGAACTCTTTGGAAACTTGGGACGTTGCCTCCTGGGCTAATAACTTTCTATAACCTCACTTATCCACTAGAGCGGAGCTGGCATGTGTTGGGACTTGGCTATGATCCTGCCCTCAATCAGACAGCAATAGAGAATGCAGCCGTCGTCCATTACAACGGAAACTATAAGCCGTGGTTGGATCTTGCTATCGCTAAATACAAGTCATACTGGTCTAGATATGTTATGTTTGATAATTCTTATCTTCAACTTTGCAACTTTAGTGGATAATAGTTTCATGATCACCTGTCTCTCTCTCTCTCTCTCTCTCTCTCTCTCTCTCTCTCTCTCTCTCTCTCTCTCTCTCTCTCTCTCTCTCTCTCTCTCGTAAGCTGTGATTCCATCACTTTGCACAGGAAATAAAAATCAAAAGAAAAATTAAGTATGATGCGATATTGCTCTCGGTGAATTTTTCATTTACTTTTATGCTGTAAGTGCAGAAGTAGGGGAAGTTTGTGTTTTGGCTAGGGCCATTTCTTGGCCGGTTGAAGAGATTCTTAGCTATAGTTGTTCATTCCCGCTATGTGGAGATTCCCTGGTCTCTCTCTCTCTCTCTCTCTCTCTCTCTCTCTCTCTCTCACACACACACACACAGAGTTGTATCTATAGTTCCTGTGTGGTATGTACAGATCATATTTTGAAATAGTGTTATCTACCATTCTGTTTCTCTGTGTGTTCTATCTCAAGAAGTTTTTCACGGTACCCCTCCGAAAGAAGTCCATGACCGCACTCCCACTAACGTGCAAAAACCCAAGCTATTTATCAAACAATTCAAAACAAATGGAAACACAAAGTTGCAGGCACCCAAATCAAAACAAACTAGCCAAAGTACATTCATCAAAGATTTTAGTGCAGTATCTGGTGGAAGAACGGCCAAGATTCTATGTTTGGAACTTAGTGTACCACATTGATTGCTGGTAGTTTGTCCTAAATAACAAAAATTTAAGATTTTATCAAATTTCTTCGCCAATGGAAATAACAAAAATCTGAGATTTTATCAAATCTTTTCACCAATGGATAAAATCAAGGGTTTGATTTTATCACATTTTGATAAAATCCATTCGAAAACGAAGCATGGGAGGAAGAGAAAAGCAGCACCGTCCTAGATTTTTGAATGCAAAATGAAATTGCTTTAACAGCTTTAAGAAAGAACAAAAAGCCATTGCATTTTATTCTCATTGCAACAAATATCAACATCTTAATGGATAAAATAAAGGGTTTGATTTTATCAAATTTCCAAAAATTTTATCAAAATCATGGGAGGAAAAAAAGCAGATTTTATCCATTCGAATGAAATTGATAAAATCTTAGATTTTTAATGCAAAAAACAAAATTTTATCAATCGCATAATTCTCATTGCATAAATATCAACATCTTAAAAATCTAGATAAAATCCATTCGGAAACTCACCCAAAATAAGAAAGCTACTATACAAAACAACCTTTTTGTCGAATTGTTTGGACGAAATAAAGAGAGATTTTTCAGTTATACTTCTATTTGATAAAATCAAGAACTCCCCTGAGGATTTTTAGTTAAGATAGTATATAAAAAAATCTTGATTTTATTAAAATCTTCCATTTTATAAAATCAACGGGTGATTTTAAATCAAAGGCTGATTTTATAAGATTTTATCAAATTTGGAAACTACTCACTTCTATTTGATAAAATGAGATAAAAACTCAAGGATTTTATCAAAATATTTCAAAAATCTGTGATTTTATTAAAATCTTCATATTTGTGATTTTATCAAAACTATAATTTAGGCCTTTTTCATTTGGAATATTTTAAAATGAGATAAAAACTCACAAATCAAAACCATTTCTCAAATGATAAAAGCCAACGGGTTGATTTTATCAAAGATTTTATCTTTTTCCACCTTGTTTTTATGAAATTTCCTATAAAATAAAACCCCACAAATGCAACGGGTTGATTTTATGGAGTTTCTCATTTTAGCACCTTGTTTTTATGAGATTTCCTATAAAATTAAGATGCTCCGATGAGTTTTGGAAGATGGTTGAGTCATTCAGTGAAAGAAACAATTAAAGTTTTGGCAAGAACAATTTGAGTTTTGGCATGATCAGCTCCTTGATTTTGTGAGACCCCATAAAATCTTATGGGAAACAAGGCTCAAGGCATTGGATGGGGATTTTATCAAAACTAAATTTTATCATTTGGGAACACATTTGTGATTTTATCACGCCCCAATAAAACTCAACTTTTATCGGCCCTGTTTGTTTCCTAGTTTAGTTTTAGTTTTTGTTTTGATGACATTATCATTTCTGTCATTTCTCTCTATCTCTCTCCACTCATTACACCTGATGACATCATCAAAACTAAACTAAACTATCTAACCAAACACAGCCATCATAACTACATTTTACCTTGTTTTAGCATTTGGCAAACTCAACCCGGGTTATTTTATTGTTGTTGGACATCCTTCCGCGTATTGGGATTTTACATTTGCTACACACGTCGCCACATGGGAGTGCAATGGTAGCAAAGGAAAAAAATTTCCGTGTCGAGCAGCAATCTCGGTCAAAGCAAAACACTTTCGGACGACACTAATTTCTCTCATTCTCTCTCCTCTCTCATTTCTCTTTCTCTTTAAATCTGGGTCATCTAAAACAATTTTGGAAGGCCGAGATGTGCGTAGGATGGGGGATCAGGGAGCCTGTAGTGAGTAAGCTCACTACACCCCTATAGTGAGCAATCACGGTTGTTCATTCGGCAATCAACGGTATCGATTAAATATAATTATCCTACATGTAAGACACTTATCTTTTATATACAATTATCCTACATGACTTATCTTTTATATAAAATAATCAGGACCTTTGATTGCCAAAAAGATGATCGTGATTGCTCACTACAAGGGCGTAGTGAGCTCACTACAGGCCACCCGAATCCGTAGGATGGTGTCGGCTCAACACCAAAAAATTTACCGTAGCAAAGGAACAATTGAGAGGGTCTTGCAATAGGAACATAAAAAGAGGGGGAAAAAAAAAAACACGCACTCAAGTGCACATTTTATATTTTTTAATAGATTTACATTTACTTTTTTACGCTTTTCACATATATTAACACAATTTCCCAATGTTAAAATAACCCGGGTTTATTTTATATTTTTATTTTTATTTTTATTTTTTAAGCATTTTCTAATTTCCATATTGAAATACAGTAGCAGTAGCATCATTGCATCTCTCTCCTCACACCGAGTCTTCGGGCCGATTAACCGATTTACGTTTTTTTTTAACTTTATTAAATAAAACACAACTTTTTAAACTTTATTCTCAAAGTACATGAAAACGTGCTTGCAAAACACACTTTCTAAAGAAAACGTGTTTCCATTTCACGCTTTCATCGTGGGTTAAAACGGATTAACTAAAAAATTAAATTAATCCTATTCCGGCTTGAAACGTGTTACTACAAAACACGCTTTCTAAAGATGTGTTTTGCAAGCACACTTTCTAAGGACGTGATTGGAAAACGCGCTTCAAAGTTAGAATTTCTGAAACAAAGTCGATTTCCTCTGGTTCTCTCCATTGTAGAGGTCCCTGTCCATTAGGCAGTGCAAATCGAGTGTCCTTCTTCGTCAACATCACAGGGCTCCCCATGTGGAACTAATCAAATGAAAGTGTTTTTTTAGTTGCCTTCAGATCTATTAAAACCCAGTACGCTCATCCTCTCTCTCTCTCTCTCTCTCTCTCTCTCTCTCTCTCTCTCTCCAAAAACCCAAATTGGAAGTGTTTTGATCGATTAAAATGGTCCTTCAAATTGGATGAGTTGGGTTGATTCAATTTAAAGGTAAGCGCTCAACAGGGCTCGCCGGAGTTTGTCGCCGTTCGTGGCTACTGACAGAGTTACTGTGGTCGCCGAGGTGAAAGGGGTCCGATGAGGAGCTGGGGAAGATGGCACTGGATCTGATCTCTCAAATTGAGAGCTTGATTTGGGAGGAAAGGGTGAAAGAGTGTTTTGAAAACACGTTTTCAGAAGGCGTGTTTTGCAAACACGCTTTTAGGTTATAAAGTTATAAATAAAACGCAAAACGGTTAATCAGCCCAGTCTTCGTCCTCTTCCCCGATTCTGCCCAAAACACAGGTGAAACCCTCGTTACCCTCCTGCTGTCTTCTTATTCCTCTTCATCTCTCCAGTTCAGTTGGTCTCCTCCTATGAAATAATGGACTTTGCAACTTAAATTCTCAACAAATCTAGGAGGAGTTTGAAAAATTGATCAGGTTACTCTTTCAAAAGCCATCGGAGAGATGGAACAATCGGAGAAAGATGCGATAGGAGCGGCTTCCGAAGAATTGTCCCGTGAATTCAAAACTCTTATCGATGCCGAGGATTTGGATTCTCTTAAACACTTGCAGCACCTCATGTATCTCTCTCTCTCTCTCTCTCTCTCTCTCTCTCTCTCTCTCTCTCTCTCTCTCATGACTGAGCTTGTCATTGTCTTGCATATGAAGTCCGTTACGATTATTAGTAGAGTTAGTCGATTGCTCAGGGTTAGTGGTACCTATGCTTGTTGTATTTGTAACTTCGCTATGTTGGTACGATGTGAAATGATGAATAAAACTGATTGATGGCAGTTCTCAATCTAGTATTTTTCCTTTTTAATTTTTTTGGGAACGGATACATGTAAAATCACCTGCTTTTCCATATCGTGGAGTTTAAATATGATAATGGTATTTTCTGGTTTGAAATTGTTGTTCTGTTAAAAGTTGGGAGCAAAAGGAAATCATCAGTGTTACCTGCAATTTGGAGGTGCCTATATTCCACAAGCATTTGACTTATATTAACAGGCTCTCAATAGGCTCTTTTTGGTTGTGTGCTTCTTGAGAATAATTGGATGATGGTTAGGAATTAGGATAGTAACTAGTTCTTCTCCTGATTGTGTGTGTTCTTGGGAGATGCAGGACCACCAAATCATCTGTTAGTTTGACCTAGAGATTATCAAGCATCCCTTGAGTTCCTCGATTTTTTGAGGTATAGGGGACCACTATTGAAGTCTTAAAACTTTTTGAGAGCAGCCAATTTGTACATATATTGCAAAAGGTTAGATTCTATCTCAAATCCTCCCCCGCCCATACCCACATCGATTGGGGATTACACGAGTAGTGTCATTATTGTTGTAGCATGTGGATAATTAAGCAATTGGGGCCTGAGTCTGGGGTACAGTTACGGATGTTCTATTGGTGGTTTCTTTATGCTTATCTGGTCTAGATGGAAAGAGAAAAATGGGTGTTCCTTCGACAAATAAAATTCTCTGGTTAGTTTTTGAGTAGTGATCCTCTCTATTGCCAGTATGTTGCTATCAAAGAGTTAGTGGCACCCCTGTAGGCACCTTGCAGCTTTTATTAAAAGGCAATGATGCAAGTGCTCCTAAACCACAAAGAGAGAAACTTCTTTTGTTCCCTTTTCTCTGCAGCAAACTACACATTCCTCGTTCCATCTATTCTGTTAGCGTATTGATTATTTCCTTACCTTTTGTTACAAGAATTTTATCCAAGCCATGCATCAGTTGCCCACAAAGAAACAACTTTTATGTCTGGGATTGTCAAGTGTTCATTGTTTTCCCTTTTCTGAGTGTAATAGTTTGTTACATAACTTAGAATTGCTTTTTATTTTTTTAACATCCAGCTTTACCATTGTTTTTTCAAACATTGGTGCCTTGGATGGGGCTGCACATCAAGTTTGGTGACTGATCTGTTTGCATGTGATTTTCACATTACTTTTTGCTTTTTATTGTTTTGCTTTTTCTCCTATTTTCCGTTTGCAAGATTAGCTTACATGCCTGAATTTCAGATTGGGAAGGCTGCAGGACAGTAATGCTGTTCTTTCACATTTTAACGAGTACTCAGAGCATTGCTTTGCTGAGGTTTCCAGTGATTTTTCAAGAAATACACATCTCTTAAGGTCAATGAAGTCAGATCTTGATTACATATTTCAGAAGCTGAGGTACTCCTATTAATTTTATCACTTCATCCACCATTCTAAATATTGCTGAATACTTATCATATATAGTTCTTTTGGACTGAGTACGATATGGAGTTTTTGGTTAACGCCAAACTGTGACATAATTGGTGGGGTTCACATGCATGACATCCTGTGAAACCACCTCCACCTCCACACCCCCAACCCCCCACCTGGGCAAATAATAAACAAGGTGAAGAATCAGAAGGAAAAATGTAATACATCAAACTACATTGATTAAACTGGAACTCCCACTACGACCAGTATCATGCCGGTAAGTCGAGAAGTCGAGCATAATTCTTTATGATGATATAGCTGCATATTTGATGAAGTAGAGTACGATGTCTGTCCTTCTTTCCTTATACATCTGAATCTGATTTACCTCTCTTCTACTTTTTATGCATACGAATGAGTCCTATTAGTCCAAAATGACCATTCCATGCATGCTTGGAAGAAGTGTGGGGCATACAGTCATCTATGTTCTCATTAATGGAGCAAAACAAAGAAATAGTAATGATAAAAAAATCCAACCTTCATTGCGTTGGTCTGTTGTATACAAGGTTTGGCGGAAACCTTTTGGGGTGCCCATTACTAGTGGAAGTGAACCTTCTTCGCGGGATGTGTATGATTTATATGTAAGTGGCCAAAGTTTTTATTGGATAAACACAATTCCACGATCACAAGTGAGATAAGGCGAATAATTAAATTGCTGGGTTCTGTTAGTGCTCTAGTTTTGAATTTCCTTAGCTGCCAAAATGGGTGAATCGTTGTCCCGTGGGGCATCTGGGAAGTCGGAGTAGCTGGGAATATTTCTTACTATAGTATTAGTGAGTGGTGGAAATGAAGACGGTACTCGAGCTGAATTTGCATGTCCAGGGTAACTCAGTCCTTATTCTGGCCCTCTTTCTTCATCAGCCTTAGTTCTTTGTTATTGTACAATCATCAGTGGAGGATGTGCATGTTGGAAAATGGATACATTATTCGATTATTTTGGTGCACCTAAATATGAATAAAATCCATTTAAAGGATGAATGAGAATTGTCTCATTAGGAAAATTGGAAAAACTAAGTTTATTAAAGGAATGACACGGCGCGCTTGACATCACTAAACACCTAGACGGGGCCGGGGCCAGAACTCAAGATTCGTGGGCCCGCAGCTTGTAGTTCGAGGTTTGTGGTCCGGTATGGGATAATTTAGAGTTGATTTGGGTTGTGGCGCAAAATCCCTAAATAATAAACTTGGTTCTTGGTTGGTCTTGCTGTACGTCGGTTGATTTGAGCTGGAGTTGCTTTGAATTGCTTCAATTATCCGGAATCATGATAGAGAAAGAGCTGGCCTTCACCAGTTTCTTTAAATGGTGTTTCTCACCAGAAGCTCAAAATCAATTGCCCTATTTTTGGTTGGGTCATGAAGTCAAGGTTCCCTTTCTTGGCCTATAGAGAGGCTTCTCCGTGCATATTTTCTGAGACGCCAAAAACCAAAAGCAAAAGTTCAAGCATCAGCTTTTCTTCTTCCTTTGAATTTCCTTTCGAGTTCTTTTTTCGTTTTGTTATGTGGAGAGTACAAACAATTCTTTAGTTTGACGAAGAGTCATAGACGGTACTACTGTGACTGAGTTTGACCGAGTTACCCTAGGAGACAAACACCGATACAACCTCCAACACTTCCCGATCAAAAAAAAAAAAAAAACCTCCAACACTTCAGGTGAGGCAGCGAATTTGTCTTAAGGGCACATCACACGGGTCTCGGTTTGTTTTTCCTGTTCCAAAACAATTTTTTAGTATTGTTTATTTTTTCTACTACTGTTTTCCCAACAGTACATACCGAGTCCTACCAATCTATATTCCATCTTGATGTAACATGATTATTTTTATATGTAGTCCATTTTGATGATATCATATCCATTTTTATTTCCAAGAGAGTATGATGATTTATCTGTTTATTTTGGTTTTGAAATGGCAGAAGCCTGAAGGCAAAGATTCTGGCTACCTATCCGGATGCATTTCCAGACGACTCAATGATAGAAGCGCTTGATCGGAGACCAGACCTTGAAATTCCTCAGTGACTCTTAAATGCTACCTACAGTTGGATAAATGTATTCGTGTTACCAATTTTTTTTTTCTTTTTCTAAGGGACACAAATTCAGACGAAGATTTATCGCGAGTAATTCTGCTAGAATATGTTGAAATCCCTTCCCTGGAGGGTCTTCTTTCTTCCCCTGGCTTAGCTCTGGAAATTTGCTACCCAAAAATTTGCCTCTGTAGCTTGGGATGTACTACTATTCAAGTAGTGTATGTGCACAGTTCAATTAGAGAACAGAGGAAAGTAGTCACAAAGGTTCTCTCTCTGAGTCACAAACTTACATCCATGAGGACATAAACTTGTGTAGAGCTAGCTCACGCACAACTCGGCTAATTCGTTGAGGATCAATCTAACCATTCATTCGTAATGGATTCAGTTAAAATCGGGTTCAAGTCTCTCGTACAGACTAATCTCGGAAGAACTGGTAGCATTTATGAGGTTTTTATCTTAAAATCACTAATTTCTCAATTTCAGCCTTTAACCACTGAGGTCTGGGTGGATTTATGGGAAACTCTTCATGTACCAAACGCTTTTCTTTAACTACCAGCGTTTCTTTCTTGTTGCTTCAAACATAATGTGAACCAGTTCCAAAAAAATAAAAATCGCAATGTGAAAACTTCATTTAAATCCACCATCGATATTCTCTGTTTCTTCTTCTTGCCTCGTGCTTATGGTTGTGTTCGAGTTTTAGGCTTGTTTTGTAAACAAGCCAAGCTTAACACTTCGACGCTCGGCTTAGAAAATCTAGGCTTGTTTGTAGAGGTTCATTCAATAAATAAACCGGGTTTGTCTCATTTATAACCGTACTGAGTTTTTTTTTGAACTGGAACCGTACTGAGTTTGAGCTCGAGTTTTTAGCTCGTTTAGAACTCGAACACAAAAAAAACTCGAAAGAAAGTTTTTGTTCATTTAGGTAAAGCAAGTAAAACTGATGATGGTACATGCTACAAAGCTAGTGTATCAATGAGTATGCCTGTCTTTTCTACGCCTTTAACTACTCCTGATCTGATCTGATGCAGCCGCCAAAACTAAAACCACCTCTCTCTCTCTCTCTCTCTCTCCACACATCAGAAGAATCACTCTCCCACTTCTGCCGCGTGATCTCCCTCTGTGGTGCTTGCTGTACAGAAAGAGACATGCGGTAGTGACTGCCATACCTTCTCTGTCATGCAAAAAGCAAATCCATTCCATGCATATAAAAACACACCGCCCTCTCTCTCTCTCCCTCTCTTCTCTCTCTCATCAATGCCACTCTCCTAACATAGGATGAGTCCGATACAATACCCGCGTCCCCAAAAGAAAAGCCCCTCTACTACTCTAGTCTAAGGAAAAGTTGTTTGTAGTACTACTCCATTCATAACAGCAACATTCCTTGCATCTTAGAGAGAGAGAGAGAGAGAGAGAGAGCGCATCATGAAGGACCTGGTGGGAAGCAACGTCGGCGGTGCAGGGAGAAGCGCAGAGGAAAAAGAGAAGACGAAGATGAGAGAGAGGCAGAGGAGGTCCATCACCACCAAGATCTTCCACGGCCTCCGCAAGCACGGCGGTTACCGCCTCTCCCCTCGCGCCGACATCAACGAGGTCCTCCGCGAGCTCGCCGCCGAGGCAGGATGGGTCATCGATCCCGACGGCACCACCTACCGCAGAACTTTTGTACGATAAATAAAATACTACTCCAATATCTCTGTATAACTTTTCTTTTACAAAATATGACAAGGAAAAAAGAGAGTTTAATTGTTCTACTTTTGACGGATTATTTGTTTCCATTATTAATCCTTTTCAGGGTCCAAATGCCTGCCCCCTATGCGGTACCGGACAAAGAAGCAGTACGCCGACGCCAACCAGCAGCCTCATCGTCGGCGGTGGAGATTCCATGGTTCGGATTGGCGGCCCCACTTCTCTTTACAACAACTACTCTGCCAGTAGTGGCGCCGGTGCCTCTTCGTCTTGTGATACGTACCGAATTCTCACCGGTGGCCTCGACGACCAAACCTCCGCCGCCGCGTGCAGTGGAGGGACGGCTGCGGCGTACGATCACCGCCAGCGAAAGCTGATGTACTTCCAGGAGGCCAGGGCATCTAACCAGAACACTCCCGCGGGTTCGCCTCTACGCCGTGCCTGAGAAGAAGTGTGGCCCACTCTTTTTTTGTTTTTCCTAATTTGCCCTAGTCATATTTTTGCTGTTCCAGATATGACCTAATTAGGGGATAGGGTAGTGCTAATATATATAGGAAAGTTTCAAAAATGTTCCAAGGAATAGAACTTGACTAGTGGAATGAAATTCATTCTAAAATCAATTGTTTTTTTTATCAATAATGTTATGGGCACACCACATATGGGTACCCCAAATGCACCCCACCTCATCGGGGTTGTCCAAATATTTTTTTCGACGTTCCAGATTTAAAGTGTTCTATTACTAGAATGCACCCCACCTCATCGGGGCTGTACAAATGTTTTTTTCGACATTCCAAATTTAAAGTGCTCTATTACCAGAATGCACCCCACCTCATCGGGGCTGTCCAAATGCTTTTTTCGATGTTCCAGATTTAAAGTGAGTGCTCTATTAACGGTAATAGAATACTCTAAATTTGGAACGTCGAAAAAAAATTTTGGACGCCCTGATGAGGTGGGGTGCACTTGGTGGTGTACCCAAATAATTTCCGTTAATCCCTCAATTCCTCGTACATGGTGTGAGACTTGCGTATGTATGAGATTCACTTCATAATATAGAGAGCGTCACAAAAAAAAAAGTATGAAACAAACACCACTTCATGCCTAACCCTCACTCTAATCTGTTTGGGTTTTACGCTGGCTGATTTTTCTGGCAAAAGCCGAAAATGGCCATTTCTTTTTCTTTTTTTTGAACTGCAGAAAATGGCCATTCCTTGATCTGGATTTACCTAAACTTGGTGAAATGATGATCCCGTCCAAAGAACATTTTTTACAATTATTTCCAGAGGAAAAGAAACGTTGACCTGAGGGTTATGATCATTTCATTTCACCGTTTTAACAATTTTACATTGTCCTATTGCGTTGAAAAAACAAAACCAACTCCCACAAGTTCGCCGCAGTTTTCACTGGCTTAGTTCTACACATTTACCAATTTCTTACAAGAATAAGTGGGGAAGAACAAACTCCATCTTACAAGCCCAAACCCAAGTTCAAATGCTACTTACTTTCCCTCTATCATGTGTCAAGGAAAAGTTCAAATACATGCCTACCAAGAATTCCGAAAAGAGCCAAATATGGCTCATATCTGAGGCTTAATCCTGGGATTTAGAAACCGGGGATTTCCCCTGGCATCGGAGCCAACTCGTTCTTATTGAATTTATCCTCATCGTAAAAAGTGGCCTTGACCACTCTACCCCCAAAGAAACGGCCTTCAAGATCAACAACCGCTTTGGTTGTTTCTTCTGCTCTCTCAAACTGCACAAAGATTCTAACTGCCTCGTCGGAAGGGAAATTTGGCTCTGTAATCTCGAATATGAGGACCCGAGTTACAATCCCATACTTAGCACATTCGGATCCGACTTCGTCTTCTAGCTCATCATCAACTTCACCAGGGCCCACCTTCAAGAAGAGAACAATAGTGTTAAGTCATCTATTTCTCCAGATGAGTATCTTCTCATACACGTTTCAAGTCATTACGACAAGATGAATTGAAATCTGTAGATTTGTAATGAAGATCATCCGAAGAAATTACATACAAGGAAAACACATGCAAAATACTACAGGGGTAAAAAGGAGTCAGCGAGTAGTAAATTTGCAAAGACATCAGATCTGGAAACAAGCTCCACAAGGCCAAAGGCCCAAAGCTTATAAAGCTCATCAGCAAACCCAACAAAGTGGTCTCTTGTATATCAATAAACTCAAGGAGGCTCAACAAGGTAGATCCACAAATCAATACCAGGCACCAGATACAATCTCCTAAGGCTTCCAACACTTCATGACAAACCAAACCAAACCAAAATACACCGAACCTTGTTACCCATTTCAGCCAACTACCGATGGTAATCATAGCATTTGCATAATGGTAACCATAGGACTCTTACTTACCATCATATCTACCGATCCTTGTTGCATACTTGTATGTGACCAAACAATTCTACCAATTTAAGCCCCCATTATTTCAGCAACTTTTCATTTTCTAATTCAATCTCTCCTAGTGCTACCTAGTCTTCATCTTGCCATCATCATCTTACTCTTACCTAGAGTCATTTTTATCACAAGTCTTTCCTACTTGCCCAACTTTAGTCCCTTTTTTTTTCTTTTAAGTAAAGCTAAAAATCAGAACTGAAGGGCCCCTGGGAATCGAACATGCAACACACAGGACTTCGATAACAGCCGAAGACCATCAAACTATGAATGTGGCTTTTTCCAAAAATTTAGTCTTGTACAGGCATTGCTGATCTTGTAATTGTTTCATAAAGTTTCTTTCAATTTTGAAGGCAAATCCCATCTATTGCAAAATGAGTCAGAAGCACCCTCCACTTCAGCCAACCTAGTTTGATTCATTCTCCAATCTCTCCATTCTTATCAACAATAGAATCTACATATCGGAAGTACTCACTTTTGGTATAAAATGAATTCCAATTCTCACTTATTCGGTATTTGTTCTGTTGTTGTTGCAAAACTTACATTTGATACATGGACTTTACTCCTACTTAGACTCTAAACCTTCCACTCCGATGCTCAAACATAATTCTCTAATTGTAAATTTGTACTGACTGAGGATCCTTCTCTCATAGTTTAAACTTTAAATTGATACAAGGATCCTTTTCATCCCAAACTAAAACCCTTTCCTCAGACTTGGTATTGATCCTTGCACCATGACAACTTACGTAATTATTAAAAGCGAGAAGGTTGCAAATACAGTACAAGAAAATATCAAATGGTGAAATTGTATCTTTGATCAAAAAGGGAAAAAAAAAATAACTCAAAAGAGTACAGGCCTACACATACACTAGTTACAACTTACAATATAGTGAAGTACTAGGGGCAAAGAAAGCCAAACAATAACAAGTGTCTCAGATATAACCGGTCAATAACAAGCCATATATGCCTTACTAGCGTTTCATACTTGCGTAGTTGCGTTAGAAGCAAACGAAAACAACCTCCCACACATGCACTTAAGAAACTAGCAAATATAACAGTGATAATAACTAGGTGAGAAGCTACTTACACACATCCACCTCAAAAGACACCTTCGACCAAGGTTAGCCTTCAATTGAGGGTAAGAGAACTTGAAAAAGTACAATAAACTACCAAACTCGTAAAGTAAACCATAGACTCAATCCAAACGTACTGTTAATCTTGCTGGGTATGGTATCTCCGCGTCCTTCCAATCAATCTTAAGCCTCAAAAGCATTTGCTATTTAATGGTTGCTTTTAGGGTATATACCCAATTCAATCAATATAGGTTGCATAGATAAGCGCTCCCCTTGAAAAAGCAACCATTTAGTCTTCGCAGGATACCACACCTACTCTTTCTATCTGACTCAAACTACAATATTAATTGAAGACTATCAGAAGTTCATCTGCTTTCCAAAGGATGCACTTTCTAACATAAGATTCGAAGGCACTAGAAAATGTAACATGAACTGCAAAATGTCATCCCTATATCCAAATCCATGTCATCAATTTGCAGTTCTCAACTTCTCCTACCCCCAACTGTTCTAACATCACCAGCATTACATCTATTTTCCAAGATTGCGCCTTAAACGACCAAGTTTAGTCTTGCTTGAGGACGAAAAACCAAGGAAAAGGAAGACCATTTACTGATAGGTTTGTTTGGTTGGACTTGGGATACTATACATGGGATCATTCCAAAATCTAAAAAGAAGTCCCTACAACAAACCTACGTTCACCACATCAACAGCCTTCCATGGTTCACATTATATTACCTTAGTTGGGGTTAGATTCGACCATTGTCGCTCTATTGTTTTCACTTTTCACAGTGCTCCAGTTTTTCCTATTTCTGATGCTATGGAACAAGTTATACTAGACAAATGGACTACATTCTTCTGTTTCCCAAGAATTCTAATTTTGGATCACAGAACCCAATCTACCATATCCATCACCAATTTGAACATTGCAAAACCCCTTTAATATAACACACTTAGTAATATGCAGCAACTATATAAACTCGTTTCATTACAGGACTAAATATTTCACATACCATGTTTCTGAGCAACAAAACCCGAGTAGGCGTGAGCTTGACCTTCTTCTCGATTGCATTGATAATAACCTTCTCGCTTGCATTGATAATAACCCCGGCTCTCCTATCTGTCTTCTTAGCCACCAACGGAGTAGTAATCCCCTGCTCCTGTTTCCCCAACCCCTGCCCTTCCTTCCACCCCATCT
Source organism: Vaccinium myrtillus (assembly GCA_016920895.1). Taxonomy (NCBI): domain Eukaryota; kingdom Viridiplantae; phylum Streptophyta; class Magnoliopsida; order Ericales; family Ericaceae; genus Vaccinium; species Vaccinium myrtillus. The sequence continues at coordinate 13,562,888 of CM029275.1, read as the reverse complement.
TCGCCATCATCCTCTGTGCTGCACTCATCTGCCCACCTGCACCAATCCCCAACCCGCCCGACTCCGACTTCCCTATCGCAAAACCCCCTCCCCACTCGCCCCCGGAGGCGATGGCGACCGTGGACGCACCGATCCCGCCCCACCCATCGCCGCCCTCCGCTTCCACGCTTCCTCCCCTGATATATTCAAATTCTCCCTCTCCCGTTCCCTTTCCCTTTCCTTATCTCTTTTCTCCCTCTCCGCCACCTCCCTCTCTCTCCTCTCCCTATCTCTCTCCTCCTCCTCCTTCCTTCTTCTCTCCAACTCCCTCTTCACCTCCGCCTCGGCTAATTTTCTTTGCTTCTCTCTTCTGTACTCCTCGTAATCATTCGGCCGAGCCGGATCGTACTCCTCTAGGACTGTGGACGTGACCCCCACGAGGCTCCGGCTGCCGTCGTCGGGCGCCGATGAAGTCAGTGTCCTGGGCTGGGGCGGGGGGTGGGCCGTCTTGGGCTTGTGCTGGGGTTTGAGGACGGTTTGGGGCGGGGCGAAAGCGGGTTTGCGGAGAGTGGAAGGAGCCATCTTGTGGCTGCTGGACCAGACGTTGGATGAGTTTTTGTTGGGTGTGCTGTTTTCATCGTCGGTGGATGAAGGTGGAGGGAGATCGCCGTACAATCCGCCGAGCATTTGTACGACGGTCGACTGAATGTGATCGGAGAAACCCGGGTTCGAGGCGTGTGCTGAGTAGAGAGAGAGAAAGAGAAGAGTGCAGGGAAGTGGAGTTTGTGAATTGTTGGGATTAGGGTTTCGAGTGTTAAAGGGTAGGAAGTCATGGGGAAGGGAAGATGAAAAATGAAGTGATGGAGAATTTGTCGTTAATTACATGTGAAACCCCCTGGGGTTTAGTTCGGACACACATTACCCCGTCAAGTATCAAAATTTGCACAAACTATCCATTCTCAAAATTTGCACATTACCCCGTCTGGGAATTTTCGCTTTATGCAAGAGATAATTACCGGTAGCCATTTGATATGAAGTCGACTGCTTTTGAAAATTTCTATTTTTATTTTCTTTTTCATAAACAACTTTCCAAAAAAAAGTCCAACAATTTTATCTCTACGTAAGAGATTGTTACCAGTAATAATTTAATGTGGAGCCGACACTTGAAAGAGCTCAAACAATTTCCGATATAGCTACTGAAAATGATTAATTTGTTATTAATGTTGATAAACAATGGATTCTCCTCAGTTAATGTCCAAGACAGTCAAAAAAAAATTGTCACTATGGAAGAAATTGTTATTGGTAACAATTAGGTATTTTCGGATCTTGTGAGATATCTTTAATAATTGTCTGCTACTGAAAACATTCATATTAATTTTTTTTAATAAACACTACAATCTTTGCAACAACCATTCCAAGAAACCTATCAATTTTCTTACAACGCTAGAGATTGTTACCAGCAGCAATTTGATTTCTAGTCGACACATGTAGGATAGTTGTAGCAATTGCAAGCGATAGTTAATTGTAAATAATTAATTCAAAATTTCCTTTGATGAATTCTAGATTTTCTCCAATAAGTGTCTTAGATTGTCTAAGGATTCTTCTCACAGTTTAGGGCAATTATTTGAATGGATTCGTATTTATTTACAATGACAAATAGTAGTCTCTCTTGCATTTTTTAAACCGGAAAACCGAATTAACTGAATGAAACCGAGAATACCGAACTGGACCGGCTAACAGGATGTTTGGTCCAGTTTCATTTATACTCTTTACAAAACCGAAATGTATGGTTTGGTGTGGAAATAGGCAAAAATCGGACTGAACCGGACCGATTTCACTTTTACTGTGCAACGCCCACTTTTCGAGTGAAACAAAACCAGAACCCATCAATCGGCCCAGAATCCCCAACAAAATGAATAGGCCCACTCTTCACATTCCAGCCCGCCCAACTGGAGCGGTCGGCCCACTTCAAAAGGCAGTTTCGGGACGGTCGGCCCAACGACACTCATCTTCGTCTCTCTGAGCTCTCCCCCTCTTTCCCTCTCCTCTTCCGGTAAAACCCTAACCTTAAACCCTAACCCTACCCAGCCCCCTCCAATAAACTCGAATCATCTCTCTCTCCCTCTCTCTCTACAGTGAACCATGAAGAACAAAAATCTCAAGAGGAAGAAAGCTTCGGCTCAAAAGGGTCCGAAAACAGGAAAGCAAGCATTCTCCATCGACAGCGACCCATTCTTCGACGCTGAATCGAAACGTGGTAGAAAAATGGACCATGACGAGGACATAGAGAGCAGCGAAGAGGAGGATTTTGATGACGAAATGTCAGGAGGAGAAGAAGAAGCGGTGGAGGAGGAAGAGACGGCGGCAGAGAAGAGGAAGAAGGTGGCGGAGGCGTACTTGGAGAAGATAAGGGCGATAGCGAGGAGAGAGAAGGAGGATGAGGAGGAGCGAGAGAGGAGTGATGATGGGGAGGATAGAGAAGGGGAGAGAGATTCGCTTGTAGCGAAGATTCTGTTGCAAGAGCAGATGGAGGAGAGTGGGCGTGTGAGGAAATTGATTGCTTCTAGGTAATTAATTGTTTTTTTTACTGGAGAGTTGGCGAGTAAGCTGGCTCGGACACTGATTTATTGAAAAAAAAATTCTTTTTGATTGCGCAAATGGAAGCAATTTGGTTAAACCCCTTGATTATGGTATGGCACAGAGTACTTAGAAAATGTGTTAGCTTGCCACTATTTTTCATGCCCATGGTCATCTTCAGCCATTAAGTGTTTATATCGATTCATTGAATACAAAACACTACAATGGGAAAGCCAAATTTAAGTGTAAATTTGAGTAAACTCTTTATTGGTAGGAAATTGGAGAGTGTCACAAAGAAGCCTTGAAAATTGTGTGTAAAGAATAGTCTGAGAAGTTCATTTTGATAGGAGCTTGAGAATTAGTGTGTAGAGGGACGTTGAGTTTTTCCTCACCCAAATTTAAGTTTAAGTCAATATTTGGGTTTTTTCATTAGCCCTAGTGTTTGTCTAGGTACACTATATATATACATATATTCCATGCCCAAGCTGAATTTCACATTTTTCATTCATTTCCAATGTGAACTAAATCACTTTGAATGGTTCTGTTGATGTACATTGTACGGTGGAATACAATTTCAGATTGTATGGTAACATTCCATTTGGTTGCCCTCTCCTGAAGGAAATGTCACAATTTAAATTAATCCTTTCCTACTCTCTCCCACAACTCTCTCTCATGGACACAAACACACGAACTAGGATGGGAAAATTCTCTATTTAGTATTTTGGTTTGATCGTATTTTTGTAGCAGTTGCGTGTATATGCGGTGTAAACAATAAATTCAAAATTTGACAAGTATTTGGAGAAAGTAATATGGTGGCTCTCTATTCTTTGGTAATGGTGATTGTTGATTGGATTTGGATGATTGAGTTGTTTACTATAAACAAATTAGGGTTCAGAAACCGGAAACAAGTGATGGATTTCGGGTCTTAGTGAAGCACCGGCAGTCTGTCAATGCTGTAGCTTTGTCTGAGGATGACTTAAGGGGATTTTCAGCTTCCAAGGATGGCACTATTGTTCACTGGGATGTAGGTAGCGGGAAAACCGAAAAATACCTTTGGCCTAGTGAGGAAATTCTGAAGTCACATGGTGCAAAAGATCCACAAGGCCGAGCTGTAAAAAAGCATAGCAAGCAAGTTTTATCATTGGCTGTTAGCTCAGATGGTCGTTACTTGGCGAGTGGAGGCTTAGATCGTCATGTTCATTTATGGGATACCCGCACTCGAGAACATATTCAGGTAAATTCCTATTAAATTTCTGGTTTCCCTTTTTCTGTGCTTTATTGTCCTATTCGAGGCTCGAAGAGGTCTAGGTGAATATTGGTCTTAAGATTCTGAAACTGTTACAGCTTTTGATCAAGTCTGCTCAATACTGAAGTTCCTAAAATAAGATGAGATCTTTAATTCTCTTTTCGAACATATGAAGTAACGACAATTATTCTATGGAAATATATTTGAAGCAACATTTTGATGCCCTTGCCCCATGTATTGGCATGCCAACTCTTTGGTATGCTGCATCAACAATTCATTTCCTTGTCAATAACTGTGCTTCTTAGGTTAAATGTTGTTTGAGCCTAACATTATAGCCTAGAATGATCAAGTCTAAGTTACTAATAGTGGCTTTCAGAGTTCATGACACGCGCATGATCACCCATGTAACCTTTCAATGTGAGACCAGGATTTAGAACTATCATGCAATATTTTAGTAGAATTCAAGTTCTGCTTGAAGCACATTATATTCACTGCTGTGATGGGTCGGTCAATTAATGAAAATGAAGAGTGAGATTTTTTATTTGGCTATTGGCTGCATCATACTCTCCACACTTATGTGTGGGTTGACATGTCAACATAATAACGACATGCTTTTTCTTATTTCGATAAGTAACTTTGGAAGGGATGCATTTTTTTTCTTTTGCACCAAGTTTTGAATTTTTGTCAAACCCGTTAATGGTACCTATTTGGACGTTACTTTTTAACCTTCACCATATTCTCCTCAAAATACACATTGTTTAGGAGGTGTGTTTGCACTTGAGTGTCACTACCAACGGCATGTGCCACATGAATGTGCTGATGCCTTCACTTAGGTTTGCTATCACTTATTAAAACTTACCAACATTCTTATTTGCAGGCTTTTCCAGGTCATCGAGCACCTGTGTCTTGTTTGACTTTTAGGCAAGGAAGTTCAGAATTATTTTCAGGATCATTTGATCGAACGATTAAGATTTGGAATGCAGAAGATAGAGCTTACATAAACACGTTATTTGGTCACCAAAGTGAAGTGTTAACCATAGATTGCCTGAGGAAGGAACGTGTTTTGACTGTTGGACGTGATCGGGCAATGCACTTGTTTAAGGTAAGCCATAACAGCATAACTTTAGCAAAAGTGGTTGGTTGGTTGGAAAATTTCTTCTTGTCTTTCGAAGGGCTGGGCTGGTAATCTAGTTGTTGTTTGCTTGCACATAGTTGCATGTTTATGTATGCAATGTGAGAGTTTGTCTTTAGAGATTTGGTGTGTAACTTCTACTGAGCTACTTGGAGAGAATTGTAGAAGCCAGCTCCATCTTGAATGCCCTGGGGTCCAAGTTGTGAATGATCATGCCCATGTTATAAAAAATAAAAATAAAAGGAAGAGAAAATATAAGAATCAGAGGGTATTGATGGTTTTGACACGATCATCTTGAGAGTTGACTTGTAACCTAGCTATCTTAAACATCTTGTATTTTCGTGGATGTATTTCCTGAATGTGAAATGCACATGGAGGTTTATAACATTAGAGAAAGAGATCTGGAGAGAGAGAGAGAGGATGGTTTTTGCTTTTCAGGCTACAGTCTTTTACTGACTGTGTCTAGCATCTATCTTTTCCTTGGGTCCAAAATAACTTTTAAGACATATTTTTGCTTTTGAAGTCTATGTACAACCCTTTCATGGCATTTGACTGCAATATAAGAGTATAGTGTTAAAACATTTTAAATTGAGAGGCGGAGACAGGATAGTTTACTACTTTCCTGGTTCTTAATTTTGCTGACAGTGTGTAGCATACTAGCATCTATATTGTCCTTCTATCCAAATCATTTTTAATTTGAAGGCTATATTTTTACTATCAAGTCTATGTAAAACCCTTTTCTGGCGTGTTACTGCAGCATATGGTTATTTTCCGTAGTTATTTGATCACCTATCTGTATTCATGTGATGTAAACTCTGCTTATCTGAAGCAATTGTGTTATGCGGCTCTAAATGTGTTCAGGACAAACTGACGGAACCACAGACACTTGCTTGTATTCCTTTGTAAAGGATAAGCTGTTCTTGTTAATCATTGAGTTTCCATTGGCTGTTTTGTTCGCAAAATAGGTTCCGGAGGAGTCACGGTTGGTGTTTCGTGCTCCAGCGTCGTCTCTCGAATGTGGATGTTTTATTAATAATGATGAGTTCTTGTCGGGCTCGGATGACGGAAGTATTGAGCATTGGAGTGTTTTGCGGAAGAAGCCTCTTCACATTGTAAAAAATGCCCATGCATTGGTAACTCCTCAAACTTTAGAACAAAGAGAGAATGAAGGACTACCCAATGGCCACATAGGTAAATTTTCCATGTTTAACAGTTCTACTTTGCTTCTTCAAATTTTCACTTTATATTTATAAAAAAAACTCCTATAAAACTCAGAGCGCGAGATTCTTTTCAGTTTTCTTTTTTTATATTCTATCAGGACTAAATCTTTCAAAGAAAAGTGTTTTAAGGGAATAATTTCTTTTATTCTGAATTGCCCTACATCTTTTAGGTGTTCAACGCAAATTTTTTTCTTGCGCATGAGAGAAATCAGAAAAAAATAAGGTTTTTGCTATAACTTGTATTTTCAGGAATTGTATAGGATCAGTTTGGTATGTGGGCCCTTGCAATATGCATGCGCTTCTCTGTTTTCCCTTTGTTATGTGCATGTGCGGTGTAGGTTTTAGTTGTCAATCTATAGTTGAATTCACCCCTTGTTTAATGATTTTGTCACGTGCGTGTGCGGGCGCAGGCGTCTGTTCTGCTCATGTATGTGTATGCGAATGCGCGCTCAGCGCAGTGGTGTGTTTGGTTGTCTTTTCATCTGAACATTTGAATACTCAAATTACCTGTGATAGGCTCTTTAAACACCATCTTACTGAGATGTTTTCTTTGATTACACCTCTGCAGAAAATGGCACCCAGATTTCTGCGAACTGTTGTTCATCAGCATGTTCATGGGTTAGTTCTATCTCTGTATGTAGAAGCAGCGATGTTGCTGCTTCAGGAGCCGGTAATGGTTTTGTTCGTCTTTGGGCAATTGAAAGCGAATCCAAAGGCATAAGGCCCTTATTCGAACTTCCACTGGTAAGGTTACATGTGCCTATTTTTAGTTTCTCCTGTGTTGCTTTGTGAAATTATTAGATGTGATGGCTGTCAATGACAGCTGTTTCCTATCGATAACTTTTTTGTGGAGGAAAATTCCTTTGTGAATCGTGGGTTGGTACTTGTAACTGATCTGTCAAAAGGCATACCAAGGATGTACTCCATTAATAACCCTTTCAAAAAGTCTACGATACTGTTGGAAAGAACTTATAGTCTGTTGTGCTGGAGATAAAGTGACTGTAGGCTAAAAGGAGAGGAAATTTATTTTAGCATTTATTTATTTATGTTGATGATACTCTGTTCGCCAATAGAAATTTTGATGTCGAATCTTAAGCCTGTTAAATTTGAGTCATCTTTCCTACAAATCAAACCTGCTGGTTTTTTTTTTTTTTAACATTATTAGAGTACGTACGAATGAAGCATCAAGTTGGGTCCTAGAAGAGTTTCAACTTTTAAGGAGCATTTAATTTCATGTGGTTGTGGCACAAATAAATCAGATCGGCGTCTTCTTGGAGTAAACGCAGGGTTTAATCTAGGAGAGTGGTTACAGTCTTCTTTATTCATACAAGGGAATCTGTAAAATTGGTAAACACGGGAGATATTTGTGCAAACAAAGAGTTGTTGGTTCTTACAGATTGTTGCCATCGCATCTATGGTAGCACACACTTTCTTTTTGGGTGATAATCATGTTGGTAGTGGAAATGACTTTTTTCAACGGTTAAATTATTGATGGCTTTGGTCTGCAACACAATAACATCCTGATGGCTGCGTGAATAGGGGGTTCGATTATAACTGAAACTGAGATAGCACTCTTTAATATATTAGTGGCAGTGCGACAGAAGGGTGTCTTTAAAGTTTCGCTTTTGTTGATCTTAAAAGCAGGAGTAGCATTTATGATGACCAGCTATAAGATAGTTGCACCTCAACAATTTTGCTGCTCCCTCCGTTCCGATTTGTTTGTCTCCTCCTTTTTGACTTATGCATGTCCCAAATTGACTTTCCAATTTCAAAAATCACCGAGTTAGATTATGTAAATTTCCTTTTATGCCGTTCCCCCTTTTCTTTTAAATTCGAATTCAAAAATCATTGGGTTATATTATGGGCGGCAATTGTTGGACTAATTTAGCGCCAATTTTTTTGGAAACTTCTTTTACGGCTTTTTCAGAGTTATCTGGAAGATTGCGAATCAGACGAAATTCCCGCTTACGTTTACTGCCTTACTGGATTACCAAAATGAATGAAGGGTATTTCTGGAAATCTATTACGTCTATATCAATCATTTGGTTCCCTTAAAAAGTTGGCAAATCGGGTTGGACAAACAAATCAGGATGGAGCGAGTATTATTTTTATTTTTACTAGAAGTTAGCACACGTCGAAGCTAATTTTTTTAAGTGCCTGTTCAGTGCTCCACCCTGCATATTTCCTAGGGCTGCAGTATAATTTTCTACTTGTATGGTTCTTCAGTCATAACAAGAGCATTATCATTTTCAGTGGGTCGCATGGCATTTAACTATTTCATGATCAATTACTGCTCCATGTTGGTTTTTGATTCATAATTCTTGCAATTGTGATGTTGATTGTTGTGTAAACTGATGTCTATATCAATGTGGTTTGACTGATTATATGCATGTCTTTTGCAACACAGGTTGGGTTTGTAAATTCCTTGGCTTTTGCAAAATCGGGACAGTTCTTAGTTGCAGGAGTTGGGCAGGTGAGATTTCTCTAAACTTACACCGCCCATTTAATACGTATTATAAACTTCAAACAAATGGATGACATCAAACTCTGGCTTCCCAAAGTATCATATGGGCATAGTTTTATTCTTTTATTGCTCAGTATCCGGTCCAATGGGCCAACTAAGCTGAGATCACATGGGAATAGTTAACGAACATTGGAGTTATCTTTATTGTTGGGAGAAGGGACCTGATGGATGTTTAGAATCCACATACAGATTGATAACCACATAGTCCTGGAAGCCACTTGCTACTTAGCTAAGTGCAGCCAAGATTTTTTTTGCCAATTTTAAATGTGTTGAGATTCAGATTCTATGCGCTCTCTCTCCTCTCTCTCTCTCTCTCTCACACACACACACACACAATACATCAGCTAGAAGAGGCCAGTTCTGTCGCTTCCGTTAGTTCTGTTTGGGGCGAGGAACTAATTCATCTAAATGATCCAAACTCTTATTCAAATTTTTATGACTAGGAAGGAGGGGAGGGGATTTCTGCTAGGATTCACTTGTACTTTGCTTTCCTACTTTTTTTCTTCATATGGAGGGGAGGAGATTTATGTTACAATCTCAGATTTCCGTTTGTTTTTTCATGTTGTGTTGTGGTGTGATTGCGAGATTTATGTTACAATCTCAGATTTCCATTTGTTTTTTCATGTTGTGTTGTGGTGTGATTGCTATCATGACCATTAACTCTTAATTTTATGGACAGGAACCCCGATTAGGAAGGTGGGGACGTATTTCTGCTGCTCGAAATGGAGTTCTTGTGCATCCCTTGAAGCTTTCTTAAAGTTGGGTATAAGGTTTCCTCAATTTTGATTGACTTGAGTTTAGTACCATGTGAGTAGCACATGATGTCCGCAGCTGTTATTGTAATGTTTATGAATTTTCTTAGAACAAATATTTGTCAACGAGAATGTTTCTCAAAGTATTCCCCTGTATCCTGTCAATTTTGTCGATCTTGTGTTTTTTGATTTATTTTCTTGTAATGGGTCGGGGGTGTTCAATTGAGAGGTAATTGTGTTCCTATTATTTCGGGTTATCCTTGTAAGTTTTTCGATTTAAACAAACTCATGAATTGAAAAAAACAGGCAGTGAATACTATTGTCAACAACAGTTGCGTTGCGTTGAGCAAAACCCGAGGCAGTTTGCTCGGTTTTAGTTTTTTTTTTTTGAGTCGATAGGATGTTAGTATGTTGGTTTAGTTAGATTATTATTATTATTATTGAAAAAATTATGGCAATACACGAATTCCAAAGAATAATTTCCATTAATGAAATATAAATACAAACGTGATTGCAGAATAAATTAGTGAGAAATACAAACAATATTGGAGTATTCGAGAACAGAGTCCCGTTTAACCACGGTCTCCTTAAAATAGATTTGCCGCCTACTGAGGTTGTTGTAGGTTGAAACCGGCATCTGTGTCCTAGGATAAAACGGCCTTGGCGAACTGAATTTTGCATGTCTCTCTCCCACTAATCAGAATTCTCTATAGGATAGTGCATTGTGTATACAAGTGTGTCTTTTTCCTATTTGCAATGCACGACTTGTATAACACCAGTGGAGAGCTCCAAACTTGCCAGACAATGAGTGGCAACAAGTCCTCTATAATTGCCTGACAAAAATGGGGATAACACCCCTATCTCTCCAGCTACAACCGCACCACTGCTAACTGTCTAAATTCATTCATTCAAGGTAAAAATCCAACAATTATTAGGGATATCGGTGTTGCTCTCGGCTCGAATCCAGAAACTCTCAGCACCTAAGTATTAGCACACGACGAACTGAGCTAAAAAGTAGAAACTGTTTGGTTCCTAAGTAAAAGAGTCTCAAAAAGATAGAGTGGCTGCACGCAGAGAGGAATTATTGAAATAACAAAAACCTATACCAAAAAAACAAACAAAAACCTACACCAACCTCCCACAGAAGATAACATGAACAAACAAAGAAAAAGGGTGGGTCTCTCTATCTTCATTTATCGAGCCATCGCGGTTTTACTGTTCATCCTTTTTCGAAGAAAGTGATTTCAGCCTCCATCTCGGGAATGGATCAGACTCTTATGGAGGAGGAATCATTTTATGCTCTTAGAGCATTGCCCCGGAGTGCCTTTGAACCACACATTCTTGTGGTGCCCAAACCAAAGTATGTAAAGCCCAAACAAATGTGCGGTTCAGAGCCTCTATGGAGCAATGCAATGGTCCAGGAGCATGGAATAATCACTCTTTAAGTGGAGGTGGCCACCCCGTGTGCACAAACTTGATAGTGGCATCAGGCCACCTACAGAGCAGAGATCTGAGAATACATCTTGTTCTGAGAAAATAGTGACAGATTTGGTAGACCGATGGGAGAACTAGTACAGACTTTTAATACCCAGAACAAGAAAGGTCCATACTTTAGAAATGACCAGAGATGAACACTAAGCATCAAGAAAAGGAAGAAGGTGGTAACATCACAAATAGACTTAAGGCATATTTTCCATTAATCAAGTGGTATATCATCCTTTTTCTAAAACTAAACATACTTCCCAGCAATTTTACCGGGTACCCTTAACAAATTTTCTGCAATAATGTATATATAGTTTGGGGAACACGGTACCGTTACATGCCCCCAATAAAAGGGTTAGGAAAGAAACTCATGTACAATGCAGTCTAGAAACTAAGAACTAATCAATCCCACACATCCCTTTGATTTTCTTACACTAGGCAATATAACTGAAAAACTAGGCAAAAAAGGCATTGTGAGAAACCTAGAATTTTTTGTCCAACACCAAAATTCTCTTTTCACTTCCCCCAACCTTCACAATAACACAACATTACAACTCTAGTATGAATGATAATTAAGAAATTAGTTAATGCATCACTACATTTGTTGATCAGATCCAGTGGTAGCATCTGCCTCCAAACCACGCCTCTTCTTCTTTCCCTCCCCGTGTCTTGACCTTCTCGGAGCCTCATCCTCGCTTTCACTCTCATCATTCCGTAAGTCATTTCCACCGCGATCCTCTTGTGGTTTCCCTCCTTTATACAGGGTCTCGGCATCATTTCCTGAGGCGGCCATCTCATGACCGTCTCTGTATCGTTCATTCTTATCATTAGCGGGTCCTCTTTGATCCCTCCTAATCGGATGGTTATTATTCTGCAAGGCCTGTGGTGGTGGCGGCTGAAACATCTGGGACATACCAGCAGGGCGGCCTGATCTTGGGGGACCCGCAGCTCCAACGCCCATCCCGCCCATGAAGGGTGCTCGTCCGGCTGGACCCATCATCATCCCGAATCCTCCACCCATCGGTCGGCTGTGATACATCATGCTGGAAGCAGGACCCACAAAACCAGTGGGGAACCTTGGACCAAACGGGTCAAAAGGTCGAGGGCCCATGCCGAAAAGATCGGGCATCGGAAAATTATCCGGGGTGACGGCCCCATAAGGAAATCCATCAGCACCCATCATGACTGGAGGAAAGCCCCGCATCCCGGGAAAAGGCCTGGCCCCTCGTGCGAGAGGCATATGCGGGGGCCACGCCATTCCCCTTCCCCTTCCTCCCCTGCCTTGTGCTGCTGCCCCAAAACCTGGGCCATAGCTCTCCTCCTCCTCCTCACTTTCTTCTTCTTCCTCCTCCTCCTCTTCGTCATCAAATGGGACAATATCTGGGTTTTCAGTCCCATTGTCTGGATTGACTACACCCTTGGCCTTTTCCTCCTCCCGCTTTGATTCTGCTGCAAGTGAGATTGCCTGATAAAAGAGAGACACATTATGAGTTCAGAGCATGTTATGATACAATAAAATGCAGCGACTTAGTTATCTATGTCCAAATGGTTACCACTAGATGCCCCTAGAAGGATGGTTCATAAGTACTCTAATCAATACACATACATTCCTAGGAAAAGGAGACATTCCCTTGGAATAAGCAATTGATAGCAAAGTAACAATACCAGTACCTCGGCAGATAAGATGGTTGATAAAAAAAACTGGAAACAACTAAGTGCAAGTGTGCAACATGAAGACCTCAGATACCAAAGATGAATTAAAAAAAAAACAAAAAACAAAAGACAAAGCAGTGAGGATTTAAATGTCTCCAGTAAATAAAAACAGGGTAAGTATAAAATGATATCCTCCAGGCTCCAAATCTTAGATGAGTTATGAGGCAAAAGCAGACTTGCTCAAAATGCCAAACAGAAAATGATCTTGTGGAAACTTTATATCCATCTCAAAACCAATTGGCAATGAGTGGAGAGGTCCCAGCATATATTGAGTGACCACTCATTCCACTTCTAAGCAACGTGGGATTTTAGTTCCTTAACATCCCCCCTCACATGCAGCCACGTTTAATGTCTGTCACGTGTGGCCACTTTTTGGGTCCTATCATCATGCAACCTTTTTTTGTTGGTCTGTCATCGTGGGGTGTGGATTGTGAATTTTTTTTTTTTTAAATGTGGGGTGGAATGGGCCCCACTCTGATACCATGAGGAAACTTTATATCCATCTCAAAACCAATTGGCAATGAGTGGAGAAGTCCCAACATATATTAAGTGATCACTCCTTCCACTCCCTAAGCAATGTGGGATTTTAGGCTCCGTTTGTTTTGGGCAGAAAACATTTTCTAGAAAACAATTTCCCTGGAAAAGTTTTTCAATAAAGTAAAACATTTTATGGTGTTTGGTTGTGACAAAAAAACATTTTCTGGAAAACGTTATCTCATGTTTGGTTGACATCATTGATATCACAATTGACCAAAATGGCCATTTTGTGAGAATAAAAAATTACCCAGCTAATACTCATCAGTCATCAGTATCAAACCAAAGGTCCAAAACTCACGTGCTCTACTTTCTTTCCTTTCCCTAAACTGCAGCAGGTAAAATGGAATAATTTTTCTTCTTTCAACGCTTTGGTAAAATCGAAAAAAGTAAAAGCCCATTGTCTGGATTCTCTGGAATAAGGCCTGAGAATGGTGAAGTTCCCAGCGATGTTCAAGAGGCTAGCAGAGGCGTTCGAAGTGGCGGCGGCAAAGATAAGAGTGATGAGCAGGAGTACTTGCCGCAGGAGACGGCGGAGGATCGGTGAAGAGAGAGAGGGGAAGAGAGATTTGGGAGTCGTTGGTGAAGAGAGAGAGAGAGAGATCCGTGGGGGTGAGAGAGAGAGAGAGAGAGAGAGAGAGTATTCCTGGTATATAGAGTAGCGGGAGAAGGATGGGAGTAGACGGGAGGTTCTTGGAAAATGATTTCCGGATCTAAAATCGGGAAATCATTTTCCGGCTGCCAAGGTTGGTTTTCTGTTGACTTAGGAAACTGTTTTCCGTTGACATTTGTTTTCCATTGTACCAAACATTAGAAAACATTTTCTATCCAAAACGTTTTCCAGAAAATGATTTCCGCCCGAAACAAACAGAGCCTTAGTTCCTTAACAGATCTGAAGTGCAAAACAAAAAGGGAAATTGTATGATCTCTATAGACGTTTTAAATTATATTGCTTGAGGTTTTAAATCATATGCTTACCCCCCCACATTTAATGATGACACTGAGCTCTCCCAATAATTACATCCAGATGCATGAACAAAAATTAGAAACAAAAAGCATGACAAAGAAAAAAACAACAAAAGAAAGCAAAGCCAACATAGAACACACTACGGTATTACACTCATAATCTACACAACGCATATAATATTTCAGATGCTTTGAGTGAGCTTAAAGCAATAAATTTGGAAAGTTTAAATTTAGTAAAGAGTGCCACAAGTAATTTGAGAAAATTGTATTATATTAGCAACCAGTGAAGCTTCATGCATCCATGTCATTAGCGACGAGTGGGGGCAAGTGCTGATAATATTCACTTCCTCAGCATGATTCAGAAGTTATAATAAAGGGAGGGACTTCTATGCATCTCATATAGGAACGCCCAAAACAATTCCTTTAAAAAGAAAAAAGACGAGAAAGCAAAAGTACCATAAGTTCACTGTCGGGCTCAAGATAGAGCATAGAAGCCAACTGCTCACCAATAGAAGGCTCTAGCTCCTGACAATCTCTGCTAATCTGCAATCGTATGAAGAAGACAATAATATCTAATGCTGATTGGAGGTCATATTAAGATTCAGGCTTAAAAAAATGCAGAACTAAAAGAGCTATAAACACAATTACAAGGCAACGTTTTTCCCAGACAAAGGCAGATACTACAAGCGAAGTTATGTACTGAAATCGTCAATAACCACTGTTAGATTTAGCGAACTTAAGATGACATAATACCGCACTTGAACTTCTTTAGGCAACTTTGAGCATTATTTACCTTGAAGTTTAACCTCCATAATAATATGACTGCACATTTCTCAACTAATTCTACTGAGCATCATTTCCAATGAAGTGACCCCTACATAATTATGACTTTTCTTCTTGCAAGATCAATGATTCTACAGACATACAGAGGGTAGCAAGGGAGCACAAAATATAACAGCATATTAAAATGGTCAGGTCACTTGGCCAGGAATCAATGTAGGCATAAGATCCAAGGTAGTACCTTCACCGGTAGATTCTCATTGTAAGGGTTCCTCAAGTAACGAGTTTTGTGAAAAGACAATTCACATAACTGCACAAAAGACATTGCAATTAGTTCCCATCACAATTATCAAACTAATTTAACACCCATAAAATCACTTGCAAAGGCAACTGAGAAGCATGTTTGGAACTCTACTTTCTCGAAAGGCGTTCATTTTGATAACAGAAAAATAGAAGGCCCAGGAAGACAAAGAAGAAAGTAGTCACACTGGTCAATCAACAAGGTTAAATGGTATGGTAAAGACAAAAGAAAGAGGAAGAGGAAAAACAGTCAGATGGCTATCAGGTCTCAGTGATTGGAAATGATAGCCAAATCAGCCCAATAACCGACATCCTAAATATTCAATCTCTCTCTTTCTATTTTGCTGGTGCTAAATTTAAATAAATCAAATAGTCAAAATAGTAGGGCCAGTCAGTTTGTACTTAATATCACCTCGAGATATTCCGCACTACACCGATGGATTCCCACCTCACCCTCAGACCGGGTTTAGCATGGACCTGTATCTCGGAGCATGAACCTGTTTCAATCTGTACCCCGCCCCAATTTCTGCCCAGGTATCAATTTGTGCTCCAACAAAATAACAGCTCCAACCAGTAACAAATTCTGAACCGATGTAACAAAGACTATTTTAAAGAACAGGAGGCATTCCTCGTTCTGGGAACTTCAACGCGACCCGTCGAAACTATTGAAGAAGAGCGGAGGCAAATCTGTCTATTGCGTATGGAAGACCAATCGGAACAGAAGAAAATGGATATTGTCTTAGTTAGATCGGTTCTTCCTGAGTTTCCGCAACAGATTAGTAATGAATTGGAGGCGCTTTTAAGCCCTAGTGCTATCGGAACTATCTATTACCAGACTAGTCAGGTGAAGTAATAATGGCATTCAAATTTACCGGTCCCTGAAGTCACTCCAGGAAGTCTCCCTATTTTTGAACTCTCCATATGTTCTGAGATAAAGATACCAGACCCTCTTTCCTATTGTATAGATGATGAGATCACATTACTAGGTTTCTCAGACCGTCTTGGGCATTGCTTCCTCAGTTCCAGGGGGAACATCCACCTCCTTCTCTGCAACACCCCCATTCATCCCATAGGGGAAGATCACTATTGTAGTGTTCCAATAACATCAATCCCTCTCTTATGCAAAGGCCCCATGTTGTCATGCAGATTGATGGATGCATGGAAGCATGATCCGTTCAAGACGTAGATGCACCAGAGAGCGATTAATGGCACCCCATAGTCTGCCTCTGAGCTAGCTTGATTTCACTTTATGCTTAAAGAAAGATTGCCATAGAGACGACAGATACAGAGAGGGGACAACTATTTCTAAAAGAAGGAACCAAGGGATTAGATCAATGAGAAAGGGAGTTCAAAGGCGGGTATACAAAAAAGATAGACCTTTCTTTTGCCTGAATTATCACGTGTGAGTTTCCAGTATTTCTACTAAAAAAAGCCGCGGTGAAGAGGGTTCGCCAGAACCATGGAAAGAGAAGCATAGCTTACTGCCCCCATCCTAGCCTCTCAGAGCTACTATTGCATAACAAATATTTACTTTAGCGTCAAAAAAGACTCAACCATATTTGCATTTGCTCAAGATTTTCTTTCACATCTCCCTAGACTTACAGGATGCTTATAGACATACACTTCTGCTACACCTATGAGCATATTTATGCTTGCGTCTACAAGCATGTTAGTTGCTAATAAGCATAGCTTCAGACTCTACTGCAGCAACATAAACCCCTTGATAAGTTTAAAACTTGCATCTCAAGTCCTAATCACCGAAGCAAGGAACAATAACTGCACTTTTAAGAAAAAGGTGATGGGAGATTCTATCAGAATAGAAAGTTATACTCTTAAGAAGCTAGACTTGATTGATGCAAAGAATGACTAGGTTACACTTTCAAGCTAAAAGTTGGAACCTCCTCCAAGCCTGGAAAATATTGAAACTATTTAAGAGGTCCTATTTCCCAATTTGCTCTCTTCTATGCTTCTTACTGCAAGTTTTTAGTTGCTCCAAGCCACAAATAATTTAACACCTAAAACTTTGTTTTAATAGGATAAATTGCACAATCTAAGGCAACACCTAAAAAAGAAATACGTGCATTGATATAAATAATAAACTTGTATATAACTATTAAAAGAAAAAACACAGGCTCCAAATGAATGCGAAAAGATAAGATCCCACACAGAACCCTCTCCTGTCCAAAGTTGGAAGATCCAAATTCAACTTAAAAGATCATTTCCAATTCAGTGCAACACCAAATCTTAAGGAAAGTAAGATTAACCAAAAACAAAAAGCTTGCTAATATTAGAGCTTTGCCAAGAGAAGATAGCATTGTCATTAACTCCCGAAGAAAAAGAAATTCCAAATCCACAAAATAAAATTGAGGTAAACGAATGCACCTAAAAATTGTACGCATCTGGTTAGGGCACAATATCCAACCTCCGAGTCCACTAGAAAGGGGTCATATGGTGAGTAAGTGAGGTGTCTTACACGGTTTGGGTAGCATTCAACCCCAACAGCTAGCTATGGAAGTGAGGGTGCCCTCACGCTTATAAACTTCAAATTACTTTGAGACCCAGGCAATGTGGGACTTTGCTTCACACCCTCCCTCAGGTGCAGCATGCTCACTGGCAGCACCTGCAGGCTGCAGCGTGCAAGCCAGAGATAACACCTTAACCACCTCTGGTACGTAGATCTATACCATGTTACATAGTTTTGGGTAGCACTCAACCCCAAAAGCTACCTATTGAAGTGAGGGTGCACTCACGCTTATATACTTCATATACTCGAGCGATGTGGGACTTGCTTCACAAGATTAAGCTCTAAGAATACAAAACAGCCTAAAGAAAACTATCACCATTAACAAGTCCCTTTCTGCCATCTCTCATTGAAATTTATATAATCATCATGGGACGTTGAGTACTTAATGGGATAGGAGTAACTTCTTTACGACATTGTACCTTTAGCCATTTAACAGAGAAATTCCGCCCATAATGCGCAGATCCATGTGCATACTTCCAGTTCCCTCCACCAATGGAGCCACCAATTTTTGATGACATTTTTGCGCAACCCTGGCAAATCATAAATCAATTCACTGAGCAGCACATAAGAGCAAATGTAAAAATGCATCCAAATCAATAGAATTCCTTTAAAAGGGGCAAATGTATGAACTACTTGACTTAAAACAACAATGATCAAGAATGCCCTTTGCACAAGAATAAAACTAGAAAAGGAAACTAAACCCAAAACTTACCTGGAAATGTCGAGTCCGGTTGACTGAAAAAATCAAGATAACATTTTCCACAGAGTCAAAAGCTTCATTGAGTTTAGCCTCATTGCTTCGTTGAGTTGCCCATACTCCTTGTTGTACCGATAATTCTAGATTTTCACGATTGCAACTTTTCACAATAAAATACCTATGATTCCACACATGAAATGGGAACAGGTTAGCAAATGAACTTTTAGGGAAAACAGCCACAAAGAGCCAGGCATATATCATAGAATGACAAGATCGTGTAATGAGTGTTGCTTCCCAACCCGAATTCATGTAATCCAAACACCACCTCAAAGCTACATCCAGTTGGGAAAAAAACTGTCCTGTTAAGCCTAAGCAACAAAATACATGAAGTCCAACCCAAATATAACTGACTAATAGTAAGATCCCAATTGGTAAATTAGGATTGCTAAATTTTATCATCAGCAAATAAGGAAAAGTTTGATAATGCTTAACTGGGTAGGATGAATTATCAAATATGATAATGGACCAATTGATCATGATGAAACCCTAACGTTAGTCTATATGTGCAGTACTTTTGAATAGGATTTTCAACAAAATATTGGAACAATTTTGATATCTAATTTCAAATCTCATACCAGTACTACTAAACCTTCACTTATCGGTTTCAAGACAAACCCATAAATCACTCTAAAAAAATCTAATTCATTTGAACTTCGAATTTGAAATCATCGAATTAACTATATACATCCCCATTCCATAACGCAACAATTAAGGGTAAATTCGCCAGGTTACATATGTAATAAGTCAATCTACGACAAGCATTAATTTGCAAGAACATCTATAATGTAGGACAGTAAAAATAATTGGAATACACTCAATTAAAAACTTTGATATCAACCTCCTTATAACCAAACCCAATCAATTGAGGTCCGCTATATGAATCTTTTTTTCCATTGAGCTATGTTAAGGGCTACATGTTCACTTAGTCTTAGTATACTCATATCCTTGCGCACTACAACATCTAATGTCAATTTGGGTCTTCCTCTCCTCGTAGCATTACTACCCAAATCTATCCTATCAACTCTCTTAACTACTATATCTCCAGGCCTACGGTAGATATGTCCAAACCACCTTAGTCTATTTTCTCTCAACTTCTCCTCTATAGGTGCTACCCATTATCTCATGGTGTTTCAATAATGATCCAATCTTTTCTAGTCTTACCACACAATCTTAGCATTCTCATCTCAGCTCCAGCCATCTTACTCAATTGTTTCTTGATAGGCCAACATTATGTCCCGTAAAGCATCGTTGGTCTATGGCAGTTCTATAGAATTTTCCTTTAAATTTTGTGGATATCCTTTGGTCACATAGTACACCACACCAGTAGCTCTTCTCCACTTGAGCCACCCCACTTGGATCCGATCAGTCACATTATTTGCAATATCTTCGACTTTGCTAATAATAGACCCTAAATACCTAAAATAATCGCTTTGAGGTATAACCTGATCTTGAATCCTCACTCTTTCTACACAGTGTTCGAACGGAAGGTCTAGGCGGCGGCCGAGTATTCGCCGCCTAGGCGCTAGAAGGCCCCTCGCTGACTAGCCCAACTAGTTGCCCAACTAGGCGCCGAGTAGTTGGCCTGGAAGCTAGAAGGTGCCCGGCCACCCAGGGAGCACCTAGCGAGTTTTAGAACCATGTTTCTACATGAGCACTTCCGTTGCCACTAAACTTACACTCCATATACTCAGCTTTACTGTCCTAAAGCCTTTTGACTTTAATGCTTCTCTCCATATTTCTAATTTGGTACTAACACCTCTAGCAGTTTCATCTACTAAGACAATATGATCTACAAACATCACACACCATGAGACAGCCTCCTGAATATTCTTGGTCAATTCATCCATTACTAAGGCAACGAGGTACGGACTCAAGGCTGACCCTTGGTGCAAACCTACTGTGATTGGAAAGTCACTTGTTTCTCCTGTTGGTGATCGAATGGTGGTGATGGCACCTTCATACATGTCTCTAATCACATCAATATCAACCTCCTTATAAAAATAAAAAATAAAACCTTAAATAACAAGTGGGCTCAACTAAAAACATTTACCAGTAAAATTAAGAATGTTTCTTTCCTCTTTTATCTTTACTTTTCGTCTTTACCGTGATAAATTGATGATCACATAAAATTGTCAGATAAAAAAATTTGGCTGAGAGGGGACTAACCTTTCTCTGTTTCTTATTTTATGCAGTTTACAAGAGATCACAAGCCTCTAGATGAATAACTATTGCTCAAAGGCTCTTGGAGTGCACATGGTACACCCCTTTAAAGTGTTTTTTGCTGTACTGGTATACTTTTTCTTGTGACAAAAATAGACTTGGTGAAAATCTACAAAAAATAAAATTGTAATCAAAGTCCCAATCCTAACTAAGGACATTTGAAGAGCCTCCACTTAAATTTGTAATGCAACAAACCCTTCTAAGGCAGGGCCACTTTGGACCCACCTTGCAAGATAAACCCCGGATACCTACAACCATAGCTAAGGCAATGCTAGCGCAATTTTTACGACTTTACAGTTAATACCAGTTACAACTCTAAACCATTGGGCTAACCTGATAAGAAAAGGACATCATGATGTAAAAAACAAGGACATCCAGCAATCAGCACTAATATCACGATTTCCCTTCAAGGGATCATGGATACCAAAAGTAAAAAGAAAAAAAAAAAAGTAGAAAGAAACTTTAGAACATGATGATTGAGTAGAATACACTACATGACACGACTGGGAGAAGGATGCCAAAATACCACACCTAAAACCAGACTGATCCTAAAAAAGGCATGGGGGTGAGTCTCACACATCATCTCATTTGTATAAAAACCTATAAGAAATATCGCCCAGCACTTGTAAACCCATTATAAGTATATAATTAAGAACCAAATGTAAAACTCAACTGAATTACTACACCCATTATAAGTACATAACTAAGAACCAAATGTAAAACTCAATTAAAAGAAACAAAATCTAGGGCAACCCATAAAGGAAAAATTTGACCCTTTAAGTTAAGGAGACAACTTCAATCTCTCTCCTAGGGGAAAGCAACCCATGCTGCTTGGGTCTCCCCAAGAGAAGGCAGGGGAAATCAGATATACAAAAAATCAAAGAATAAATCAACATCATGTGAAAAACAGGGAAGTGAGTGTAAAATACGAATGTCGTAGATAAATCAAAAAATGTTTATTCCTGTCCACCTCAAGATTTTGGGCATGAGCTGCGAGAGCGATTGCGTCCAAGGCCGCATGCTGTGCTAGTTTCCTTAAGCCTGATTAAACACAAGCCTCCAGTGATGGCCTGACCAGCTCACTAAACTCTTTGGGACTATAGAAACCAAAAAAATGGGGCTTCTGAGCGAAGAACAACTAACTTACAACAGAAACTTTGCTTTCTTACAGTAAGAACCAACAAAGAGCAGTAGATCCACTATTTAATATCAAGAACAATAATAATCTTCTCCAGAACCCATTTCTCCATATCAATAGCTTCAATGTCATTTCTTATCACTGTTATACAATTTCTTTCCCTTCCCGTTCCAAAGAATACATAAAGCAAAATCAAAGTGCCATCCCTTGTTGATTAGCCAACATGTCCTAATCATCAACTTAAAGCAGGAACTTTGATGATTAGTTAGTGCTTTCTTGCTTTATCCAAGCAAGATAATAAGAAAATAGTGACGAGAACAAAGCAAATTTATACATCAATAACAAAAGCAACAGTACAAAATTAACTGACAGGAGCCCAGTATTTCTACTACCATGTGCTTTAAAGAAATGAATTACAGCTGACTTATAAGAGACCTCGAAAATTGTCTGTGTTTGACTATGGGCTGTAATTTCATGACCTAATTAAAAACCTGATAACCCTGAACACACCTAGATATTCCTTGAGGTAGTGGCGTAGCAGTTCTATTCCCTTGATTTTGCTGGCCATTGGAAAGGTTTTGAACTTGGGTCTGAGTGCCCTGTTGTTCGGACTGTTGAACTTGTTGCTGCGGCTGTATGTTAAGGGACTCAGGTGTAGAAGATTTTGCAGCTGTGCCTTGATTAGCAGCATTTGGACCTTGAGTATACTGATTTTTTTCTGTTTGTTGAGGATAATTACCATTTCTGTTTTGGAAAAACCTGTTGGAGTTGCCATGGTTATACGAAGTCATCTGCTGAATTCTCTGAAGGACTTCTTCCACAGGAGGTGGAGGTCCAGGCAGCTTTGCATGCCTATACCGGCAATCAGGGCCATTTGGACAAAATCCCAACTTGTACCTGCGGTTACAAAACTATAACATCAGAATCATATTTCATAGACATCAAGTGAATTATCTTCTCAAACTAATTAGAGAACAGTATCAACAATTTTGCAAAACTGACAACATCGCAAAAACCTTGACGTTTAGAAATCCCAATGGGTGTATTAGATGCATTCCCAGTAATGGCAAGAGAAGTCCATGAAACTCAGTTCGTGAACATAAACCATCTGTTGTGGGTGTGTGTGTGTGTGTGTGTGTGTGTGTGTGGGGGGGAATTGAGTGTGGTGATCTCCTTCTTGTCTCTGTTATCCTAGCTTTCTCGCTTCAACTAATCTCTTCTGAGAGCAGCAGGGTTCAAGAGTGTGCCTACATTTGCCTTCTTTCATGTCCAGCTACCTCTCTCTTCCTCGTAAAACTTACATTCGCTCCTTATCAGCCATCAGGCAGATATCCTCCAATAACCTGGCAAGCTTTAGCAATACCCATTGATTGCTCAAACACCAAACATTGATAACCTAGACCCTGCATTCCCACCATATGGACAAAATATTTGGTTCGCCATGGTGGCGATGCAGCCAAACAGGATGCTACCGGCCAGGTAAATACATGATCAAGGACTAGACAAACACAGAGCTTGGTCGAGTAGAAGAAGGTTGCACTGCTTGATGGTCCAACCAGGGGGAAAAAAAAAGTGGAACCATGCCAATAGAACTAAATACGCATCCGAAAACGAATTATTTTTCCTCTTCTTTGATAAATAACTGAATCTGAATAAGCCCAATGTGTTGGCCTGGTGGCCAAGGCCTAGACTTAGTTTGCACCTCTCCTAAGGTCTGAATTCGGAAATTCTCAAGGGCTATTAACCCCTCTCAGAGCCAGTACATATGGAGCTTTACCCAGCTTTAATTGGGCCCTGCTAGTGGACGGGGATTAGTGCCAGGATTAGTCGAGGAGCACCTACTTATCAAATTAAATAGTATTAAATCTGACACCTGAACCCAATCTCAAAAATCAAGGGACATATACACTAACGACGAAAATAAGAGGTTACCACTAAAGGGAAATTGAACCTACATGTTACACTCCTTGATATCCTCATTGGTGTGCTTATACACACAATCCTGCTCGCGGCATTCCCCGTAAAGCCGAAAAAACCGGCACACTGGCATCCGGGCTTTGTCGTACTGGTGGAGGAATCCGCAGGCGTCACCCTTCATACACAGGCTCCGGAGCCAGTGCCGGCAGACCGTCTGTCGGAAGCTACGCCGCCCCGAATGGTTTCCCGCCGCCGCCGCCGGATCGGCTCCACCTGTGGGCGCTGCGGTGACGGCGTTGTTGGCGGCCCCGCCGCCGCCCGCTGCGCCGGAGGCGTCGGAGTGGACTACGGGTACAGATGCGGTGGGGTTGGCGGGGCCAGCGTCGAGGCCGCCCTCGAAGTCGAAGCTCAAAACGCCGTCCCCGTCGTCCATTGATGGTGATTAGCGTATGTGTGTGTGAGCTGTTGTTGTTTAGTTAGGGTTTACGGGAATTTTGTGCGTGTGTGTGTGTGTGAGAGAGAGAGAGAGAGAGAGAGAGAGAGTTATGTCTGAGTCGTGTTTGATGCTCGGATGGGATTAAGAGAGGGATAAGTTATTGATGCAGGACAAGATATGTAACCCTATTATTTATGGAAACATTATTTTAGTAATAATTTTTATTTACGATTAGTATTAGGAGATTTTATTTGTCTTACGAGAGGGTGTTTTGAGTTTAGTTTTGGTTAGATTTTATTTTATTTCCTTTTAGATGTTTCTAAGTCTAAGTTTCAGGTAAGTAATTTCTTTTAGTTAGGACTTCTTAGTATAAATAAGGATGTTTAGGGCATGGAATTCTTTTAGTTACTTCTTTTTACTAGTATAAATAAGGATGTAACTTTGGGCATATTTAACTTTTAATCAATTATAAATCGAAAGATTCATTATCTTTAAGTGATTCGGCAACATGAAAAAGTGATTTTGATTCGATGTGTTTGGTCCATTTGTTTCCATTTGTTTTCAAAGTATTTGTGTTCAGATGACGTACATATCCGATTTGAGATTTTTTCTACACTTTAATATTCGACGAGGTCCGTGGTGAATGTCTCCGATCAAAAATGCGTGGTGTTGCGCCAAAATCGTAATCCCATAACACTCCCCTAAGTCCTATGGGCATATTTAACAATCAATTATAAATCGGGTCATTCTCTTCTCTTGTTTCAATCAACCAAAAGGTGTGTGACCTGATTGTAGATAGTGGCAACATGTAATTCGCGAGAATTTTGTGGCAAAAAGATAACACTGGACCATCAACATCTTTCGACGGAGCCTCATCCTTCAACCTTAAAGGTGTGTGTGACATTGGGTGGATCAAGAAGGACCCAAAAAAAGGTAATCACCATCCTTCCTCATAAAATTCCCTTTCCATTGGTAAATTTTATAAGGATGAGGTTCTCCTTTGATTGGTAAATTTTATAAGATGGATGTTATTGAGATGGATGCTAGCCATTTGTTAGGAAGACCCCGCAATTTGATGTAGATGTGGTATACAAGGGTCGTGACAACACCTACTCTTTTAATTGGGAGACCCGTAAGGTTGTTATGGTTCCTTCTAATCAAAAGGTGTTTGTCAAGCCAAAAGTGCAACAACCATCGTTTCTAACAGTTGCCAGTTCAGAAGCTGATTTTGTGACAGATTTTAAGGAGTCTAAACAGATTTATGCCATGGTGGTGAAAGCATTGGTGTTAGAGGATAAGGGCGGTTGCAATTGGTGTGCCTAAGAAGATACAACCCTTATTGGAGGAGTTTGAGGAGCTGGTTACAGATGACGTGCCACACGAGCTTCCTCCAATGAGGGACATTCAACATCAGATTGACTTGGTGCCTGGAGCAAGTCTGCCCAATTTACCACACTACCGAATGAGTCCAAAGGAGAATGAGATTTTGAGGGAAAAAGAGAGAGGAAATCTCAGAAATTATATTGATTGATTAAAAGTTAAATATGCTCATAGGCTACATCCTTATTTATACTAGTAGGAGTCCTAACTAAAAGGAAATTACTTAGAGTGGCGACCAAGCAAAGCATTACTTGGAAACCTAGACTATTTGCTAAAAGGAAATAAAATAAAATCTAACCAAAACTAAACTAAAAACGTGTAAAACAAGCAACACAAATAAAATCTCCTAATACTAATCGTAAATAAAAATTATTACTAAAATAATGTTTCCATAAATAATAGGGGTGTATATCTTGTCCTGCATCATTCTTTTTTTCTTCAAAAGAACTCGTCCTCGAGTTCTCGTTAGGAACCTGCCATCTTCCATGCCAAATAAATAGATACTTGGAATACTTCAACCCTTTCACTTCCTTCCAAAACATCACAAAAAATAATATTTGCAATGACATCTTCTCTGCATGCTTCAAGTGATTGATAAGATCAACCAGGGTGAATATTGAAAATCCAATCATACTTTTTACTTGCACTCCAAGAAAATCAACAAGGGAAACTTGACATTGTGGGTCCTCTTTATCTTGCCTCATTGTAGCAATGGTTGACACATCAATGATTGGCTCATTGAGATGGGCTGGCTCGACCATAGAGTTATCAAATAAATTAGCAACATCAATCTCTTCCATTGAAAAATCAATTGGGTCCTCAACAACTTGATCACCAACATCCATAGAAATTTTCTCGCTTCTCATCAATATCAATTTGATCATCAACATCAATATCAATTTTCTTATCATCAACATCTTGAATTACCTCCTCTTTAAAAGCATTTTCTTCAACAACATCGGTTGTGTGAATTGTATGTTGTTGCTTTGACTCATATTTTTCTTCCAAAAGTGTGCTCACAATTCCATGGCAAAAATCTCTCCATCATAAGTCTTTTGATTCTTGACCATGCGCGAATACGACGTTTTCCCAATCGTTCTCTCTTATCTTGCATATCTAACCACCATCGTAGCGCTATAAAGTAAGTTTTATCAAAGAAATATTTCCACCTTATTTCAAACGGCATTCTCACATACTCAAAAAAATCATCAATATCTAAAATTCAATCTAAAATATCTTCAAAATACTCATAACCACTTAATTTAGGCAAATTATCATAAGACCTGAAATCGGGTTCTGATTCATCAGTATCGGCACAATTAGTTGGGTGTCTCCCAACTACAATCTGGGTATCGGGCTGGCGTTGGGCAAATCCCACCGCGCTTTCCCGATTCCAGTTAAGAGGACGTTGTTGGCAAATCCCCCCGCGATTCTCTTTAACCCTTTTCTGGTCCTTGGTTTAGGTGAAGAGTGAGCAGTCGCAACGCTTGTTGTTCTTCCACCATCTTCCTCGGATCAGCAAACCTTTGAGCAACGTCAAAAGGGTGTGTCTTCTACTTTGTTTGGTGCCACCGAGCCAGGAAAAACCCGCTCTGATACCACTTGACGCAGCGGAATTCACGAAAGAATAGTTAGCGTACTATTCGAAACGAGATAGGTTCTCGAATCCACGAGAGTTCTTGAATCCACAAGAAAAAGAGAGAGGAAATCTCATAAATTATATTGATTGATTAAAAGTTAAATATGCCCATAGGCTACATCCTTATTTATACTAGTAGGAGTCCTAACTAAAAGGAAATTACTTAGAGTGGCGACCAAGCAAAGCATTACTTGGAAACCTAGACTATTTGCTAAAAGGAAATAAAATAAAATCTAACCAAAACTAAACTAAAAACGTGCAAAATAAGCAGCACAAATAAAATCTCCTAATACTAATCATAAATAAAAATTACTACTAAAATAATGTTTCCATAAATAATAGGGGTGTATTATTAAGAGAGGGATAAGTTATTCTGGAATGAGTAATCCATTTTGGAAATTTTTATCGTACGTTGACGACGGTACTTTACTACTAGTAATATACAGTTTGTTTGCACAGTTTTAGGGTTTGCGACTTTGCGTTGTTTAATGGGCGACTTGTTCAAAAGTCATAGGCAAAGAATTTGTAACTCCGTTAATCCACCAAACAAGTTTATGATCAACAAGTTTATAACCTACCCAGTCCTAACGCTGACATCTTTTTTTTTTACCTTACCAAAAAAAAGTTTGTACCCTATGAAAGTGCCAAAAAAGTTTGTACCCTACTAAAGTGCCTAAAGTACCCTAAAATTTAGGGTATCCATAAAGTGCCTAAAACCCTAGGGTATCCTATTGAAAGTGCCTAAACCCTAAAACCCTAGGGATGCAAAGTGCCTTAAAAAGTGCCTAAACCACTAAAACCCTATAATAGGAAAGTGCACCCTAAAACCTAAACCCTAGGGTACCCTATGAAAGTGCCTAAAACCCTAGGGTACCCTATGAAAGTGCCTAAATCCTAGGGTACCCTATGAAAGTACCTAAACCACTAAAACCCTATAATAGGAAAGTGCACCCTAAAACCTAAACGCTAGGGTACCCTTTGAAAGTGTCTAAATTCTAAAAAATAAAAATAAAAAAAATTCATGGACCTTAGACCTTGTAAAACTTTAACATGGACTAAATGCCCAATAAGCCTCCACCTCTGGACCCTAGAACAATTAACCGTTGTTTAATTGATGTTTGTACCCCTTTCAGGTAAATTTGTTGAGTTGAAGCATCTCCAGATTCTCCACCCTTTCATCAAATATTCCACCAAATTTAAATTTGAGTAAAAAACACAAAAAATCACACTCCACTCCTTCACCAAATCCTTCACCTCCTTTGGCTAAAAAAATCATTTTGGTTTCTTCGTTTGTCCTTATTCTATTTTTTTTTTTGAATTTTTTAGTTTTACGTCGATTTTTTGTGGTTTTTTGGCTCCTCTCGACGAGAGGATTCTAAAATGTATAAAATTATTAACCAAATTTAAAGTTTTGTGAATAAAGACAAAAAATAATCCAGAAAATCTTTTTTTTTTTTTTTTTTATTTTTCGTCTTTATTCACAAAACTTTAAATTTAGCTAATAATTTTATAGTAACTTTTTAGATTCCTCTCGTCCAGACTAACCAAGAAACCACCAAAAATTGACTGAAACTAACAAATGCAAAAAAAAAAAAAAAAAATTGAATAAGGACAAAACAAAAAACCATTTTGGTTTTTTCACCCAAAGGAGGCCCAAATTTGGTTTTACTCAAATGTTTCACCAAATTTGCTCATCACCAAATCTAGAACAAAATTTTCAAGGTTCTTTTTTTGCACTTTTATTTACCCTTTTGTCATTCAATAGTATGGATTAAATCTTCACTGTACAATTTGAGTAAGGGTTGGAATAAGTCATATCAAATCAAGTTTTTACTCAAAATTGAGTAAAAAATTGGATAAAGAGTGGAGATGCTCTTATACCACAAAAATCTAATCATGGACCTCATTGTGGTTTTTGGGTTGAAATTCCACACTTAATAAATACTCCTATTTATAGAATTTGTCTAAACCTGTGCCCACTAGATTATCTGTCTGGACGGTCAGGGAACCCGTTCGGACGGTTTTGACAGTTTCCCATGTTGTTTTGTTTTTTATCGAGGCCCTCTCTGAGTACTTGTCTAGTTCCCGTTCGCCCTTTTTATTGTGAGATTGTGATTTCCCTTGAATGTCCACTCAAGCTCGATTAATCTAGCAAACTTGAGGTTAGAATCTTACCACGGTTGAGTAGTAGTAGACACATGTTGGACACACGCTATAAAGTGATGACTTGATACTTGGTGTGAGTGAAAGATACGTTGTTGAGTTTGAAAAAGGATAAACGAATGATTTAAGGAATAGATTTGAATTGAAATTATGGTTACCAAAGCCACCCTTTGGTGCGCCCCTAGGCATGGGTATTGAGGCCCGTGAATCTCGCTAGGGATACACGAGGCCCGTGAAACTCGGCGGGGGTAGACAAAACCCGTGAAACTCGACAAGGGTAGACGAAGCCAGTGAAACTCGGTGATGGGATCCAAGTCCCAAATGGTATTGATGATGGGAATTATGAACCACAAGAAAATTTGAAAACAAATGAATGTAATGGAATAAGTTTGATTTGCATGAGTACTTGAGAGTTTTAAAAATATTTCTCTTGACAAGCGCTTTGTGGACAAGTAGGTACTTTGGTGATACTCGTTAACCATATGATTGTAAGTTGGTTGTTTCCCTCTTATACTCTAGCTTGGTTGTTTCCCTCTTATACTCTAGCATCATATCTTGTGACTATATCATCTAGTGAGAGTAGATAAGATTTTTAGGTACGCAACGTGGAGCATAAAGTGTGCATTACTTTTGAAAGCTTGCATCGAATAAGTTAATCTAGCATCTCACGAACTATCTCGTGGGAGATGATTTTGTAACTTCATTATTCGGTCTTTTGACAATTTGGAAGCGTAATAACTCTTTATACACTTAGCTACTTTTTTCAGGGGTATGGATACCCGGATTAGTTTTATTGTTGGTGAGACTTCTGAGGAGACTTCTTTGACAAATGACCATGCTTGAAATTATGGGACTATTTTCCATTTGAGAAATGTTATTTGTTTATGTTTAAAATTTAAGGGCGTGATAACAACGGTCACATTATGAGTATCTTCAGAAGATACTCACATGATCCACAAAAGTGGTTTAAACATCCCTACTATTGGGGATTAAGCCACTCAATCTCCTCTAGGATACCTTCTAAGGACCCGTATTTTCTTTACATTGAAAATTCGTATTTTATGACGTGTTTTGAAGTACTATGTTGATATAATGTGTAAAGTCAACTGTGTGACTTACCTATTGACTTTAAATGTGAAATACATTACCTTTGAATTGGCACATTGAACTTATCTTTGTGGAATTGTTTTTGGAAGCTTAAGATGAAGCCTTGTGCAAATCGAGAGGGCTTGAAGAGCCATATTTGAAAGTGCGGTGTTTTGGGATTTTTTCAAATTTGTGCTTGGTAGGGGAGTTGACTTTTTTATTTAATTCGAATTAGCATATCTAGACCCCATCATTGTTTCTGAATAGGGGTATTTTCTTACTTACATTTAATGTTTTAGGTTAGTAGTAGTGAAGTATAGGTAAGTAGTGTTACCTATCATGTTGTATGTGTAATTGCGTAGTGTTGTGTGGCTGTTTTTTCAAAATTTTCCAGGTTGAACCGGTTCGCCATTGTCCTTAGAACTGATTCATGTCACCCAGAACCGTGTGGAACATGCCAAAACCAGTTCTAGTTTTTTCCTAGAAACGGTGCAACCTGCAAATTTCAGAAAAGTTGGGGCACGATACGGACATCTATTTAAGGACCCCTTGGCCCGTTTTTCATTCCCAAACTCAATCAAAAACCCTATAATTTACCTCTCCACCTTCTCTCTTCATTTTTACCTCAAACCCTTATGACTTCATCTCAATATCCAACAAATCTTCAAGATCTACGTGTTTCAACATCAAATCTCTCATTGGTTTCATGTTTTGCCACTCATTGAGGTAATGGTTCATACCATGGCCTTTTTCTTCATTATCTCTCTCTCTCCTCTCTCTCTCTCTCTCTCTCTCTCTCTCTCTGTTTGTGAGTGAAATCTCACGCTTGTATCATGTTGTTTACTTGATTAAGACTTTGAATCTTGATTTCAAATTTGGATGGAGGCGATTCTTAGTGTTTAGAGGTCGGGCCTTAATTTTTGTTAGGGTTTTGCTCAAAACCATCTTTGGTAGGGAACTCATTCTTCTATTTCTAACTTCACATGGATGATTGTTGCATATATTCTTAACTTGCTCTTGTCTCTCTTGATTATATTGAAAACACACCTTTTCCTAGGATTTGATTTGATTTCCTTGATAAATATTGACAGTTGTTGAATCTCCTTTGACACACGATGGCTACTGAAATGGGTTTGATTATTCATTGACTCATGATGGATACTCGTAGTTAAAGGATTGTAAAATACGTGATGTTGATTGGTGTGAGTTAATGGGCATGTGTGAAGAACTAAAAAAGGAAATAAGAATGTTTTGAGAACATGAAAGGAAACTCGGTAGGGGTGAATAAGGCCCATAAAACTCGGCGGGGTGAACGAGGCCTGTAAAACTCGGTTTAGGGATCCATTTCCCAATGATGTTGATTGTCGGAAGTTGTATGTGACGAAGAGTGCGGAAATTAAATAGAAAATGGATGAGGTATGTGTGTGTGGACATGTTAGATTCTTAATGGTTGTTTTACATTGACGAAAAGGATTTTACAAACACTTGGGTACTTCAATTTGTCCTAAAAGAAGGTTCTTGCTACTAAAAGAGATTTTAGGGATACATGGACAGTTTGAGGATACTTAGTTGTTATTTGATGAATCAGTGAATACTCGATCGAATGCTTGTATCGTACATTGTTGTTTCTTTCATGCTCACATCATCCATTTGCATTTAGTGATGGTAGAAAGATTTTCCTACTGGGCTAGTGAGCTCACCCTATCATTTTCAGATACTCAATGTGGAGCATGAAGTGGAATGCATGAAGTGTGTGCATATCTTTTGAAAGCTTACAAGGAAGGAGTTATCTTATCATCTCATGAAACATTATTCTGAGAAGATGATTTTGCAGCTTCATTTATACATCTTTTGACATTGGAGAAATGTAATAACTCGTAATACTTTTAGTCACTTCTATCATGGGTATGTGTACCTGGTTTAGACTTGTTTATGATCAGGGCTTATGAGACTCTTTTGATGAACATGTATAGATATATGAGACAACTTCTATTTGAAAAGTGTTATTTAATTAAATTGAAATCGAGGGCATGACATACCTGGCCCACTCAGGCCAGAGCCTCTATGGCCGTTGAGCTCATCCGAGATACTCTCCACTAACCTCCACCTTAATGGACCAAGTCAATTGACAATATGCTCCGGTGTAATGCCTATAAATAGGCAACAGTACCCAACAATGAGGTACGATTATTCAAGTACCCCAATTTACTTGAGTTCATTGATTTATCTCCTACAAAATAATGATTTAGGCATCGGAAGGATGTTGGCCGGCACTAGACCGGTGTCAATCACCTTGTTTTGTAGGTTATTGGTTAAACACGTCTGAAACGATTTATCCCTGGGATATATGGGACCCACCACATATATGTGAGAGAGTTTGTGTAGTTGTTGGTAGTGCCTCTAAATTTTCTCCTCGAAAAATAATAAACCTCAATGAAATCTCTCCCTCTCTCTCTAATGTTGCTAATAATGTAGGATTTGAGAACCAGATCTCCAGTGCAAGGTTTTGAAAATAGATACATATGAGATTCAATTGGTGATGTATTTGCCAAAATAAAAATCTATGTAGTTCAATTGGTCGAGAAATACCTTGATATTTATCCTATTCCAAACATATTTTGTTCAAAATTGACAAAAGTAATTAAAGAGAAATCGAGAAAATACCGCCAAGATTGGTGAAAAACCAGGGTTCTTAAAAATCTGTAAAAAATTAACAGTATGAATGTGAATCATTAATTAATACTACTAGCAGAAACTACGCAAGCAGTCAAATCCCACAACGCAGAGATATACGTGGAAAAATGCTAAATAGGCAAAAACCACGGGAATGAATCAAATCACTCTAACCATTGTGCAGTTACAGATATACCTATCCAAGTGAAGTAAATCCTCACAGGGTTCTAAGTATCACCTGCCGAGTCACACGTACACCGCACCCATTGATCTTGATCGCCAATGGCCTTGAGTCCACAAGCCCTCCAATACCTTTAAAAAATCAACCCAAGGAATTGCTACTCCAAGGAACTGCCATCAAACCCTATGAGAATTAACAAGTTTGCCATTGGGCTTAGAGAAATAACAAGTTTGCCATTTAGGCTTCTTGGTGGACCACCACAAGTTCATGTTGGACCCTTGACAAGCCTCTTTAATTTGTCACGTTACTTCTCAATTAACCAACAGAAAGTGCCGATTGATAACAAGATTGATCCCTTCATCGATCTATCTTCGCTAAAATCTACCACACTGTAGTTGACCTCTTGTTTTTTTATTCCAATACGCTCACTCTCCGTTATAAATATTGACTCCTTCCACTCTAATCCTATACAGACTCAATAGCCTATAAAAATAAAATAAATTTACAACTCGATATAAATATGTGTTTTGTCATGCGGAATTGCCAAAAAAGAAGACTCCGGAATTTGATCCTTACAAAACCAAATTATGTGTGTGTGTGTGTGTGTGTGTGAGAGAGAGAGAGAGAGAGAGAGAGAGAGAGAGAGAGAGGGGTTTTCGGCCTTTTCGTCCATAGAATTTTGCGAAACGGTACAAAGAGAAATGAGAGAGATGAAGTTGTCGGAGATGGGTTGCCAGGGAGGGAGTTCACTGGCTATGGAGGGGCCAAGGGTTTCGTGAGGGTAGCAGTAGAGGAGAGAAATAGATATTACTTGAGTAGGATAGAGAGAGGGCGGGGAGAAAACAATTATATTTTTTTAATCTCACCCATTCATTTGTTTGGTTGAGATGAAGTGTCATATATTATGTCAAATGTTGTTTTAGTGGAATTGGTCCCATATATGACACGTCTAAAAGAAATAAAATGAGTAATGTTAATAGAGGTTCAAACGATGGTGTGTGAGGCGCTTCACCAGAGCTCCCCCTTTGAGCTTTTGGTTCTGTACGGAAGGGTGGAGAGTTGGTTGAACTTCACTTGAACCCTAAGAGCTGGCCTGAGAAGATGACCTGCACACTGAGCACCCATGCTAATGCCAAGCTCGAACCTTTGGGAGTCAGGGAAGGCACTCATTCCGATGGTCTAGTAAATGATCGGAGAGGGAGGCAGTAAGCCGGAATACTATAGAGAGAGAGAGAGTGTGTGTGTGTGTGTGTATACAAAGAGCAATCTCCAGAGAGGTTTGTGAGTCCCCCCTTTAATAGGCGAGGGGTAACTTGCTCACCAAGTCCTTCGCGTGTCTCACGCACGTCGTCTATACCTGACACTACACGTGGTTGGGTCAAAGAGCCTCGAGTAGACCCATCGCTTCAGCTGACATAACTCCTGACACACCTAAAGAGTCAACGAGTTTCGGAGGACTCCCCGGTCTATGACGTGATCCTGCAGTCTATACAATGACCTGCCGCCTGACACCACACTTGGTATGTCAAGCACGCCTGATGTCGTATCAAGGCGGTCGGGACTAGCTGAAGTCCCGCAATACCCAACGACGTGAGTTGAACGTGGGGAACAAAGGGCAAAAAGAGGCATCAAATGCGATTTTCTGATTGAATTTTGAACATGGGGAACAAAGGGCAAAAAGAGGCATTTGGTAACGATCCCTATTTGACTAGTCAAGGCGAACAAGTATTTTAAGACAGAAAAATATGGACCAAAATATTGGAACAGAAAGAGTAACAAACAAGAGCCAAGGAAGAGATTTGTGTTCAGGTTGACAAGATAAATGATTTGGTTTTGGGCACGAGTGAGCCGAATGTGGTTCCAATGGAGCCATGTGTTGGAAACTGGCAAGTGATGGGAATAACCATAGGTATCGGGACAAACTAGTAACAGTTGATCTTGTTAAGGACAAAATTGAAAAAGTAAAATACTTTAAGGGGCTAACGTGATCGAAAGTGTTTCCGCCATCAGTTTTTCCGCCAATTCTTTTGTTTGTAGGTAGTATTGAAATACACTTTACCGTCTCCACACACCACTGTGCCTCAGTGACTCCAACAGTATCTACCTGTCTCTCTCAAGCTTCTTTCTCACTGCTCTCAGATTCCCCTCTCCACTCTCTCTCATCAGTCCACATTATTCTCTCTCCAATACTTTAATTTGAACTTTTTCGCGTCACGCCGCTGAAAACTTCATCCACACACATCAAGTATTATACTCCCACCACTCCAACTACTACGTAACCCTAGTGACTAAATGTCGGGTTCTTGTTGAGCAGTCTCACTCCTTTTCTAACCCTCTGTTGTTCTCCAGATCTAGACGCCATTTCAGGTAAGGACCGTCGCATTCTCTCTCTATTCAATTTATCTCAATTTTCCTCTATCTGGAAGCGTTTTTCCTTGGTTATATCGAAAGAAAACGCTTCAATTTTGAGCTAGAGAAGCTGCATTTTCTGCTGAATCCATGTACGGATCGTTAGTGTACCGTAATTAGTTACTTTATGGGTGGGTTTTGTTTTCCGGTGAAATTTCAGCTGCGACACCCTCTGTTTGGTTGCCGAGAAACATGAGGAAAGGAAAAGAAAAAGTTGATTTTGACTTAGTATGATGTTTGGTTCGATAACTCAACGTAACGTTTCAACTCAGCAAGATTATTGAATTTCCTTCAGTTAAAGTGGGGTTTTTAATTATTCCCATTGTTGAATTAGTCTCGCCCGTGTGGGTTTTTTTTATTTTATATTATACACACTGGATCCAGCCACTAGCCAGCCGGCAACCTGAGTACACTAATCAGTACTACATTACTGTTTAAAGCAACCCTTTTCATGTTAACAGCATAAAATTAACGTGGTCTTACATGTTTCTTTTGTCAATTGCAAGTTGTTTGTGCTCAGACTTGGATTACGCTATTTGTTGTTGAATAATTGGAAATTGGGGTTTCTGAAACAGAATGGAGGGTCTTGTTGTTCAATCTGGTGAAGATCCGCCCGAAAGTCCCCAGAATTCAGAGTTGCAGCCACAGTCATCAGCTGAAAGTGTGAAGAGAACATTGAAAACTGTAAAACCAAATGTGACGCCGAAGGTCTCAGGACCAACCGGGGTTACAAGAAAGAGAATGGAAGCCAATAACAGTTTGGATTTGAGTAAGACTCGAGTTAAATCAACTGCAACGAAAGCTAGCTCTTCGAACTCAGTTCCGGTGGTTAGAAGGAACAGCACCGGAGGTTTGCCTGAGAAACATCCTGTTTCAATTACTAAAAAGCAAACTAGTGTTAATCCAGTTTCTAGCAAAATGACTAGTACTGTGGCTTCAGAACCATTGAGGCGGTCTCTCCCGGAGGTTAGAAGGAGTTCATTACCTTCTGTCGCTACCAAATCATTGACTCGGTCAACAACCTCAGAGACTAGAAAGTCGGCGCCCTCTGCACCTATTGCTCGAACTTCAAGAACTCCGCCTTCTTCTGATGCAAACAAACAAGATTCTGGGAAGAAATCTCTTGCGACACCATCTCCATCTGTTTCTTTTTCAAAGAGGGTTGCTTCTTCATCATTAGACAGCACTGCCAGTAGCTCAACCAGAAAAGCGGTTCCAAAGGTCTCTTCTCCATCGGCTCGGTCACCTTCAGTTTCCAGTGGATTAAAAGGTAGCTCATCATCTTCGTCAGTGAACAGGAGTTCCAGTTTATCTGGTCGCCGGGATTCTCGTTACATTATGCTTCCAAAGGTGGAGATCAAAGCGGGTGATGATGTGGTAAGCACTGCATTACGAACCACAAAGAGCATAATGGACGATGGAATACATGATCACCTATCAAATTGGCTTGTTTGCTTGTTTGATCCCAAATTGTTAACTGCCAGATTCATTTTCATTTTGGGCATTTTACATATTCAAATGGACAATGATACGATTAGTTGGGAATTAGTTTTTTTATATATTAGAATCTCGACTGGATTTTAAGCTGCAATCATGAGAAGCATAAGTAGTTAGCTGCATAGCAATAACTAAGAACTTTGAGCATCCCATATTAATGGAAAAAAACATCTACACCTGAAATGTACAACTATGCTCATAACCATATATGCTTGAACTTTTAGCAGATAACTACCATTGAATTTTGCATGTTGGACATTAAAAGCCTTTCTGAGGATTTCAGCTGGTAGAATTCTTTTGAGTATCATGATACACTCTTGATATTTGATAATGAGATACAAACTTCTCTAAGTTTGACTATAAACCTGGTAGCGAGGATGAAAACACTGAGCATAAGCTTCCTGTTAAGTTACAAGCAGTCCCCAAAGCTTAAACTATTAGGAAATGGGCCAAATAATGTATATCAATTATTCAACATCCTCCCTCAAGTGGAACCCCATCTTGCACGTGGAGATGCAAATTTTCATAGATTGAGCGAAACAGAATACGAATGAGAGAGATAGAGTGAAATAGAATATGAAGGTGAGAAGCTGAATCCATACGAAGAACAAATGCAAACGAAGAGACTTGAACCCAAGACCTATCCCAACTAGCGCTCTAATACCATATTAAGTTATCAATTGTCCCCAAAGCTTAAGTTTTTAGGAAATGGTCCCAACAATGTATATCAAGCTATCTAACACCCTCCCTCACGTGCTACCCCGGTCTTACAAAGAGTTACAATGGATTTTCCCCTCCTTCGAGAGTCTCCTTGCAAGCCTACGACCACCAATGTTTCCAAGAGAGTCCGCCCACAGATCGTCAACCATCAGCTCTAATATCACAGCTTTGATATCATGTTACGTTACCAGTAGTCCAAAAAATTTAAGTTGTTGCCTATTAGGAAATGGGCCTCACAATGTATATTAAGCTATTCAACACTTCCTCCTTCGTGCTCGCTTATTTTCCTCGTCCTTTTGGTGAATGATTCCTTACTACCTAAATGCCGATAGGGCGCTTAGGGGGCTACCAAATAGTTATTACTTGTTATAAGTGAGAGAGAGAGAGAAGTGTGTAGGGTGTTAAATTAACCCTTACACATAGAACATTTATTTATATTATGAAACGACTAGACACATTACCTGACTAGTCAATGTGGGACAAAGACATTATAGAACAATATTAATAAGCTACTCTAACACTCCCCCTCAAGCTGGAGAATAAATATCACAAAATCCCAGCTTGTTACATAGAAACTCTAAACGTGGTTTAAACAATGGTTTGGTGAAGATATCAGCCAACTGAGCTCCGGTGGAAACGAATGGAGTAGATAGCACACCACCATCTATCTTCTCGCGAACAATATGACAATCCACTTCAATATGCTTTGTTCTTTCGTGAAACACTGGATTTGAAGCAATATGGATTGCCGCTTGATTATCGCAATACATAGGAATAGGTAACTCCACACTGAACCCTAACTCCATGAGTAAAGCTCTCAACCAGACGATCTCACAAGTCGTGTGTGCCATGGCTCGATACTCCGCTTCTGCACTAGACCTTGCAACAACCGTTTGTTTCTTACTTTTCCATGTGACCAGATTGCCGCCAACAAAAGTACAGTACCCAGTAGTGGACCGTCTGTCAGATGGTGATCCTGCCCAATCAACATCAGTAAAAGCTTCAACACACAAATGACCATTAGACCGATAAAACAAACCTCGTCCAGGATGAGCCTTAAGATATTTCACAATACGAAGACAAGCTTCCCAGTGTGGAAGCCGAGGAGTTGACATAAACTGACTCACCATACTGACACCGAATGAAATATCAGGACGTGTGTTGGTAAGATAATTCAACTTGCCAACTAAGCGACGATACCGGTCCGGATGTGGAAATATCTCCCCCGGATCAACACAAAGCTTCACATTAGGATCCATCGGAGTCTCCACAGGTTTTGCTCCCAATAAACCTGTTTCCTCAAGAATATCCAATGCATACTTTCGTTGAGACAAATTGATTCACTTCTTGGATCTTGCCACCTCAATACCCAAGAAATACCGTAGCTTACCCAAGTCTTTAGTGTGAAACTGACATTGTAAAAACTGCTTCAACTCATCAATGCCTTTCTGATCATCCCCAGTAATGATAATGTCATCCACATACACAATTAACACTATTTTCCCACGCTGTGACTGGAGAGAGAAGACAGAATGATCAGAATGAGATTGACGCATACCAAACTGTATCACAGCATCACTGATCCGACCAAACCAGGCTCGAGGTGATTGCTTTAGACCATATAAAGCTTTGCGAAGACGACAAACCTGAGTACGCTCCCCCTGAGCAACAAACCCAGGAGGTTGCTCCATATATACCTCTTCAAGCAGATCACCATGTAAGAAGGCATTCTTGACATCCAATTGAAACAACGGCCAACCAAGATTAGCAGCAAGAGAAATAAGAATCCGGACAGAGTTTATCTTGGCAACAGGGGAAAAGGTCTTAGCATAATCAACTCCATATGTTTGTGTATAGCCTTTGGCCACAAGGCGGGCCTTATACTGCTCAACAGTGCCATCCGGATTATATTTGACTGTAAAGACCCATCGACAACCAACAGAAAACAGTAGACTTTCCAGGCGGAAGAGGAACCAACTCCCATGTGCCATTTTCATGGAGAGCAGTCATCTCAATCTCCATTGTTGTCCGCCACTCAGACAAAGAAAGGGCCTCCTGTATAGTGTTAGGAACATATATAGAAGAAACTGACGAAGTAAAGGCACGAAGGGAAGGAGACAGATGATTATACGCGACATAGTGAGAAATGGGATGAGAAGTGCAAGTACGAGTACCTTTACGTAGAGCAATCGGAAGATCAAGGTCAGATAAGGAAGAAGAAACTACCGGATCTTGAGATGGAGGAGGTGGTGAGACATGTGCTATCGGATCCGGTGACGGAGGAGGCGTTGGGGCAGGTGCTGGTGGGGCCTCCATTGCTTTGTTGCGACGAACATACACCTGCAAGGGTTTCTCCTGCAAGGGATTCACAAAAGAACCAGATGGGACTGCTGTAAGAAAGACAGACTCAGACTCAGCCATAACAGGAGTTTGTGGACCCGAATAAAACGGCAATGACTCATTAAATGTAACATCTGCACAAACAAAGTGACGACGAAGGGTGGGAGAGTAACACTTATACCCTTTTTGAGTGCGAGAGTAGCCGAGAAAGATACACCGGATGGACCGTGGATCAAGTTTGTCCCGGTCAGAATCAAGTACGTGAACATAACACGTGCATCCAAATATGCGAAGAGGTAACGTGTAAAGAGAACGCCCAGGAAATAAGACCTTATGCGGTATCTGACCACCAAGCACGGTAGAAGGCATGCGATTTATTAAGTAGCATGCCGTGAGGACAGCATAACTCCAGTAAGACTTAGGAACTTGCATTTGAAATAGGAGTGCACGCATTACCTCTGATAGATGCCGAATCTTGCGTTCGGCAACTCCATTTTGTTGTGGAGTCCGAGCACAAGATGATTGGTGGATAATACCGTGATCATCAAAGAATTTAGAAAGAGCATTTTTAAAATATTCACGGGCATTATCAGAACGAAATATGCGAATGCAAGTATCAAACTGGGTTTTGATTTCCATGTAGAACGATTGAAAAATAGAAGATAATTCGGACCTCTTTTTCATAAGATAAAGGTATGTAAGACGAGAGAAATCATCGACAAAAATGACATAATATTGAAAACCAAAAACATTTGGAACATGCATTGGACCCCAAATATCCGAATGAACTAACTGAAAAGGACGAGATGTACGACTCTCAACTCTAGGATAAAAAGGCACTCTATGATGTTTACTAAACTCACAAACTTCATAGGGCAAAGTGTTAACACGACTACATGAAGGAACTAGCCTTTTAAGGTTTTGAAGGGATGGATGACCAAGACGACAATGATGTTGATATGGTGACACTGATGACTGGAGAGCAATAGAGCTAGGGTGAACACCATCGGTAAAGTAATACAGGCCACCACGCTCAACACCGCCACCAATCTTCCTCCCCGTCTTGAGATCCTGAAACAC
Organism: Vaccinium myrtillus; assembly: GCA_016920895.1. Taxonomy (NCBI): domain Eukaryota; kingdom Viridiplantae; phylum Streptophyta; class Magnoliopsida; order Ericales; family Ericaceae; genus Vaccinium; species Vaccinium myrtillus. The sequence goes on along the minus strand of CM029275.1, from coordinate 13,521,523 downwards.
ACAACCATGAGGGGAAAAAGTGACAGAACAATTCAAAGACTTTGTAAGTTTACTAACCGACATAAGATTTAATGGAAAACGAGGAACATGCAATACAGAGTCCAAAGTAAGAGAAGGAGTAAGTGGAACAGAACCCAAACCAATAACAGCAGTAGTAGAACCATCAGCTAGGGTAACATGGGGTGGTTTACCGATAGACTGACGACCAGAAAGAATGTGTGAAGTACCAGTCATATGATATGATGCACCCGAATCAATAACCCAAGGGCTAGAAGTAAGAGAAGATGCAACATAAGTAACAAAAGGACCTTTCTGAGATAGCGTAGCAGTGACAGAACCTGATTGAAGTGACACAAGGCGTTGGTACTCCTTTGCAGAAATAGTCACCGTGGCAGGAACAGAGGGAGTAACCTGCCTAACATCCTCGGAAGGAGTAACCCAATGAGCCCGAGGAAAACCATAAAGATCATAACAATACTCCACTGTGTGACTAGTCCTTCCACAATTTGTGCACAATCTAGAACCATGACCCCGACCAAAATTGTTTGAGCTGGATGCTTTTCCATGGCTAGAAAATGAGTCAAATCCACTTGAAACAGCTGAAGCCATTACAAATGAACCACCGTACAATGTAAACAAAAAATCAACTACGAACAATGACCACAACCGATTACTCCCTTGAACAATCGAGATAACAATCAACCAACCAATTAAGCCTTGTCTACCAACGAATCGACAACCAACAATCATATACCAGGCAACACATGCATCAACCAATGACTGATAGGAACACCAATGATTGACGAAATAGACATTAATAGACCGAACTAACAGTGATGAACCCTGACTGCTCAAATCAAATCAAATAGCACCGACCAATCAACCCACCAGCAACATATTACAACATATCACCGAACCATACAAGCCACAAAAAGCTAATGATAATAGGTAGGCTAGCATCAACAACCCAAGTATCAACAGACCTCAACAACCCAAGCATCAACAATGACCAACCAAGAGCACCAACAACCGGATGAAAGAAACATCAACAAATCAGAGAATTGAGATGGTTACCTCATAAAAAACCAAGGAATCAGAAGGCAGAGAGCTTATGGCTGTCGAAAAGAGTTTGCAACAGTCAAAACCAATTGGGTTTGACCAGGTTACCAAGAAACCCACTCCGACAGAACTTGAGAGGACCAGAAATCACTGAGAAAACATTTTCGAGTACCAATCAAAGCTAACAAGGATAAAAAATCACTGGGTAAACATTTTCGAGCACCAGAGATCACTTGGTAAGGGTGTTCGAGCAATATCAGAGTCGGATGGGTCAATATCTAGGTTGTACAAGTCTCGTATGGACAGGATCAAGGTCGTATGGATCTTTATGGACAGGTTTGGAGTCGTATGGGTCTCATACGGACAAAGCCAGAGGTTGTATGGAGATTTCGGGGGTAGTATGGGGTTTGAAGCAAGATTTTGAGGGTTGTATGTTTGCTGGGTAACTTCGAAATAAGGTTTCAAGAGTTGTATGGGATTCGATTTAGGGTTTCGAGGTTGTGATTTGGGCTTATCAGAGATCGATTTAGGGTTGAGAAGATGTCGATTGAGGGTATTTCGTGTTTAAGATGACGTATGGTGGTGATAACGTAATGCGGGCAGCGGCTATGGTGGATTTAGGGTTTCGTAGGTAGGTGATGGGTTAAGGGTTTGGTGGCTAACGAATTTTTTTTTTTTTTTGGCTGACGGCTAGGGAAGTGGTGGCTATGGAGGATGTGGAACGCGCTCTGATACCATGTTATAAGTGAGAGAGAGAAGTGTGTAGGGTGTTAAATTAACCCTTACACATAGAACATTTATTTATATTATGAAACGACTAGACACATTACCTGACTAGTCAATGTGGGACAAAGACATTATAGAACAATATTAATAAGCTACTCTAACATTACTAAATAAAATAAAATGACTAAGCTAGTCATCTCGCCTCTCTTTCTTACCCGCCCTTAGGACGCCGGCCCCTAGTGGAGCAGCAAAGACTGTTAGGATAATGAAGTTGGAATGTGGAGCCTGAGCGCTTGACGAGCTAGAGGTTAGGTCCAATAGCGCCCTTGTTGATAGCATTCCTTGGTGTTGTGGCACGCATTCAAGGAACTACATGGCACTCCACTGCAGAGCAAGCGAGTCTTACGGATTAGACGACCACACAAGGACCTCAATTCTCATTAGGAGGTCGAGGACCTATGGAAGTCAAGGATCAGCTGTCTCCATGGGAAAACAACAGTGTTCCAATTGAGGAGTTTAGAGGCCTTACAAATAGCACAAACTTGTTTTTCTTCCTGATGTTTTCTTATTTCTCTCTCGCGATATTAGCTAGTATCAACGTTTTCCATCGTCACAAAGGAGTGGTTATGGACATATTTTGGTATTTGTTGATCTAATGATATTGTGGAGAAGAGTCGAGAAACAAAGATTGCAAAATATGGGATGAAAGTTATGCAGCTATGTAAAAGGAAATAGATACCTGAAACAAACAAACAAACAACTTTGAATTGTTGGCAATTTTTCATTGTTGAGAAAAGTAGTTCTCATTTTGTAGACGATGACACCAAATGAGCACAGTTTGGTTGAACACATGGGCTGGGCTCTCTTGAACTTGTTTAGATTACACAATGCAAAACTACATGCTTTATATAAGAACGATTCCAAACGCCTGATGTACCAAATGACATTCACAGTTCATCCACTGTGGATATATCCCAGCTATGTAGGACTTACACTTTCCGCAGGTCACAAACCAGTGTCTTGCACTTGTCGGATACCAACACTTTATGGACACTTAAATCAAAACTGTCCTATGTTTTCTTGACTGGACAATCTAGAATATCCTCTGGATACTCTTGAGACACTTTATGGACTCTTGCGGGCTCGCTGGGATTGTAACCGAAATAGGAGGCTCTAGTTGAAACATTGCAAAGTCCTTTACATGTGTATTTACAGAAGACCGAGTTCCTTTTAAATCTACCTATCAAGCTGAATGGTTTGTTGATTATAAAGATGCACTGATTGTCAAGATACAGGTGAATGATGAAATTACAAATTTCTTTGTGAAATATTTTGTGGATGATGAGATGATAAATGTGAATGAAGGCCTATTATGGGTGTTAATTGTAATTATAGCCCTACTCCTTTTATCTTAAATATGATAACAAACCTGAATATTGATTTAAACGGGTCAAAAGGTGGCATGTCCTTTGATTTTTGAGAATTTGCTCTCCGATTGTCACTATCCTGTGATCCTGTCTGTGTCATGCCATCGGTCAATGCAACATAGCTTCCTATGGTTTATAATACCCTTGTATGTGTATATGCTTGACTTTGTGCATGCAGAGCAAGAAAGATGATGATGCTGTTTTCTTTGTGGAGGAATGTGGTTATCCTGCTCTAGCTATTCCTCCCTATTAGAAGTTCCTGTCAAAGATGAATATTTGTAGACAATTTTCATAGATATTTTATAGTTCTATCATCTTGGTTAATCTTTTATGCTGCGCTAGTTACCAGCTATTTATTTACCTTTTTAATTCCAGAGGTTGGATCTTAGGGGTCACCGGATTCGAAGTCTCAATTCTAGCGGGTTGAATTTGTCACCTACTTTGGAGGTAAGCTGATTAGATTCTTTGCATTTGTGTAGTATTGCCTTTTTATCCTGTTCATTGTTCTAGTAACAAATAAGTGTTTGTAAGACAAAACAAATTGCGCACGATAGCTTCTTTTGTGATGAGTACCTCATTAAGGTGTTTTACTTGCCATTATGTTGTTGGTTCCTTCTTTAGAGTATGCAACAGATGAGGTTTTATCTGTCAGCTTAGCACTTAGCTGATGACAATGAGACTCTATGGTGATTTCATGCGTTTAGGTGTTTACTTTCATGCTTTTGGCAGCTTAGTTGGAGATACTTTTGCGCTGATTGATCACTGAACCTGCATTATTGAAACATAGTTCACGATCCTATGATGGACTTTACATAGTGGGGATATTCCCACAAGCAATTTAATAATGGTACAAATGAAAAAGTAGAACGTCTTGAATATTATGGAATCAGTAATGTTGATATCTGAAAATGTGAAAATGGAAGATTGACATTGAGTGTACGATTAGAGGAGCACATCATGCGTCTGTCATCTTCAAAACAGGAACTTCCCTCTCTTTTTATTGATGCCTTTTGGCTTTAATTTTGAAACTGTCAGGCCCTACTGATTCAGCTATAATTTCCTTGTGATTTTGCCAAGCCACTTTTGCGAAAAAATGTTTCTGTTTCATTGTAGAAAATAGCAAATGCATGATGCAGCCCATGCATCACAAAGTTTTATCTCTTGCTATTGATATTTATGGATTCCTCGGCTAAGTGATAACTACCGCTAACCCCCTATCTGAAACTCCGCTTGGCAGTTTGTTTATCTCAGAGATAATCTCTTATCTACAGTGGAAGGTGTTGAGATATTGAAGAGGGTGAAGGTTTGTTCTCTTTTCTTTCCTTCACATTACGTTTATGCATAAAGATTTGAGATCCTAGAGGTACATGATCTGACTTCTTTGTCATGCGGCTAGATCATGTATCTTGATGTGCAAATTCTTTTTCTGTAGTTTGACTTTTTCTTTATACTGAAATTTTGTGCATTAGTGTTCTTCATGTGCCTAGATCCGGTAATGGACATGCAGGTTATTGATTCCGTAGTTTGGCATTTTCTTAGGCTGAGTATATGAGTTTATTTCTTTTCAGGTTCTTGATTTGAGCTTTAATGATTTCAAAGGGCCTGGATTTGAACCACTTGAGAACTGCAAAGCCCTGCAGGTGTGTGTCTGTTGTCTTCATTCACATCTCATGTGGCTTCTCATGGAGAAAGGTAATGAGATATTTTCTTGTTCTTGTAGCAACTTTATCTTGCCGGGAATCAAATTACATCGCTCAAGAGCCTTCCTGAGCTTCCTAATCTAGAGGTGAAAAGTTAGGACTGATTGAATTTTGCTTTTGCTAACCTTTAGATAGACTAGGGGCTTGTATAAATGTCTACAGCATGGTGTCAACAGCTAATAAAATTTCAAGTATTACCTCTTTACAGTTTCTGTCTGTTGCACAAAATAAGTTGAAGTCGCTCTCAATGGCCAGTCAGCCGCGATTACAGGTTGTTGCAATGTAAATTTTTTATTGCTTTTTCCCTACCTCCTGTTCTTTTTGTTATTGAATGAATCACTTCTTTGGTTTTGCAGGTATTAGCTGCAAGCAAAAACAGAATATCAACTTTGAAGGGCTTCCCACATTTACCAGCCCTTGAGGTTAGTTATGCATAGCTTACTGGAGTGCGTCATTATTGTTGAAATTGTTTTTCAAGTTGTCCTTGAGTTTCTAAAATTATGTGATTCATTAGGATGTATGTCCTCAAAATCGGAGAGCTTGCGAACTTTTTTTCTAATGCATATCCCTCTGAAAAATAGGGAAAGGAAGAGAAGCATCCAATTTAGATTGGTAGATTATGCATCTGGTGTGGAGTAGCACCACTAGGAGCGTGAAAAAGAGTGTTATTCTCTGTGTTGACACTCTGAACCTCGTAACTGTCCAATTAACATATTACTCATATATGAGGATATGGTCTTCCCAGCTAGAAATTAGGGGTTTACTTTGTTGTTACATTTATCTGCTTTAAATTCGTGGAATTTTCATGGGATGTTGCTTTTAATTCATGAATAGCTAACTGCAGCATTCCACGATAATTTTTCCCACCCAACCCTGCTTTATATTTTCATTTACTACTTATACTGAACAAGTACTCCTCTTCACAGCCTTGCCAAGAAATTATTTACTGTATACATCTTTAATATTCACCTGTATCTAGTTCAGGTCTACGAGCTTCAAGAAGACATATTCTCTGAGGACCTATAAACTTCATTTCTTTGGCTTCACGTCATGCGGCGATTTCTTTTTTTACAAAACTTGAGACCAAATAAAAGATATCCATGCTGTAGAAATTATGACAAATGTGCATATTTATTTGTGAAGTTGTGAGGGCACAGGCATTTTAATTCATGACAAAGGAAACACTTATAATGTTTCTGCTATTTTGATGTGCTGCAGCATCTAAGGGTGGAGGAGAATCCTATACTTGAGATGTCACATCTAGAAGCCGCTTCTATTTTGCTTGTTGGCCCAACTTTGAAAAAATTCAATGATCGAGGTACTAAAGTTTCTTAAATTCTTGGCTTTAGAGTCTTGGCTCGTCTCATTTTCTCTCCAGGAGGTTGATGTTTGATATGTTGACCCTTTGTTCATATGTTCCCCCAAACCCTTTTTCCTCCTATCTTAAAGTAGTTCTTCTTGTGATCCTGCTTGATTTTCCTTTTTTCTTTTTCCCTATCACCATTTGGTGCAGTGGGCTATTCTCTTCAATTTATTGGCTCATTTTTTTCTTCCTGTTAGAGAGTTATTTCAAAGTACTTTGGCTCGCAAGAAAATTAGCACGAATGACATATTTAGGGTAAAGGATTCAATATCTCCACATGACCCCAATGCGCATTATGTAGAGGTGAAGATAGACAACATTTAGGGTTTCTTGGAGAGCGGTGTCTGTTATGTAGTTTTGATATTTTTCCATTTGTACCCATAGGGTGTGCTACTCGTCGTTTATTTCCTATGTTCATCCCTCATTTTTCATTGTTAGTAGTTTCTTGTATTGCTGGTAATTAATTGTTTCCTTATGAATTGACATTCATATAACAGTTGCTGACCATCAAACTAAATATGTTCATAGATCTTTCGCGAGAAGAGATGGCATATGCAAAGCGTTATCCTGCACACACTGCTTTGTGCATTAGAGATGGTTGGGAGTTTTGCCGTCCAGATCATGCTGCAGGTGAGTCTTTTCGGGCAATTGCTACTCCTCATGGCCGGCTTAATTGTTTCTATGAAAGAAAATGCCTTTTACCAACTCTGGCAACCCCGTGCCTCCAAATCGTAGTTGGACATGCAGTTCATTTTGCCTTTGTAAATTTGTCTGAGATATGTGTTGTCCTTTGATAGACTAGTTGCTAGCATCCACATATGCAGTCAATAGAAAAGAGAGTATATCACGTGACAACTTATGGCTGGAAAAGGCATAGAGGTGTAGGTGTGTAGGTCTAGAGCTGCAAATGAATCGAGCCGTTCGTGAACTATTTAGAGCTGAGTTGGTAAAGGCTCGTTTGAGTTCGATTTGTCTACTAAACAAACCAAACTTGAACCTCAATTTTAGACTTGTTTAATAAATGAGCCAAACTTGAACCTGACAGTATTTGGCTCGGTTAGGCTTGTGAACCTGGGATTATGTATATACCATGAGAATTCAATATGTAAACTTGAATATGTATTGATTTTATAAATTGTATATGCAATAAATACACAATATTTTTTTTGTACCTTATATTTATAAGCTTTTACAAGCGCACTATAAACTTATATATGTATATGTTTTCATAATTTAATATATGTCTAAACTTGTTTATGTACATAATGAAAATCTTATTTGCAACTCTAGACCTGCATAAGAGCTTAAATACCTGATATTTTTGGTTCGTTAAGGCTCGTGGACAAGTTCGATTTCGAATCAAACCTAGGCAAGCTCAGCTCATTAAATTTTCACTGAGCTTGAGCTCGAACTCTAGTTTGCCAAAAACCTTAACAAACGAACCAGAACAATCTTAAACTCGGCACGATTTGGCTCGTTTGCAGCCGTACTTGTAGCCTTGTTTGCTTGATTGACTGGTAGTGATGATGCATCCTTTTCATTTGAAGGTTATAATTTTCAATGCTGTATAATTTTCGTTGAAGGTATCATTTTCAGTTGGTAGTTGGGAAAGTGTTTTGTTTGGGACTGCTGTATGCAAGTTGTTACATTCTGAGTGAAGATTGCACGAGAATCATAACATTCAAGGTTTACACTTTTCCTTCTTTAATGTTTTTACTACTACTATATGTTCCTTGAACAGATTCAACTTTTCGGTTTCTGTTGGAACAATGGAAGGACCATTTTCCTCCTGGCTACCTTCTCAAAGAAATATCTATGGATAAACCATTTGAAGAAGATGCTTGTTGCTGCCACTTCAACTTTGTCACAGACAAAACCGGGAGCAGCAATTCGGACTTGGTCTTGAAGTACCAATGGTTTGTAGGAGAAAGAACTCCTTCAAATTTTATTGCCATTCCAGAAGTCACTGGAGAGGTAATGGTTTCTATCTGTGTTATTTGTTACTCACGCGTCTCTTCTTGTTAATCATTTTGGGACTTCCTACATTTTCTGGGGACATGCATGTAATGCATATCTCCCTAACAAGCTGAATCTACTTTATTTTTAATGATTATTGTCCCCTAAGTCCCCCCTTTAGAACTACATTCAATAATTTATGAAGGTTAGTTTAGGAAACGAGCACTACATTTTTTTTTAAAGACTTTTCAAAGAGGACTAACATTCTGGGGCCACCGAAAATGAAATAGAGGACTAAGAATTAGGGATGGAGGAGTACGATATTAATTGCTGCGCATTGCTGATGGTTTTTTGATATATGCAATGTAACGTTGATAAATCTGTGATTGGCAGGTCTACTTGCCAAAGCACGAGGACATTGGGAGAATTCTGAAAGTGGAGTGCACGCCAGTCCTTGATGGGACAGAGTATCCTACAATCTTTGCTATTTCATCACGAGTTTCACCTGGTATATATTTTCATGTTCTTGGAGATGATTGGTTAATATTGAACTTTCCTCCAAAATAATTCTTATGTTGTTTTATCGCAAAGGAACTGGATGTCCGAAGATTTTGAAGATTGATGTGCGTGGGGATCTAATGGAGGGAAATACTGTTAGGGGATACGCAGAGGTTGCATGGTGTGGTGGAACTCCAGGAAAAGGGGTGGCTAGGTATGCCCCCATTTATTTACTAATCAAGTGGTACTTCTCCGATAAAAAAAGGACAATAACAAGTTGGAGTATTGTATCACGCTATAAAACTATTGTTATTCCCCAAATGCACTTTCCTCTTCCCTAGTGATTTTTTTGGTCTGAAATTTCCAGCTGGCTAAGGAGAAGATGGAATAGCAGCCCAGTAGTAATTGCTGGTGCAGAAGATGAGGAATACCTGTTGACTCTAGATGACATTGATTCGTGTTTGGTTTTCATGTACACTCCTGTGACAGAAGAAGGTGCCAAAGGAGAGCCCCAGTATGCAATAACTGATACTGTAAAAGCAGGTATGGGTGGAAAAACTTCCTGTAAATATTTTTCTGTTGAAGTTTAGTTTTCATTGTCCTTTAAATTCACTCACTTCACCATAAAGTGTTGATTGACTTTATTTTAGCTATGCCGCAGTACTGCATAATTGCCTCCACTTTTTGGAAGGATTTTTCATGTTTTTAATTTCTCTTTGATTGTGTCTCATGTTGTTCATTTGATATACATGTAACAAATTTTTTGTCATGGGATATCTTGTTATCAGTATATTTTTGTGTTGTCGGTTGTGATCTCATTGTGGTACTTATGCAATTTTTACTTTCACAAAACTGTGGTTTTCAATATTGTAGCTTATGATGTTATTCTGCTTTTACTACTGTTAGCTGTTTTTCTTTTCTAAAGTTCTTGTTGTTTGCCCATTTGGTTCAATTTACTTGGGGAATCCTGAAAGCATGATAACATCTACTAATTCAAGTTATGACCATACTATTGCCAGCTCACCCATCAGTCAGTGATGTGCAAATTACCGGTGAGGTTGTTGAAGGAAGTACCATCAAAGGTGTTGGAAAGTACTTCGGAGGAAGAGAGGGTCCTAGCAAATTTGAGTGGTTGCGTGAGGATAGGAACAGCGGGTTAGTATTCCATCTCAATTCCATGCTACCATGCAGTGATGTAGAACTGGACCAGATGGTTATATCCCAATATGCTGCTTTGACCATCCTTTTAATCTTACTTTTTTTCAAAGACACATCAATGTAGATCAGGTGTCCAGTATTCACATGCTTTTCTGGAACTGCCATTTCGGCTATAAGGTCTTAGTCTTTAGATTGGTACAAAATTGCAATTTCTTTTCTGTCAGACACTTAGTTTTGGGTTTTGAAACATGGATAAATATATAGCTCGGTGATGGTTTGGGTCAGCCGGTTGCAAATGTCGGGTGGCCAGGTCGGCCTTGCTTGTGTTATGTCTTCTTTGAAACAGAAAGATGTCAGCTAAGTTCATCTATGCTTCTATTGTATACTGTGTATGTTCAATCCTTATTCTCAAATCATTTGACTTCAATTTTCTCTTTCTTTCTCTTCTGAAAGCATAGTATGATTTTGTTCTATTGTTCGAAGCCACACGTGCACTTGAGGGGCTTGTTCTCCACCTTTTACATCAAGTAAAGCACATTTATGTCTTAAGTTAAAGAAGTAGCTTGTAATCTGTTGAAAAACAAAAATGATGTATATTACCTACTAGTTCCTCTATCATAAATTGTTAAAGGATTTTTGTCCACATTGTCGAGTTACTAGTAGTCCCAAAAGCTTAAGTTAGGAATGTGAAGTGAAGTCCCACATCGCCTCTGTACCAGAGTAATATGAAGTATATAAGTGTGAGGGTACGCTCACTTCATGAGCTAGCTTTTGGGGTTGAGGTCTACCTAAGATCGTATAACAGGGCGGCTTCTTGCCTTGGGTTGTTCTTCCCTCTCTCCTCCTATCTTCCGCTGAAGATTCCGACTCCGACTTGCTTTGGTGGCCGACGATGCTCACTGTTGGGTAGCATTGGTTTTGGGCTTAACGGCGACGGGCTACTTCAGCGTTCGGTGTGCGTTGTCTTTGGCGGTTGACTGTTTTGGGTTAAGGTTAGGACTATTTTTGGGCTTTAATGTTGTATCTGGTTTGCTCTTATGGGCTAGTCCATGGGTGTTGATTCTATTGTTGTATTTGGTGTGGCTCTCCTCTGAGTCGAGGACTTTAGGTGTTAGGCTTCGGCCCGTTGGGTGTTTCTTCGGTTGGCTTCTTGCTAACCTTGGTTTTAGGTCTCGGATGGGCATGCGTTGCCATCTTTCCTTGTCCTTTTAGTCTTTGTAACCTTCAAAGATTAATAAAACTTTTGCCTTTAAAAAAAAAAGATCGTATAACATGGTATCAGAGCTGGGTACCAGAGATGAGTATGGTGCATTTCTCCGGCCTGCACGTGGCAGATGCTGTCGAGTGAGCATGCTGCGCGTGAGGGATGGTGTGAAGCGAAGTCCCACATCGCTTGTATACCAAAGTAATATGAAGCATAAGAGCGCGAGGGCACCCTCACTTCACGAGCTAGCTTTTGGGTTGAGTTCTACCCAAGATTGTGCATCATGATACTAGAGCTGGGTATCAGAGAAGGGTAGGGTGCGTGTCTTTGGCATGCACGAGGCAGGTGCCGCTGAGTGAGCACGCTGTGCTTAAGGGAGGGTGTGAAGCGAAGTCCCACATCGCCTGGGTACCAAAGTAATGTGAAATCTATTAGCGTGAGGGCACCATCACTTCATGAGCTAGTTTTTGGGGTTGAGTTCTACCCAAGACCGTGTAACAAAGAAATGGGCCTGCGATTGTATATCAAGCTATTTGACACCCTCCATCACGTGCAACACCGTCTTGCACGCAGAGATGCAAATTTTTATAGATGGAGTGGAACATAATACGAAGGGTAGAAGCAGAATGCAAATAAGGAACAAATGCGAACACAGAGCTTAAACACAAGACCTTTTACAAACCATAGCTCTGATATCATGTGGAGTTACCAGTAGTCCTAAAAGCTTAAGCTGTTAGGAAATTGGCCCAACAATGTATATCAGTCTATCTAACATAGACTTCTTTTATAGAATTAATAATGTGTGAGAAGATTTAATACTTTTGAGACATAGCAGATGATAATGTTAAGTGGATTTGTAATTTAAGAGAATTAGACGTTATCATGTACGTTTATCTGCGTTTCTTGAATTCTAAAGATATGTTAGTCTCTGTTCGTGGTCCTTGAATGTATTATCCGCGTGGGGACAGTTTATTAATTTCTGACTTATGTGGAAAATCGGTAAAATTAGAAACCTGAACTACATTATGTGAAATCAAAGAAAGTTCCATTTTGATGAAGTCGATTTTAATATCATACGCTAATAATTTTCATTTTCTTTGGCAGAGATTTTGAATTAGTGTCAACAGGTACACCGGAGTACATCTTAAGCAGAGAAGATGTTGGCCGGCGCTTGGCTTTTGTATATCTGCCTATCAATCTTGAAGGTCTGCTTATTCTGTTTTATGTTGAGGAAGCGAGCTTATATTTGCTGCTTTTGTTGTATCCAACTCAAAGGTTGTATGTCTTTCCTTTTCTCTTGTTCCATTTAACAGGGCAGGAAGGGGAGTCTGTATCAACAGTTTCGCAGATAGTTAAGCAAGGTATCTTAATCTAATATGTAAAGCTGAAGCACTTAGTGTTTATGATATTCTAGTATTCTACTCATACGTATATGTTTTAATTGCATCTTTGTAAATTCCAAGTTTGATAGGAGACCTAGTCTTTTTGTCCTTACTCAGTTTTTGGTTATTGGATCTTCTGTTTTTTTTTAGTCCACTCATATGATAGACTTGCATTCTTCTTAATTGCGTTAGGCAGCTGAATTTTTTGAGCCTTGATGCATCTAACTTCAAAATCTGGCCAGGAATATTTGTATAGCCACCTCCCCAACTTTTTCTTGATCAGCAGACTCAGCAGTGTTTCTGAGACCCTAACCTAGTCAAATTAATCTGCCATTCCAAGCTTTATTTCCATAGCAGATTATGTGGAGGCGGGTGCATTAAATAAATAGTGTCGTAGGGCAGTAGGGCCATAGCTTGTAGTAGCACGTATAGGTAGGATGCATGCTACTAGACTGCACGTGGCAGGTGCTGCAGTGTGAGACTGCACACGGAAGCGCTTCAGACTGAGCACGCTGCACGTTGAGGCAGTGAAGCAGTGTCCTGCATTGTATTGACGGGAAAGGAATGGTGCTGTATATAAGCATGAGGGAATCCTCACTTCAAAAGCTAGCTTTTGGAGTTGAGTTCTCCTGAAGGTTGTGTAACAGTGAGAGATGGAGCTCTACAAATTAAGGTTTCCTGCATTAAGTCATGCAAATCTGGCTTCACATTATCTTTTCCTCTTAGTGTCCCCACATTTTCAGGTTAAGTCTTTAAAACCATGAATGCTCTGGTGAGGGCTCATTCTTTTCATCTTCAGATGAATAATCATCTCAAGTTTTTACTTTAGAGGCTTTAGATTTAGCAATTTCCTCAAGGAGATGGACATTGTGTGCATTTTGGTCCCTCTGTAGATAATTTTTTTTTTCACTTAGACTTTCTTAATCAGTTAGTAACGCCTTTCCTGCCTCGAGTAGAACTTCATCAAAATCTTTTTCATTTTCCTCATTGGAGGTTTGTTGAGCTATGCCCTTTTTCTTTGGGCCCCTGCTTTCGTTTTGAATGCTTCAGTGGTTGACGCCGCAAGCTCTTTGCAGTATACACTGAATTATCTACACTAAAATTTGCCTACAGATGTAGTGTGGATCACACTCTTGTGGGACATATCTGCATCGATGAATGGCTAGCTCCGTTTGCTTTTGCATACGCACACACATTTTTATTTCTTACTTTAGATGTCCTGTTCTGTTTTATTTACTATTTAATTGGAGATGAAGTGCTTGTGTGTTTAAGCTCTGGCATTCCACTTCTGTTGTTGCAATCATCACTTTAGAGATTCTGATATTATGCTTTTCTCATAACCCAATTCCAGCTCCCCCAAAAGTAACGAATTTGAAGATAATTGGTGATATAAGGGAGGGAAATAAGGTAACTGTCACTGGTACTGTGACTGGAGGAACTGAAGCATCTAGCAGAGTTCAGTGGTTTAAATCAACTTATTCAACATTAGAGGGTGAGAATGGTCTTGAAGCATTAAGCACATCAAAGATTGCAAAGGTGGGATGTGGTATATGTATTCATTTATATTCTTGCTCTGTATTTTTATGCATAACCCCAATCAAGATTTGGCTTTTTTTTAGGCGTTTCGCATACCATTGGGAGCTGTTGGCTGTTTCATTGTCGCAAAATTTACTCCTATGACGCCGAACGGCTTGTCTGGTGAATCGGCTTATGTTATATCTGGAACAGCAGTAGAAAGTAAGTCATGCTTTGGGGGTAAAATTTTTCCCTTTGAAGTTGGATATAAGTTTGAGGTTGAAATGGAAAAAAAAGTGTAGAAAATATCAGTATTCATTCCTTCGTACACAAACTTGATATTAATCTAATATTCTGGATGAAAACAAACATCTTTTCTTTTCCACCTCTGCTCTGTTCTATATTTGATTGAACCAGATCAGTTTACCTGGTAATGTCAGCATACACTATGCTATGTAGTGGTCTGAGTTAAAACCGACGTTGTGGTAGACATGGTCTGTTGATATGAATGGAAGCTTTTCACACAGTATCCTCTATTCTGAAAGTTCAACTTACACTGTCTGATCTAACATTTTTTTTTATCGGCAACAAGTTTTATTAAAGAAGCTCGACAAAGGTTACATCGAGTGAGAGAACAAGGAGCACCCAAAGGGCAAAGCCCTTCCACCCATGGGCCTGAAAGCCCTGATAAAACATTGAAAATACACCCGATGGCCTACAAAGCCCAAATATGGCAATAAAGCACAAGAGACCTAGCCCAAATAAGTGGGTTAAGCCCAACCCTAGAAAACCCCAAACCACAGTTCAATCCATCCTCCGCCACCGCCGCCAAAAGTTCACCTCTGAACCACCGCACCGCCGTTGGTAAACCCAAGAAATGGCAGAGCTGACGACAAACAACCCATGCTATCTTGGAAGCTCCACGAGCCGTTAAGCAAACAACCCATGCTGTCTGGTCTAACATTCCTTTGTTGGAAGAACAGAATTACTACGAGCTAGTTAAATTGAGTGGTTCATCTCGTATCATCTGTTATATGTTGGTGAACAAACCGAATAGAACTTACTTTGGAAGAAAATCTAGCTGGTTACAATCGGTAGATTAAAGATGGTTCGCTTTTGCCTTCCAACCCTTTTAATAAGATTAATTATAGGTTCAGAGGTAGAAGATTTTGTGTGGTTGTACTGTTGTGAGCTTACATGCCGCTCAAAGTGTAAACAACCTCTAAAATTGGCTGCAGATGAAACAGGATATTCATGAACTGCTGGGTAATGGGGCCGATCAAAAAAAAAAAAAAAAAAAAAAACTGCTGGGTAATGGACTTGTTTGGAAGGTCATAGTCTATACTGTAGGGAAGGTGTCCCCAGTGCTGTCTATGTTTCATTCCATTGGACTATTCATAATGATTGGTTAATTTTAAAGAGAACCCTTAATACTTGCAAGTTTATCAAGCTGTCGAGATTCCATTGTCCCGCTTAGCGCATGTTTGATCTTGCTCTTTGGTATTCTGTTTTAATGATCGTAGGCTTCTAATGTGCATCTAATCATCTTGCAGCTCTTCCACCGAGCCTAAACTTTTTGTCTATCACCGGCGATTACTGTGAAGGTGGAATACTCACAGCTTCATATGGCTACATAGGGGGCCATGAAGGAAAAAGTACTTACAATTGGTATCTTCACGAGGTACCATTGTCTGTATTGTTTTATTGTGATAAATGGTACATGTCTTTACATTTTGGGCATGGACATTTTACTTTCTCTCAAATGCTTTCTGTGCTGAAAACATTTAATGGGTAGTTGCCCTAGAAACTGCACTGATTGGTAAATCAGCTAACTGTTGTCTGAAAGGTGATAAAACAGCTAACTGTTGCAAGCCTTTTCATCTTGCCCTGGTTTCTTACATCAGCTCTGATACTATCAATCGTATTCGATGTGATTCGTTTTGGCTCTGATGCATTATTGCTTTGGCCTTAGATGTTAAATCTTACATTTACGTCAACCCCATTACATGCAGGTTGAGACTGACTCTGGCACTCTAATACCGGAGGTTTCTGGTCTCCTTCAATATTGTGTTACCGAAGATGCCATCGGTAAATTCGTTTCCTTTAAATGTATCCCAATACGGGATGATGGGATTGTCGGTGATCCAAGAACTTGCATGGGGCAGGAACGTGTTCTTCCTGGTAAGTAGATGTCTTCCATCATTAAGTTGTGCTTGTATTTACCTAGAAAAATTGACACCATCTACATAATGCTCACTGCCTCAAAGTATGATGTACTATAAAGACTGAATTTCAAAGCATGAGAGAGAATGTAGGCACGGTTGTGACTGTTGTTTGTTTTCAGGGAGCCCGAGATTGCTTTCTCTGCAAATAGTTGGAACTACTGTTGAAGGCAGTACACTGACTGTTGATAAAAAGTATTGGGGTGGCAAAGAGGGAGACTCAATTTTCCTGTGGTTCCGGGTATCTTCTTGTGAAAGCATATTTGTTGAGCTTTACAAACCAATGATCTGAACTTCCTTGATTACTGCTTGACGGTACCCATTAGATTATAGGTGTTGAAAAGGAAAGAATATTGTAGCACATGTTGTAAATCAATTAGGCAATTAGACAATTAGGAAGATTGTAATTAGTCTAATTAGGTAGATAGCAATTTCCTTATTATTTCCTTTCCTAAATTATCTTGTACACAGTCTATATACTGTGCCTCCTAGTGAGAAGAATACACATCAATTATAATCTTTCAACATGGTATCAGAGCGGGTTCCAGGAACCTGACTTTTCTTTCTCGTTACCTCTATCTTTTTTCGTCAAATTCTCTCTCTCTCTCTCAAATCGACCACAACCAAAACCTCTCTAACCCCAATACACAACCCTCGATCCAAAAAAAAAATAAAAAAATCCAGTAGTGAACAGAGTGCTCGCGTACAACTGTAGATCGTGAACGTGCTCGCGCGACTTGTAGCAATCGTGAACAGTAATCTCTTTCTCGGCCCTCGATCAATCTTTCGGAACTCGGTTTGTCTGTTAAGGGTGTTCTTCAGGCTCTAAATCAACCGGGTACCCTCTCTTTGCACTTGTCAATCCTCTGGGTAACAACTCCTCTCCTTTTGGCTTGTGTCTTTATCTCTTGAATCTATTATGGGTGATAAACCTAAGCAAACAGACACTGCTGAAACCTCTGAAACTAAGGATATTGTTAGGGATTATCGCCGGTCTCTAACCACAATCAACTCCGCCCTAGCTGCCCCCACAAACTCTCCTGCTTTATCTTCTGGACATTTTGGGAATCGCAATCCCTCCCACAATCGTGGTAGTTCTTCTGAGCGAGGTGGTCGTCGTGGAGGACGTGGGGGGCATGGTGGTCGTGGCACCAAGAAGTGTACTAATTGTGGTGCGACCAACCACGATGTTGAATTCTGTTGGAAGCTGCATGGCAAGCCAACTTGGGCTAATCAGGCTACACTTGAAGGGGAGCCATCTGCTCTTGCTCCTACTCAGATTACTATGTCCAAGACTGAGTATGATTCTATGATTCAAAGGGCCAATGCATCTTCTTCTTCTTCCACTGCAACTCATGTCACCTCAGGTAATACGTGTCTTCATTCATCTTCTCGTAGCACTCCTTGGATTCTCGATTCTGGCGCATCTGATCATATGACAGGTGATTTGTCTCTTTTGACTGATGTTGTTACTCCTTCTGTTAAGACTTATGTTACTATTGCCGATGGCACTAAGGTTCTTGTTCAAGGCATTGGTACATATCGTTCATCTGGTCTTGTTTTTCAGCCTGTCTTATATTTGCCACAATTTCCGTTTAATCTTCTTTCGATTCATAAAATGTCTCATACTCACCAGTGTTCTATCCTCTTTTCTCCTTCTCATTGTGAGTTTCAGGATCTCAAGACAAAGAGGATGATTGGTGGGGGGTATGAGAAGAATGGTCTGTATTACCTTCAGGAGCAGCAACAACAGCTAAGTCCTTCTTGCTTTACATTCTCTTCACACCTTATCGGGCACTTAGTCTCCTTCGCAAGCTAGTTCCTAGTTTACCTAGTTTTTCTCCTTTTAATTGTGACACATGTGAACTTAGTAAACATCGTAGAGTTTCTTTTCCTTTACGAACTGAGTCACCATGTGTAGAACCTTTTGCATTAGTTCATTCTGATATTTGGGGACCTTCGCGCACTACGAGTTTGTGTGGTGCGCGCTATTTTGTCACATTTATTGATGATTTTTCTCGTTTAACATGGGTGTATCTCCTCAAAGATAGGTCTCAATTATTTTCTGTTTTTTCAGTCTTTCATGCTGAGATTGTCAACCAATTTAATGCTAAATTACGTATTTTGCGAACTGACAATGCCCAAGAATATCTTTCGTCCATTTAGACAGTTTAATGAAACTCATGGTATTATTCATCGATCACGTGCGTGTGTCACTACCCCTCAACAAAATGGGGTTGCGAACGGAAGAATGGGCCGATTTTAGTGAATCGTGCCCTTATGCTTCACATGAACGTTCCAAAACATTTTTGGGGATATCTTTTCTTCGCGAATTATCTAATAAATCGCACCCCTTCTCGGGTTTTGCATGGCAAAATTCCTTATCAAGTCATGTTTCCTGACAAGGATCTTTACATTCTTCCCCCAAAACTTTTTGGTTGTGTGTCATTTGTTCATAATCTCTCTAGGTCGTGATAAACTTGATCCGCGTTCTTACAAATGTATTTTTAAGGTTACTCTTTGACAAAAATGATACAAGTGCTATAGTCCCTCATTACGGAAGCACTTTGTAAGTCTTGCCGACGTGACTTTTTTTAAAATATCCCATATTATTCTCTTGAGGGTACTCAGTTGACACCATTGTTGGCACCACCTTGTCTTCCTGAGATTGCTCGATTCTGCCAGTGACCATGGTCTTTCGAGACTGCTTCGGCCATCAATTACACATATGTTCGACGTTCTTCTGCTGCGCCTCTCCTTTGCACCTCCGGATACGACACATGCCCACACCATCTCCTCTCAGCGTCTTCGGATCCGACACTCGATCTTCCTATTGCTCACCGTAAAAGGTATTCGCTCCTGCACTTCCCATCCTATCTCTCAATTTGTGTCCTATGATCATTTGTCTCCCTCTTTTCGCGCTTTTTCTGTGTCTTTGTCCTCTGTTACTGTTCCTAAGTCTGTTCCTAAGTCTTATCAGGAGGCTCTTTCTCATCCTGGATGGCGTTCTGCTATGGAAGAAGAGATGCGCGCTTTGTCACTGAATCATACTTGGGATCTTGTTCCCGACCATCTGGAGCACATATTGTTGGTTGTCGTTGGGTGTTTGTCATCAAACACAATCCTGATGGTACTCTTGATCGTCTGAAAGCTCGTCTTGTGGCCAAAGGTTTCACTCAAACCTATGGGCTTGACTACACTGAGACTTTTTCTCCAGTTGCCAAACTCAATTCTGTTCGCATTATTATCTCTCTTGCAGCCAACCTTGATTGGCCTCTCCATCAGCTTGATGTCAAGAATGCTTTTCTTCATGGAGATCTCTCGAGAGTTTATATGGCTCAACCACCCGGTTTTGAGTCCAAGGGGAGTCTGTGTGTCATCTTCGCAAATCTATTTATGGCCTCAAACAATCTCCCGGGCTTGGTTCGATAAATTCAAATGCAGACGTCGTGTCTCATGGTATGACACGAAGTCAAGCTGATCACTCCGTCTTCTTTAAAAGGACCACCAGTGGTATTGTGATTCTCGTAGTCTATGTGGATGATATTGTCATTACAGGGAGTGACAATGATGGGATTCAGGTATTAATTCGTCACCTTTGTTCCAGTTTTCTCACCAAGGATCTAGGCAAGCTTCGGTATTTTCTTGGCATTGAAGTGGCTCGTTCTAAAGCAGACATCAGTTTATCACAACGGAAATACACTCTCGATCTCTTGAAAGATACAGGTTATCTTGGTTCTAAACCTGTAGCTACTCCTATGGAGACTAATCATAAGCTTATGCCTGACAATGGTGAGTTGGTTGACGATCCTGAGTTGTATCGGAGACTTGTGGGTAAACTTATTTATCTCACTATCACTCGACCCGATATCCAGTGGCGACTCCAGGATTTCAGAAGTGGGGGGTCATTATAAACATCAAATATCTTTACCAACCATAAATAAAAGAAAATATCATAGTAATGATAACTAAAAATTTTGTTCCAACAAAAATCACATTAAAGTTCAACCTAATGAACAAAAGATATCATCAAAAAGCATAAAACAGTTTTCTCTGTTTACAATTTTCACCACATACAAAAAAAAAAAAAATGCACAAGCTTCTACAATTGCATTCGACGTGGTCTCGACATACTATCAAATAATCCCTCCATCCCGAATTGTTGCTTCTGCTTCACTTTTTGAACCATTCAAACAATTATCTATATTTTATAATCTATAATTTTTCTATGATTTTAAAATATTTGTTCGATAAAATTAATTGAGATCCATTAAACAAGATCCATATTAGATATATAAATCATTAAAAATCTGACGATATAAACAATTTTTTTAATAACTAGGAGCAACAATTTGGAACGGTAGGAGTACTTCCTTACCAAGACAGATCAACCTCTTCATATCAAAAGAACAAAACGAGTAACTAGGATTCAAACAAACCACACAAAGAGGGAGGATGAAAGTTGGGGAATTATCCAGTGGTGTCAACCCTAAATTTATGGGGGTTCATCTATGAATTTCCTAAAAAAAATTAACAAAGTAGTAGTATTTTTTTTTTCCCGCTGCGAGGTCGGCTGACCCCACAACCTTCAATGTGGCGTCGCCCCTGCCGATATCTCCTATGTAGTCAGTATTGTCAGTCAATTTATGACTTGTCCTCGAGTTTCTCATATGGAGGCTGTTGTTCGCATCTTGAAGTATCTTAAAAATGCTCCTGGACTTCTCTACAAAGCGTCTGGACATCTTCGTATCGAAGGGTATACGGATTCTGACTGGGCAGGATCTCCTGCTGATCGTCGTTCTACCACTGGTTATTGCACCTTTATAGGTGGCAATCTTGTGACTTGGACAAGTAAGAAACAGTCTGTTGTAGCACGTTCTAGTGCTGAAGCAGAGTATAGAGCAATGACTCATACCACTTGTGAGTTGACTTGGTTGTGTACACTTCTACATGAGTTTGGGTTTCCAATACATGATCCAACTCCGTTATATTGTGATAATCAGGCTGCTATCCATATTGCTAATAATCCAGTATTCCACGAAAGGACCAAACACATTGAAGTTGATTGTCATTTCATTCGGTCGAAAGTGGAGTCAAAAGAGATCAGCACGCCTTTTGTGCCTTCAGGCTCTCAGCTTGCTGATATTTTCACGAAGGCTCTTCCCAAGGCTTCCATTGATTCTATTTGTCGCAAGCTAGGAGTATACGATGTATACGCTCCAAGCTTGAGGGGGAGTGTTGAAAAGGAAAGAATATTGTAGCACATGTTGTAAATCAATTAGGCAATTAGACAATTAGGAAGATTGTAATTAGTCTAATTAGGTAGATAGCAATTTCCTTATTATTTCCTTTCCTAAATTATCTTGTACACAGTCTATATATTGTGCCTCCTAGTGAGAAGAATACACATCAATTATAATCTTTCAACAATAGGAAATTGGAATTTTGTAACCTGATTATGAGGCATTGGAAGATAGTTGAGAATTGAGATGTACTGCTTTTGTTGTACAAGTTATCTCTCTTCTGAATAATTTAAATTATTTTTGCAGACCAGTTCTGATGGCACCCAAACTGAAGTTAAAGATGCTACTACTTCATCGTACATACTCTCAATCGATGATATTGGCTTCTTTGTATCAGTTTCATGTGAACCTGTCAGAAGTGATTGGGCTCGTGGTCCTATTGTGCTTTCAGAACAAATTGGACCAATAATACCAGGTATGCAAAATGTTTCGTTGCAGCACTTTCGATAATAGTATCCCATGGCCCTATTATTTATAAATCGGACCAGTGGTTCCTGGCATGAAAATGATAAGTTAACAGTTTGCTAGTCTATTTTGATGCCTCAATATATTTCCTTCCAGGAAACCCACCACTCAAATTGAAATTTAGAAGTATTTGTTGTGCTTCTGCAGGGCCACCTACTTGCCAATCACTAACATTTCTTGGATCATTCGTGGAAGGACAACGGTTGAGTTTTAGTGCTTCTTATAGTGGAGGGTGAGCCATTTGTTAACCAACATTCTGGATATCCTGAAATTCTCGCCTTGATTTGCAGTTCTCAAATTAGCATAACTAAATTTTGATTCAGGGAAAAGGGAGATTGCTTCTATGAGTGGTTTAGATTGAAAAGTAATGGCATCAAGGATAAGCTAAATGCTGGCGGTAAGTTTATTTCACTCTGAACTAAGTTTTTTTTGTCTTCCGTTATTTTTTCCTGGTCCAAATCTGTCTGATCGGACATACTAGATTAAAGACTGGAAATATTTTTGGCAGAATTCTTGGATTTGTGTTTGGAGGATGTAGGAAGATGTCTGGAACTTGTCTACACACCTGTTCGTAAAGATGGTGTTAAAGGGAGTGCTACGTGTGTCTCGTCTCCCGTGGTTTCTCCTGGTAAGTAGGAATGGAAGTCTCAGCACTATTGTTGAACCATGATGTCTTTGGTGATGTCCTTATGGCATCTCGATAAAAACATTGCCCGAGTAGAGAACAGGTTTCGTATCACTTATGGAAGGCATGTATCGGGGCTTCCACTATGCCTCCGTGCCATGCCCATATATGGGAAAATGTAATTAAAATCTGCAAGGAATCTACGTACCTTTCCCCCCTTCTATGTATGCATAAATGTTGATTATGTTTACATAGTTAAACTTCACACCTCATGTTACCAACTGTTAGTTGCAATATCGATGCGTTAGCTAGGTAACTCTCATATAAACCTATAGTGTTGGAGTTGGTGCAAGTATTTGTATTCCCAACATGATCCCGTTGCATGTTGCTAGGCTTCCCTTTGAGTGGTTCAAACATGTGCATGCCTTACAATGATACAATTGCTAATCCCCTTGTAACGCCCCATGTAGACCACTAGCCCAGTACCTTGATTTGATCCACAAGCCACACCACATGGCCCAAAATGCTTAAGCCCAAGGTGCTAGTAGTAGCTCACATGGTTTGTTATATACCTAAGATCACTCATATAAACAACCAATGTGGGACTAAACACCATCTACCCCCAAACCCGGGGTACACCCCTCATGTTTGGCCAAGCTCCCCACCCTTGAGTGGAAAAACATGTGTAAGTTTCATAAATGTCAAGTGACAGTGGGTTTTATCACCGGACCTGTACATTCTCTTGTACTTTGGTATCAACTATCTCATCTAAAAGCTTATAGAGGTAGAAGACTGTAACTTCATTAGTTAAATTTGTAAGACATAAAAAAAGTTAGTCCTAAGAGTTCCAATGCAATGTTGAGTTGATTTAGATGATGATGAGTTAGCAGATCAATACGTAAAGAAAGAGGAAACCTTCATCCTTGGCCTATTGCAAGTTTCCATCTTTAAAACTAGCTCTTGTTTAAATAGAAAATACGTTGGTTTCGACTAGATGTTCTAGTTTCAGTGGGATCGTACATGAAGTGAATAGGTTTCGGATGGGCACAAAAATAGGTGATCATTGCTTATATCTGCACTATTCCACTGAAATGACTGGAGTCATTTCCTAACAGCTTATGCCTTTTGGAGTTGGTGATCTAACGCGCAGTCTCTGGTGCAACTATTCTATTCTTATTCATTTTTTTGACATGACTGCTTGTCTTAATCGACGTTCCTTATGGCCCTGCCATCTTACTGACAATTCCTATTAGTATTGCGGCTATTGCCTACCACTGTTATCCTGAATATTTTGCTTCTGTCTTCTAGTTTTTTCTCTGTTACGTTAACATTAGAAGTGAGCTGGCATATGTTATCAAGAAACCAATGGAAGAATACAGGCTCATATCTAACTCAGTACTTCCTTGGATCCTTTGAGTTAAAGGTTGCTGGAGTTGAATGACAGAAAATTGATTGCAAAGAAAGGAACAGAACTTTGAAATAAGGACGCGAGATGATTACCAATTAGTGCTCTATTAAAGGAGTAGAGGCACAATTACTTCAAGATGTACTGAGCAGATTAAGAGATTTTTTTAATTTGCAGCAATCCTTCAAACTCTTTGAGAGAAAATTGCATAATATACTGCATTCTATCAACCCGCTTTAAGAGTCAACACCCCTCACCTCCTGTAGAACTTTAATGTACCCATTTTGGAAATCCATCTTAGTTTTTGCGTGTTTTTTGAAGTTTTTCTTTAGGTTGATTGGAGAATTTTGGCTCCCTCCAATCTTTTACAATCAGCAGACCTCAGGATAAATGACACACTTTGTTACAAGTGGCCAGATTTTGTGCTATTTTTTCTTCTAGAAATATAGTAGATACCATCTCTCTATTTTCTCTATATGATGCCTTGTGTTTTCAAATTCTTTCATCATTTATTATTCATTTCTTATGTATGTTTGACTATAATTTTTGTGGTAATAGCGGAACCAATGGGTGTGGAGCTTGTAATTCCTGATTGCTGCGAGGACAAGATCGTGGTCCCTCAAAAGACATACTTTGGTGGACAAGAAGGTGACGGGGAATATGTGTGGTACAGAACAAAGAACAAATTAAACAAAGCTGATCTCATGGACATCACTGATACTTGTGAAGATGTCCATGTGTGTGGTAAAAGACTGTAAGTTCTGCTTTGTAGTGTCATGGATTCCAGCTATAGAACTGTATCTACTTTCCCAGAAGATACATTAAATTGACATTCACCTATGGCAGACCATATACACCAACACTGGAAGATGTGGGGGCTTATTTGGCTTTGTATTGGCTGCCAACTCGGGTAGATGGTAAATGCGGAAAGCCACTAGTATCAATTTGCGATTCTCCAGTGACTCCCGGTACAACCTTAAAGTTCTTTAGTTAGTGTTGCAGTGCTGTTTTTTTCTCCCTCTCTTTTTTTATGGCCGTTTGCATGGCTGACAAAATTCTACAACTGAACATGGTCAGAAGAGGGAGCACCAACTAAGAAGCATGTACACAGATATCCGGACACACTCACGGGGTACACGGCTACCTAACGGAAACCAACATGAGTGTAGCAAAGACATAGAAACTAAACACTAACTCTCATCTTTAATAGATGATCATAAAAAATAGTAATACAAGCCACAATGCACAGTTAACGAGTTTGTTATTGTTTAACCCCCAAAGTAAGTGTGTTATATTATGACTGGCTATGTTGCCTTAAGTTTCTCACTTTAGACATGAGTGCTTGAAATACATGAATTAGTTGGATATAACATGTCTTACTTATCCAGCCATGTCCCTTCGTGTCACGCCCCAAAATCGGGAGCATGACCGGCCGTGAACCAAGAGATAATTCTTGGAACACGAAGCCTAAACAAAAATAATAAAAATAATAATAATAATTTTTCACAACCCAAATAAATGAAACTGAATCCTGAATTATAAAATTAAATTGGAAACCAAAACCAACATTTTTCTAGCCAGTGAACATTATCTCAAATTCTCCATACTCCGAATTTATTAACAAAAATTCTAAAGAAACAAAAGTGCGGAAGCTGATTGACATGACTAAAAGAAAATAAAAATGCAAATGCCCTAGAGGTCCAAACGGTGGGTCCCGACACTATCTCAGAGTCCACTATGATGCTCCCCGAACTAACCTGAAAAGAATGCGGAATAAATCCGTCAGCTCACAGCTCAGTGAATAGTTAAGCATGCTATGGGTTAGAACACAACGTGACATACATTTTAAGGAATGATAGTGAGGGCTCCAAAGAAATGGTTTCAAATAATAAGGGTCGGTGGCTCAACAAGTGGTATCAAGGAGATGAATTTCAGATTAACGAATAACAAGAACAATAATCGATTCACAAAAATATGCATTCTTATCAATCAGCCAGTCCAAAAATACCAGAACGACGAACAACAATAAATAGAAATCTCAAATTGTGTGGGAACCATAATAATAATAACCATTGCCAAATGCCAAATATTTTCTCAGGGCTTAGCCCGTTGGATCCAACACCGAACTTAAAGTCACCTCAGGATGGCGCCTGAGTCTCTTCCCTAAGCCGATCCGGAATAGGGTCACAGGGTATTTCACAAGTCTTTTCCCTATCCGTTGAGCACTAGAGTCACAGGGTATTTCACAAGTCTTTTCTCTAATGGCCAAAGTCACCGCAGGATGGCGCCTGGGTCTTTTCCTTGGACTTTCACAAATATAATAAATGGTCCCAACACAAAAGAACAATATTCCAGAGATACCATGGAATCAACGAACAGACAATAAGAAAATTAAAATCAACCAATCAACTGCAAATATTTCAATTAACCTTGTATGCCAAAGGGTACGTCAATCATCAATAAATGTCCAACGAATAAGATAGCGATTATCCATCACAACGAATAAAATAATCTGTCAAGAATCGATAGGCTCAAGAGGAATCCAAATGAAGGGATCACATGCTTAACCACTCACCTTGACCGGAAAGATTGATCACAAAATGCAATACTCGTGTACTCTTCTAGTCTGAATAAAAAGAATAGCAATAAAAATAATTAATAGATGAACCCATATTGTTAACCTTACATCAGGAACTTGACTAGTCTATACATATTGCCTAAACAACTAATATGAACAATGACCTACCTGATCCCCACTTACGTGACACCAACCCAACCATCGATTAAACCCTTGTAATCTTCTGCACTAACCCAAATCAACCAATTAATTACCTCTTGCAATCTAATACTAATCAATCAGATTTTTAATCCATTGCCAAGTATTAACTCTACCACATGCAAGACCCATTTAGCACCATCACAACAGATTCTTTCTCTCGACCAATAAAAACTCATATTCTATTGGATGAACCGAAAAGACAATAAAATATTTCCAGTACAAGTGATAAGAGAATTACCAAGGAACGACACCCTGATGGGTCTCCCAAACGCCGCCGCTATGTCGACTTGTTCTTTTACTCTCTCTCTCTCTCTCTCTCTCTCTCTCTCGGCTGGGAAAATAAAAATAACCCTAGTTCTCAATATATGCATCAGGAAAAAGGGTCCTCTCAATAATTAAAATACATTTCCACTATTAGGCCCAATCAAAATTTAAGGAGTAAGCGTGACCCACAATAAATTTAGCGGCCCCATAATAAAACATGTACCCACATATTCTAATTTAAATTAGATCAACGTTGTTTACAAAAACAAAATATAAGTTATTCAATTTTTGAAGGAGTCCGAAAATAAATGTAGGACACAATAATTTGTATTTTTTTTTTATTAGAAAGAAGTTTGAAAACGGAAAAAGGAAGAATTAATTATTTCTGTTAAAACAATATATATATTTTTAAGGAAAAAGTCGGGATGTTACACTTCGTATCCGTATGCGTTGCTTGTCCAACATGATCAGATCACCAATTTAGGTTTGATGGTGCTCGATTTAATTACGACTAAGCTTTTACTTGAGGCTCATTTAGTTTCATCTGGATCTTACACTGCATTTGCCATTCTTTGAACTCTTAAGTCTTTATTGCCCGTTTGCCACCCATAAATCTTGTTTTATACTCAGATGTGCATGTATGGAGCCATTAAATTGTTCTCCCATTTTATTGGTTGCCTCTGAGGGATTATTATTATTCCTTTCTTTTGCCCTAGATCATATCTTGTGGTTCCAGGTATCTATTTCTCCCTAACATTTTAAGGTCGAATGATGTGGCAGCTCTTCCCGTAGTTTCTAATGTTCATGTAAAGGAGTTGTCTTCGGATACTTATTTCGGGGAAGGAGAATATTTTGGTGGCTATGAAGGACAGAGCTTGTTTAGCTGGTATAGAGAAACTAATGAGGGAACTATCATCCTCATAAATGGAGCGAATTCTAGAACATACCAAGTTACGGATTCAGATTACAACTTCCGTTTGTTGTTCGGGTATCTATCAAGTCTTTCTCATTTACGCGTAGTATTCCCTGCTGTTTTATGATTCCCATAAAATGGTATTATGATTTGGTATACTTGTTGACCGATGTGCTCAAGGCTTATCAATTACCGGTGGAGAACATTCTCATTAGCAAATTTCCTAAATTTTCTGCAGCTTCTGTTATATATTATCTGAAGTAATCGTAGATTTTATGACAACCGTCATTTACAGAACTTATATTTTATATCATGTGCAATATGAGTCATACCTGAACATTTGCGGCAAATGTTTCTTTAATAGAGCCATTTGCGATTTTATCTGCATCAATTGTGATACCATTGAAGAAGGATTCCCCAAATATTAACGCCACAGTCTAAAGTTTTTTTGTTTATGATCTAACAGTCTAAAGGTTCAAAGCTGGCATTATAGTAAGTGGTGGAATTGGATGCAGTCTCCGAGTGCTAGTGTGATTGCATTCTCTTGTCACTTCCTATTTCACTGTTCTTATATTCAAACCCTGACTGTTCTAATGGATGGGAAAAAGCATGGGCAGAAAATGGTTGGGAAAAATCTGACCTAACTTTTGTTCTCCATCTTTAGTGCCCAATCATCGAGCAGCCTTGGAAGCTACCTCTGCGTACCAAGTACCTTTCAAGGAAGGACATTCTTTCCCCTTCCATTCAACACATTAATGTAAATTTTTTAGGATCTCCTTGACCTCAAAGCACCCCATTTCTTCTCATCTTGTCCTAGAAAGGATCTCAAGGAGCCCCACAAAATCCTTATCCTAACCCTGCACTGCTCCACAAATTGGACATCACAAACAAACCACCTCTCCCCAACTAAGTTCAGCGCTAATATCATGTATAGTGCCAAAGTCACTCTATCAAAACTAATTGGCGAGGAGAGGAGAGGAGAGACCACCCTGGATTGTATGTGGAGACATAAACTTGAGATAGAAGAATTTGTTTCATTTGGTTTATACTAACAGTTGGCCACATATATCCCCTTGTGGGTAACTGGTGGTCTAGGTTCTTATACGAGGTGCACACATTTTTGGTCCAAAAACACAACTTACGGAGATGCTTTAGATCTCTCTTAAGATCAGACATAGAAATTTGGTTGTTTTCTTAAGGTCATTGTGGGCATGCCTTGTGCTTGTTTGCTCGTATGTTTTTGGACCATATGTTGTACAATATATGTTTTTTTGCTTATATTGAGGGTTGCACCAAATTCTCGTCACCGACTGGTTTTGTGATGTCTATGATGCAACAGCTAAAAGACTGTGTTTGGTGGGAATACTTGATGTTGAGAATATAAATAATAAAGTTGCCCCTTTCTCTAACAATTTAAGCTTTTGGATGAGTTGGTGGTCAACAATCTAATACGGTATCGGAATCGGCAATAGATCCTGTGTTCAAATTTCACCATCTACCTAATGATTAAAATTTCCACGTGTTTAGCCTGTTTATAGAGAGGAGAGTCTGGCTACGCGTGAGGGGGCGTGTTGAGAATATAAATAATACAGTTGCCCCTTTCTCTAATAGCTTAAACTTTTAGATGAGTTGGAGGTTAGCAATCTAATTCTTACTTTTCTAGCTGCATTATTATGTTTGCGCCTAATAACTTTGTTTGTCAGTACCTTATCGTGCTGCCAACAACTATGATCATGTTGCTTGGTAGCTAATGAAATCATTTTTTAGATATTTTGTGTCTTTATTTTTTTGTACAATCATTGTACGCTTTCTAATACTAGTCCAATGTTTGTGGCAGGTATACACCTGTTCGTTCAGATTCAGTTGTGGGAGAACTCCGATTATCTGAGGCAACTGATATTATTCTCCCTGGTACGTTGTTAACTCTTGTAGCACCATTTTGATGTAACTTGGAGTTCAACGCCCTCATATTCTGGTATCGTGTACAGATTGTGTTAGGTTTGGGTCTTTTTTTAGATGTACGTGACAACTGCCAAATGTCTCTATTTGTTTGTGGAAGATTAGTTGGCCATTTGCATTTTACGCTATATGACGTGA
This sequence comes from Vaccinium myrtillus, assembly GCA_016920895.1. NCBI lineage: Eukaryota > Viridiplantae > Streptophyta > Magnoliopsida > Ericales > Ericaceae > Vaccinium > Vaccinium myrtillus. The sequence continues at coordinate 13,491,462 of CM029275.1, read as the reverse complement.
ATTCGAATATTAATCCTTATGTGGAAGTATGGAAGTAGTATTTCTTCAGTTAAAAAAAATGTAACCTGAATGTTTTGTCCAATCATATTTATACTTGTTTAATCCATGCAATTTAAATGTGCCCCAAAAAAGAGTAGCAACCACACGGGAAAAAAATTTTCATGGAAAAACAAACCTAAAAACAATCACAGACAAACCAATTCACTATTATCCAAAGACCAATGCGAATTACAAGATCCAGATTACGTCCTGACCACTTCATAACCTTTTGCAGTTTCTTAATGCCGATCTTCAATTTTCAAGCTATTTTTTTTGGCATCAAGGAATGATCATGAATGCACCTAACCAAAGTATGAAACTGGACTTACTGGAGAGTGGATAATAAAAAACCAACATTCACACAAGCAAAACAGAAAAAAATGACTGTGTGGGGTCTGTAGCATGCAAGCATATGAATCTCACTTCTTGAAGTCCGGCCCCCAACATTGAAGGCAAAACTTATAGATAACAAGTTAAAAACCTAGGTGGACAAAGGAAATCAAATCCTCATGAATCCTGGTCCGGTTGCACAATGATTCAAATGGAACATTACCGCATTCAAATGATGGACCCACTAGGATCTTGTTACACCACAAAGAATGAGTGCATTCAAATGAGGGAGATGTGTTCTAATGGTCGTCAAAAATCGTAAAAGGTAGGACATGAAAGAACCTTCTAGTTTGGCCCTCAGTTGCAGAATCGTCTTAATAGGTGGCGAATCCACCTTAGAATTTCACTCTCGTGCTCCCATAGTCAACTTTCCTATCAACCTCACTCCTATCGAGAAAGGAGTCTGCTCCCAACTAGGATAGAACCTTTCAGTTATATAAATCCCAAAAGATAAGATACGAAGCAAGAGAAAAGATGAAGTAATGGTAAGATACTTGAAAATTTTATCTGAAATTTACTCAAGTACTAAGTACAAGCATAATATTTACGTAGATTTACTAAAGCAGTATTTGCAGTTGATAAAAATTACTGATTAACTTGTATATTAGGACTAGCAACAAAATAATATTTTTAAATCTCGGTCCCCACACCCCGTCCCTCTTCAAGCAACTAAGGTTCGGCCGAACCAAGCTCTCATTTGAAGGCAAAGGTGTTAGAGTGACTCTTCTATTTACATGAAAGTACCCATGTCCGGCTGAGATATTTAGGGTGTGTAAGTGGGATATGATTCCAACATCTGTACCAATTTAGACACAATTTTTTTTGTTTTTTGATCTGATATCGAAGCTCACGCTAGTTTACAAAAATTAACATTTTAGCCTCTTCACATGAACGGTGGATGGGAATTCCATATTTCTGAATCCATTTTGATTGCGAGTAAGTTCTCAGCAATTCAAAGCATATCACCCAAGCATAGCTTATAGCATGCAATAGAAACCACCCAACTTTTGGAGACATCCCAATAGATGATATTTAGCGGAGATGCTCATGATACTCGTACCTGAGTACTGAAGAGTGAAGCCCAAAAGGAAATGTACTTGATAGTTGAAAACTAAACTGTCTATAATCAGTTCTCAATTAAAGCACCATCCCTACGAGACTAACCGTGATAAAATCAATCTTAGTGATATGGATATACTATTACAATGCATGATGATCTCACCTTTCAACCAACCTCAATGCCAATTTCAAATTTCGATCGCAGAATTTGTTACTTGAGCCAAATGATTCTCCAAATTTTTTTTTTTTGATCATGTTACATTGGTTGGTTGTTCTTGAAATGCTTCAACCATCCTGGTTGATGCAGTAATAATCGTTTTCTACAGCTGCTTAACAAGATGCAAAAGGATCTGTTTCTTTACTCTTCCCTTCCCTGATGTTATTGAAGAATTTGTTAACTTCTTTTCACTTCTACCTCAAAATGGCTTCTATTGTATGTTTTGAGACTAAACATGTCATTTAAGCCTTCAACATAATGTTTGATTTCAACTTGGCATCTGAATTTCGAATTTCACTTCAGAGCTTCCAAATATTGAGATGCTTGCTCTTACTGGAAAGGCGGTTGAAGGAGATGTACTCACTGCTCTTGAAGTAATTCCAATGAGTGAAATTCAGCAACATATATGGGCAAAGTACAAGAAAGATGTCAGATACCAATGGTATAGTGGGACATCTCAATTCCGTATTAGCACCCTGTATTTCATATGATTTGCGGGTGCAGATCTTAAATGTTTTGATTGCAAGAATCCCTCAGAAGTATCTGGATTGCTTATGTTAAGGCATTATTTTTCGTACCTTTGGAGTTATTACGTTGTATTGTAGCTACAATAAAGGGCCACCAGGTAAAGAAAAAAGTGGTACTTATCAGAAAGATAATTCAGAGATAAAACACCACATTTGTACCTTTTTTTTTGTTTTTATTTTAAAAAAACTATTATCACTTATCAGCAAGCATTCTGCTGATAAGTTTTTAATTTTAGGTAGAATGCTACTATGGCTGTTCGCCTGTTCATATATGTCTAGTATAACAAGCGCAGAAGCTTTGACATGTTTCCCGGAAACGATGAATTTCAATTGGAATATGGTGTATGGAATACTCTCGATTTTAAATTTCATTCATGTACTTCCATTTTTCCAATAATGACCAGAGGTATGGTACAGGTTTTGTTCATCTGAAGCAGGAAATGACATGTCCTTCGAGCCATTACCTTCTCAGCGGTCTTGCTCCTATAAAGTACGATTGGAGGATATTGGCCGGTGTCTACGTTGTGAATGCATTGTGAATGATGTGTTTGGAAGGTCAAGTCAACCGGCATATGCTGAAACTGCCGCTGTTTTGCCAGGTCTTGGCTTTCTTTTCTTTTAGTCAGAACAATTACTTCCACCTAGGCAGTTAATTCACTGCGATTACTTTTCTTTTACTTGTTTGTTTAATGTTTAACTGGCTAGATGCGTGTGTAATATAGCCATGATTTAGAAAGTGTTTGGACTTGCTCACATAGCGTTGGGGTCAAAGAATGTATTGGTTTTGATATATGTTTTCTTTCAACTTAGGAAGGTTGTTGGATTCTAATGTGAGCAAACATTAAAATTCTTTATATACCTCATTCTTATAATTCAGGTAAAAAGTTTCGCTAACCAGAGTCCCTCTTTTATTTATCAATCCTAATTTTTTTGATAACCGGAGATCCGGGCCAGCATGCGCGCACCTCGACTAATTCCGGAGCCTTGGAGGTAACGGCGGGGCATAACCTCCAGTGGCCCCAAGAGATTGCTGGCAAAGGGGAAACAACTTCTACTGAATAACGTTAACATGCTATTATGTCGTGATGCTTTGCAGTTTCTTTAATTTGCAGTTCTTGCCATTGATCTTCCTGAACTTTATTGTGTAATTGAGTTGGAGATTACAAATTAACTACAGTTAAGGGATTGAGTTCATCTTTCTCTGCAGTTATTATATTTTGGAGGACTCATTAAAGGTTTGGATAAATATGTTACTTTCCCAAGAAGGATTGGAGAAACGATTATTTCTTAAACTTGTTCTGTCCATTTTCCTATTGTTTATTCTTCATTTGTAAATCTTAGAGAATGCTCATCTTGAGGTCACTAATAAAATAATCTTATGTTTTTTCAAACATTTTTTTTAAGTTTTTGCGTAAAAGTTTTTGTTTATATACATGTATGTCCGTTACCATATAAATGCTTCGTAAAGTTTAACAGCGAAAAGGGAAAGTGGAAACAATGAAGATATGTGAACGTGAGACGTTTTTCTGGTCTAAAGGAGTTTTCTGTTGTATAACCTGTCTTTCTCGTATATCAATCAAGATCGATTTTCTTGACATTCTAACACTTCTGGATGGGTCAAAGTCAAAGTTCAAATTAGCTGCAGTAGATGATTGTATCCTTGCTTATTGTTCTTCAGGCATTCCTCGGATAGACAAGTTGGAGATTGAAGGCAGAGGTTTCCACACCAACTTATATGCCGTCCGTGGTGTCTATAGCGGAGGAAAAGAGGGCAAAAGTAGAATCCAGTGGCTTAGATCAATGGTTGGGAGTCCTGATCTTATCTCTATTCCCGGTATGGTAATCATTGTGCTGATCATTTACAGCTAGGTATAGGTTTTTGATAAGATGATCTGTTTCTTTCATCTACTCTTAATGAAAATTGACAGAATGTAGTTCTTAGAGTGTATCTTGTATTGGTTAATTATCATCTCCAAATCTAGTATGTAACCATGCAGCCTCTCAACTCATTGCCAATTGGTTTTGGGTTGGTTATTTGAACATGGTGTCAAAGCTTGGCTTGAGAGGTTTTGAGAAAGACTGTTTTCTTTAGAACTTGATTCTCCATTGATTCTGCCAGAAGTGCTCTTCATTTAATTATGACACTGATGATGTGGATCAAGTGTTTATCCTCCACACAGGAGTTAGGTTTCACGCGCAGGGCAGTCTTAGAGCTTATCCTACATCCATTAGTTGTCATCTCCTAAACAAGTATATGAGTATGTGTGACTCTCCAGTCATTGACAATTGATTTTGTTTGAGTTGAATGCTTTAATACTGGTAGAAGTGGAGTGTATGTGATTATGTGTCGACTGCCTCGTAGTTATACGGTGCAGATGTACGCCCTATGGGAGAACTTGTTAGTCAGTCAGTCTAGGTTTGTTTGCCGACTAAAGATTAGTAAATGTGTTAGTTTTTTTTTTTTTTTGGCCTACTATTTATTGAATAAGAACTTGTTTGATAATTGGTCCAAGCTCCTCAAAATAGATTGTACATTGACTCCAAAAGATTTTAGCAGATAGGGTTCCTTTTCCTTTCAAAATTTTGAAGCTAAAGGGACAATGTTCTTTTCCTTTGACATAACAATGCCAGACAACATTTAGGCCCTGTTTGATGCCGGTTGTAGTTTTTAGAGTATTCGTAGTTCGAGGGATTGAGATTGGGATTGGTAGTGAAGAGGTTCATAAACCCCCTTGTTTGAAATTCTTAGAAAGAAAGACAAATAAGATTGCCACAGTAATGTAATATTTCCAAAAATATTAGCTTCTTATAATATTTTATTTTTTAAAGATAAATGAAGTTTGTATAATTGGAAAAAAAAAATATTAACAAGAGAAAGGGCCTTATTGTAATGCAGGAAACTATGTAGGGGCTAATCAGACTTTCAAATAGTAAGTCTGGACTGGACTAGCAATAGCACCTCTCCATGGGTTCCCTATAACCCCCATTTTGGGTCTATAGCAGTCCTGAGGTTATATGAATCCTCTACGGCTCTACCTAAAAACCAATCAAACACCCACATAAAGGGCCCACTGGACTACCAATCTAATTCACCCTCCTACAACCCTTATCAAACATGGCCTTAATCCCATTGCTCAACCCCAAGACGATCTCTCAACATCAGTCCTCATTCGCCATCATACTTCTCCTCAGATTAAGATTTGACATGCATTTGCTTTTTGTTTCAGAAAATGTTGAAAGATGTTAACCAATTTTACTTGGTGCGTTTATTGTCAAAACTCAGAAGTGAATTGTTTTATTAAAAACATAAATAAATCAATCTTAAGTTCTCAACATCTTTGTTTGTCAATCAAAGATTTGTTTGTGTTTACGTAGTTTCTCATATTAAGAATCAACTATGTACTCCAGACATGTTCAGCATGTGTTGGGCAGGTGTCTGGGAGTTGAGAAAAATATGTGCAAAACATGTTTCCATTCATCAAAACATCGAAACATCGACGCTTCAACATCATTCATCAAAACATCCAGCTGCAACTATATAAGTTGAGATTAGTTCTTGCTAAACATAGTGTGGCATTGCAGGTGAGACTGGGAGAATGTATGAAGCTAATGTGGATGATGTAGGGTACAGGCTTGTAGCGTTGTATACTCCTCTAAGAGAGGATGGATTTGAAGGCCAACCTGTTTCTGCATCGACAGAGCCAATTGCAGTTGGTAAAAATATGAACATTATAACATTTTGGTGTCTTTATTTATTTTATCCTCTTGCTTTTATTAATGTTCCACTGTATTGGTTATGGTTTAGTGTGCTGTGGTCAGTTCTTAACTAATATTGTTCCACATGCATGGCTGTTTCTGAAGTGATTTTGTATAAATTTCGTTTCCAGTTGGATTTAAATATAGTAAAATAGGACTTCTAGTAGTCTAGAGATCATTTAAAAAATGCAGTTCTTATTTCTTATTAGATTGTAGAGATCTCCAATTATTTTTTGGTTCTATTTTGCTATTAATTCTTGAGGCGGAGCATGTTAAGTTACTAGTTGTCCCAAAAGCTTAAGCTACTAGGAAATGAGCCCAACTATGTATATCAAACTATCTAACACCCACCCTGGCATGCAACCCGTCTTGCATGTGGAGATGCAAATTTTCATGGAGGTCTTGAACCCAAGACCCTCTCCCAATTAGAGCTTTGATACCATGTTACTTTTTAGGGTCCGTTTTTGGGGAGGACATAGTAAAGGGGTCTTTACTTCGACAAAGACATCAACTTTTTCTTTAATGCCAAAAGGACAAATCATCTACACATTCCACAAATGCCCCCACTAGCCAATGAAAGTGCCTAAACCCCCAAACCCAATGAAAGTGCCTAAACCTAAACCCTAGGGTACCCTATGAAAGTGCCTAAAACCCTAGGGTACCCTAAGAAAGTGCCTAAACCACTAAAACCCCATAATTGGAAAGTGCACCCTAAACCTAAACCCTAGGATACCCTATGAAAGTGCCTAAAACACAAGGGTACCCTATGAAAGTGCCTAAAACACAAGGTTACCCTATGAAAGTGCCTAAACAACTAAAATCCTACAATTGGAAAGTGCACCCTAAGTGCCTAAACCCTAGGGTACCCTATGAAAGTGTCTAAAACACTAGGGTACCCTATGAAAGTGCCTAAACAAATAAAACCATATAATTGGAAAGTGCACCCTAAGTGCCTAAACCCAAAATGCCTAAACCCACTATACCCTACCCCAAAGAGCCTAAACCCCCTAAAATTGAATCACAAAAATTGAACCCACCCCCAAAATTGAGGAGAGAGAAATCAATTTTGTCCCACCCATGAGAGAGAGAGAGAGACGGGATGGGTCTGCTGTGTCAATAGTCATTGTTGGGGAGAGAGAGAAATCAATTGGCAGTTGGATCACCCATCGTTTTCAAGGGGTCCAAGGACACCCGTCACTTTCAAGGTGTCAGAAGTCATTGTCGTGATGGGTCATTGTCGGGGTGATGGGTCACTGTGCCAAACTGAGTTTTGTAAAATTGTTTTATCATTGAGGGTATTTTTGTCTAGTGTTGTCCTTGAGCCATCAAAATTTTCATATCAATGTATTGGAAGCATTAAAATAAGTTAAGCTGGACTAAACACCATTTAAAGCCCCAAACTTGGCCTTTAGACCAATTTTCTGTACTTTTTAGGGAGAAAAAACCATTACCATTGTATTCAAGAAGAAAGTCACTGTTACAAGAGAAAAAGATGAAGCTATATATACTAACTCTAAGAAGACCAAAACACTATACTACCATCAATATGAAAGATAAATAAATAATACCAAAACAATACGTTCACAGGTCTTATTTCTTAATTTTTTGGCCATTGCTGTTAAGAGTATAAGGCAATAAATTTTTCTAAAAAATGTTGCCTGTCCTGTGAGCTTATTGTTGGTTGAGTAGGCTGTGCCTCAGTACCTGCCGGAAGTCGGTTCAAGCAGGTCAGGACTCATCTGGGGCCACGGCCTTTGTTGAAATCATGCCAAACCTTTTTTTACAAAACCTGTAAATGGGGCCAAAGGTTACTTGTTCAAGAATTCCAGACTGTTGAGAGCCCTAGCTTCTCTACGGGACTCGAAAACTCAATAGACCCTCCCTTCATCAATGCCATTGTTCAGCTGTTTTTGAAAAACCTTCACGCATATGCTAATGTGGAACATGCATTCCAGTCAACAGTAGTTTGAGGGTTTTGGAGCCACAGAGTCATGGAGAGAATGAAATTCATAAAGATGTCAAGAATATACCAGTAGCTATGAAGCACCAACACTCCCAAGTATGGTGAGTATTTGTGTTAAGTTGAGATATATATCCAGCACCAAAACACTACAACTACACAGAGGGATACCCTGGAAAATAGACAGACTCCAAACTGCAACAGAAATGAAGACGACTAGTCAAAAGCGAACCAAACCCCGCAAAGATCCTTCACTAGTCCAAATCGAACAAAACACTGCCACCACCTGACCATAATACAAATGGACATTGTAGGGGCATCATTCATCATTCATCATCCGAGAATATATGCGCAAACAAATCCATCATGTCATAAATAAACAACTTGATGTGGTGTGGCGAGTGGGTTTGTTTTTTCTGTTATTGTATTTTCTTTATATCTTCTATCCGTTGTGTCTTTCTCATATTACATTGCAATGCTATCTCATATTCTTGTTTGTATATATTTAGTTGGAGTTCTTTTTGGTATTTGCAGAAATAGTTGCTCTTGCTTCATACTTTTTTCTTCTCTTTTGCATCTAATTTCGAATTTGATTACATTGTAGAGCCTGATATCCTTAAAGAAGTGAGGCAAAAGCTTGATCTGGGATCTGTGAAGTTCGAGGTATGAGGGCATTTCTTTTTTAAAATCTATATTAGGGTTTCTTTCTGAAATTCAACCTTGATATTAGTTTTTCCCTCTCTTATGGTTTACTTGTAAATTGAACTTATCAAAATTCAGGTTGATGCATCGAGTGATGTATCTTTACCATATATTTAGATGTGTATAAAGTCGATAATTCCACGTATATTTGCTCATTCGGTAGGGGTAATCAATTCCAATCATATTCAAATTTCAGATTTAGTTGCAGTCCATCAATATTAGTCTCAATGTGTCATGAACCTTTGGTAATAGTGGATTAAGATTGTTTCCTGTCAGTTAAACTTGTGTCTCTAATTTCATATGTTAGCTTTTGTGTTATGTATCTAAATTGCTCGATATAAGATTAGTGGATGAGGGAGAGATTTCTGTCTTCTTCGACTCTAAATGTCCACCCGAGTGCGCCCCCATAATACCCCCAATCTTTTGACCCACCTATTGTAGGGAGAATATGTGAATATCTCAATACGCGCCTGTTTATGAATTATGTGGACAAAGTTCCCTGAATTTGCATTGAAGATGCTCTGGAATCAATGTGCGCTTATTTAATGAGGAAGTGGGGTGTAATTTTCTTGAAGAATACGTGTTAATCTCTTTATGAACCATCTTAGTTGGGTTTACTTGCCTTTAGAGAAAAAATAACTTCAGATTGAAATTCTATAGAACAAACGAAGTTTAATTATCCTCCATGAGCTCACACTTTGTATTTGGAACAGGTATTGTGTGACAAGGACAGATCTCCGAAAAAGGTATCTTCTGGTCCAGCTGCTGTTTCCTTTTTTTAGTTTTAGTTTTTATGTTGTATAATGGTAGAAAAATGCCTTTGTAGTAGCTTCATCTTTACTGATCTTCCAGGTTCAAGGATTGGGTAGTCTTGAGAGAAGAATTCTGGAGGTTAATAGAAAGAGAATCAAGGTTGTGAAGCCTGGTTCTAAGACTTCTTTTCCCACCACTGAAATACGTGGAACCTATGCTCCTCCCTTCCATGTAAGTCTGTTTTAGAATTCAATAGGGTTTCTAAATCTCATTTCATAAGATACCAAGGTTTTAGTTAATATTCCCAGTTCTAAGCATCTGCGTGTAGCTGTAAGACTGAAGTTGCATTTTCCACAGGGAAGCCATTCCATGCAGTAAATTGATTTTCCTTTGAAACAGAAGTTTTAGTTCAAACATTTAGGAATGCCAAACAAGTCTAATGTGAGTCTGCCTTAATACTAGAAGAAAGACTTGCGAAGTCATGGAATGAAGTTTCACATCATTACGGCCCCAAATTACAAGCAGATCTTCTACTGTTTTAAGGGTTAAACCGCTTAGCACCCTGAATTAAAACGCTTAGCACCCTAATTGCTGACATTCTACAGTTATTTGCGTATGCTAAATCTCTTGCAATTTTTTCTTTATTGTACTTGAAATGATTTCGGAGATGTTACTGTCCAGGTGGAGCTTTTCCGAAACGACCAACATCGAATAAGGATAGTAGTGGACAGTGAGAATGAAGTAGACTTGCTGGTGCAGACTCGTCATCTGAGAGATATCGTGGTGCTTGTGGTTCGAGGCCTTGCTCAGCGGTTTAACAGCACTTCACTCAACACTCTTCTCAAAATTGAGAATTAAATCGCTGTAAATAGTTGTAAAATGAGTCCATATTTGCTTCTCTCTCTTTTTCTTTTTCTTTTTCTTTTTACCTCCCCTTTCACTGTTTCGTTTTGTTTTTTCAGAGATTCTTGTCGACAGAAAAACCATATGTGCATTTATTTGTAATTCCTAAGAAACAGTGTGCAGCATCAGATCGATGTGGGATGTTACAATTAGGGTAGAGTACTATTGCCGATGATACCATTGTTGGTCTCTTATTAGCATCTAAATCCCAGGGATTAGGTTAAGAGTTAAGGTTTGTGTTTGGGTAAAAATTAGGGCTTTTTGTAAAACTGAAGAATTTGTTCGCAATTTCTGCACCTGGATTATATTTTTATATTTTTGGGTTTCAGTTTCTTTGCCAACAAAGGAAATTTTTTTGGGTGCCGGGCAGGCATCACTTGTCAATAGGTAAGGAACTTTGGACTTTGGACTGCCCAGATGTATCCCAAAAAAAAAAAAAAAAATTCGCACTGTCCAAAAATGTTTTCGACGGTTGTGATGGATGCTCGGGCACGGATGCATGGTGCCCGCCCGGTACCCAACAATTGCTCCAAACAAAAACTCTTTGTTCTTGTAAACTACTCCTCCAAGGTATCCCGCCAATGAACCCCTCAATCGCAGATCATCTACTATCCTTTTAGAAGTGAGTAAACCACAGCAAAAAAAAAAAAACTATTTATGGACCACAAAATGTAAAAGTCAACCAAAACGGTAGTTCTTTGAAATCAATAGTCCAGTTAAAATTTATGTACAAAGAAATAATTGAACTTGAAAAGGAAAAAGATGTCCTAAACTGAAATGCATTTCCTTAGACTCTATTCTCAATTCCAGTTTTTGTTTCAGCCTCAAAATCAGTATTTCTGGCTTGAGATTCATCTACTTGTCTCTCAATTTCCTTGGCTGCATCATATGAAGCATGTAATCCTACAAACACATAGTAAATGAGCAGAACCAATGTCCATACCGCGAATCTCACGAACGACGCCCTGTCGACCGAACCCATTATGAACACATTGATTGCTATACTAGCAGATGGAAGCCACGGAACCAGTGGCACTCCCCATAACTTGGGTTTCCTTGCTTCCTTCACTGTCAAATTGAGTCCTAGTGTGGCTAAAAACCAAACCCCGACGGTGATTGTGTACCCGAGCCACCCATTTTCGCTGCATACCCAGTAAATAGCTGTGCTGATTGAGGAGAGTATGATCATAGCCAAGTACCCAACAAGCTTATTTCTGTCCGAATTCGATGTCTCACCGGATACATAGTAACGCCTCACTATGAGCGCAACGGCAACGAGTGAGAAGATAAACAAGGTAGAAATGGAGAGGAGGTTTGCTAAAATATCAAGGCTCGTGAAGAAGGCGACTACGGAGTTTGCAAATGTCATGACCACTGTAGCAGTAACTGGTGTCCCGGTTTTCTCGTTTATGAATGCCAGAATTGGTGGAGCCATGTGTGTTCTAGCAATGTGAGTGAAGTACCTGTTTGGATGAATATGGAAATAGTAAATACAACAAGGATATAATCGAAAGAAAGGAGTTCATAAATCAATGGCAACTCTAGAAATTTCTTATGTATTGGAGTTCGTTTTTCATAATACCTGGCTTGACCAATAACGTTAGCCAACAATACTGTGGTCATGCCCTTCAACGCGCCGAAGGCAACGATATACTTAGCCCAGTTCATTCCCACGGCTTGAAACGCGAGTGTGAATGGGGCATCAGAGTCAACTTGGTTGTATGGTTGCATCAAGCACAATGTTGCTGCTAGAAGGCAATAAGTTGTTATGATTGTAAACATGGAGCCAATGAGTCCAATGGGGATATCTCGACCCGGGTTTTTGATCTCCTCTCCTAAGGTCGCGACTCCATCGAATCCCACATAGGCGAAGAAGAGCATCGCTGAAGCTTTTAGGATACCGCGAATCCCAAATGGAGCAAAGTTTGAGAAGTTAGCAGGATTAGCTTTTGTAAGCCCTGCGACGAGGATGAAGAAAATGACTCCAATGTGGGCTATGGTTACGACAGTGTTGAAACGCGAGGAACCCTTTATGCTTAGGCATGCACCGATGCAAATGAGAATCGAAACAACGATTGCAATCGGATCCAAGTGATTGTAACCTTCAGCAAAAAACGAGACGTTTATTCGAAAATCATCAGGATTGTGGTTGCACAAGGTTGCAAAATACGAAGTCCATGACCTTGCAACGCTAGCCCCGGCCACAATGTACTCAAGCAGGATGTTTCCAGCAGCAACAAAAGCAACGAAGTCACCAAGCTCGACCCTTAGGTACGCAAACGAGCCTCCAGCCACGGGTAATTCGACAGCAAACTCAGTGTAACACAAAACCGAAAGCAAAGCAGAAAGGCCAGAAATGAGGAACGATATTACCACAGCAGGGCCAGCATCACTATTAGCTGCTTGTCCAGTGAGGACAAATACTCCAGCACCCATTACAGCCCCAATGCCGAACCAAATGAGGTCCCACCAGTTTAACTTTTCTTCATCTCGTGTTGGCTATGAGCGCGCATTTCGTGTAGCTCTAGGTGGTCCTGAGATCGTGCCATGAGACGATCTTTGAGCCTCATTTTCGTGTTTCGTAAAGCGTTGCTGTAGTTTCCCCAGCTCTGAAATGATTCCTCTGGTAGAAAATTGTCTTTGTTGCAGCATCCACAGCCTCTTCTCTTGATCATATTGGCTTGGCCACCATTTTCACTACCGGTCACCATTGTTTCCCTGCAAAAGGTCCAAAAACAAATTATTTTTTTTTTTGCCTAAAGATTATGAGATAAATAGTTTGGGAAGTTACATTAGGTAAAACTAGCATTTACTTTTGTTTTATATTTGTTTCAAAGAAGATTAATTAGGTAAAACTTTTGGGTATAACTAGCATTTACTTTTGTTTTATATGATGTTCAGTTTCCAAAGATGATAATGTCTTGTAAGGTACAGTTAACATACCATGTGTTATAACATGTCATATCTTACCCCAATATTGCACATGGCATGAATCTTAAAGACGTTGACTACAATGTACTTTGCCTAAATAAACTGTTTATTTTGACTAGGTGAAAATTAATGTAAACTGTTACATCCAATTCAGGGTAGTTTCTCATTGTTTTTAAAAGTGGTGAACATAGATATCGAGACATGTCATTCTCTTAACATGCGTCAATTATTTTTAGCACTTTTAACCTGTTAACACTTTTAGCACTTGTGCTAAGAACAAGAAACTGACCCTCAAAAGCCATGCTCATATACTGGTTTTTGAGATCATAATTAACTAATGTGGGACAAGCTCTAACACTCTCTCCCACTTGCAACCCCTAAACCGCATGTAGAAAGATAAACAACAGATACAAAGCATAGGGATCACCACGAACAATGAAATATGGAGCGCTTAAGGCACAAACAACATGACAATAAATCAAGAGAGTCTTGTCTATAAGCCTCCAAAAGCCGAGCTCTGATACCATGTTAATGCTTCAAACCCAAAACAAATTGGTAATGAATGGAGAGGCCGCTAAGGCTCATACACTAATTTTGGAGGTCATAATTAACCATTGTGGGACAAGCTCTAACATAAACCTCTCCCCACACTTAGCTCTAGAAACTGTGAATATTAACAAGGCAACCACTCATGCACCCTCTCAACAGTTTTCAATTTATGTTGCTTAATTCCCTTCTACAAGGATGAAATTATGCACATAAGTAGGAACAACGAAGTAAATTGTCATCTCCATAATGGTACTTTGTGATTGAAAGTAAAAGAACTCCAGAGAAACTCAACGTGTGGGCGTGAAACCATGATGTGTGCATCCACTACCTGAATGACCCGGCCTTAATAGTGAACAAACCCAGAAAACGGATGTGATAATGCTATGAAAAAGAAAAAAAAAAACCCCAGAGAAATGAATGTGAGAAAGAGCAAACATGTGTCAGGATTTTACGTAGTTCGGCTTACTTTTGATGTAAACTTACTATATGGCTAGTCAGGTGATTATGGGTTTCACTATACCAAAAAACAGATGCCCAAAGAGCTACAAATGAGATCTCATGGAATTCCTCTATTGCCTTTCTATGCAAAAACGGATGTATTTGCCTCTGAATACATAAAAGAAACCCATTTCACCAAAAAAATAATTAAAAGAAACCCTACAATAGTTATTCGAGTCTGATACGTGTGACCGTCTGGATGGACTTAATCACTCTCTGGACGGGAGTTACTGGGAGAAATGGTCGTCCTATGATTGTCTGGATGGAACAGCCGAAAAACTCACAAGTATATTATCTCAATCAAAGTAATGAAAAATACTCACAATGTATGATCCATTCCTATGCCTAAAATCAGCAATTTTCATGGTTTTTTTTTTTTTTTTTTTTTATATCCGTACCTACCGGTGCCGGCTATAAACTATATGTGTGTGTGCATAATATTCCTGTTTTTACACTTACTGCCCTTAAATCAGGAAAATCTTACGGTGGGTTTCCTCAAAATGTTTGATAAACATGGTGTGTTAAGATTAGTGATAATTTATCAAAAATAAAAATAAAAGTGTAGTATTAGTAACAAAAAATCGCAATGTATTCTTCATATTCATTATCGTTTCTCTTTTCTTAATTAAAATGCCTCCATTGTATTCAAGAACAGAGTGATCAATCCTTTGGAGAAAGCATATGGGGATTGAGAATTAATAAGGAAAAGAGCAAGGCAGAGAAGTCACGGAAAAAAAAAATTTACCTTTTAAAATCAACTGGTAAACCTAGAGAAGAGACAGATGGAAATCAGCTTCCTGAGTCCTGTGATCTGATACAAGCAAAGATAATATTGTCACAATTTACGTTAATATATATAGTGGTGAAACTGGTGAAGATACAAGTCCTGGTACGAAAAGAATTTGGGTGCGTGGAGAGTAGTCCAAAAGTGATTTGGACGATCGAGATTTTGTTGGGTACCGTCACGTAGTACTTATCCGGCACCCTAGGTTTTCTCCCTGGGTAGGGCATAAATTTGGCCCACTAACCCGAGCCCGTCTGAGCCTGTTGAAATTTTACCCGGTCCGATATGTGGTGACGTGGGCTGCTATTTCAAAGGGCACGTGCTTGACTTTTAATTATTTTTGCTTAATTAAATTTGATAATTGAAACGTTTGTCAGCGTGATTAATTCAAACACTACACTTCTTCAGGAGATAAAATGGGCTAAACAAAAGTAAGAAATATTGTGCAAGAACTATCCGTAATTGATGTGACATCTCTGATTTAATTCTTCAACCCCGAGATTATATATATGTAACTTATTGTTCAAAATGACTTGATATCATCATCGTAACAAATGGCCTACTCAATACGGAAAAAAATAAAATAAGTCAAGTAATTTAGTGATTTATTAGGTCAAATCTAGCCTCCGTCTCTCGGTCATGAGATACTAAGAAAATCAACAATTTGCATGTAGGTAGCGAAGTCTATGGTATCACCTTTGTTCTTCCCGCCCCGTTCCCGAATCCGACCGTCGATCTCTCTCACACCCGACGATGCAAGACAAAAAAATCAACTACTACCACCACCAACACATCTGAATGCCGCACCAATCGAAATCAGTGAACACATCGGCGGGCCAGGTGAGAAAACACAGCCTTGTCGAACACCTTTGGTGAGACTAAGCTAAGTGGGAATACATTAGCTTTGAGGGGAAATGCTAAACATACCCCTTAAATAAGGAACTTTTCTATTTTCAACTTACTACCACCAAACACATCTGAGAACCTCCTAAAAAAGGGAAAGCATCAATTGTTAAATGTGTATCAACGAGAATTACATACACACCATATATGCATATGAGAAGTCAAACATTAGTAAAATTCTCACATTTATCCTAAAAAAGGGAAAGCATCAACTTTCAAATGTGTATCAACGAGAATTACATACACACCATATATGTATATGAAACGTCAAACATTAGTAAAATTCTCACATTTAATGTAAATCAATGAGGAATGAAAACGATAACAAAAAATTGAATTTTCCTCTTACTTTTATTTAGGGCATCCACGGTAGGTTTTCTAAAATAGCTCCTAAAGTTGAATTCTAAGGTGTACACCTGAGCCTAATTGAGTCCATTTTTTTACCCGTAGAGCTTTCTAATTTTAGAGAGGATATATGTATTCAATGAGAGCTTGCTAAAAATCCTTTATCTTTTGAAAAATTTATATTAGAAAATTATTTAAAGACTTTGGGTCCCATTTGGAGCTAGCTACAATGCTACTTAAATTTTGCTAATGTGGTAGGAGCCATGTTTAGTAACCACCCTTGAGAGCTTGTATTGGGAGCCCATTGAAGGCCACAATAGAGCAAATGACTTGGTAAATTTTAGGAGTCTCACCTAGGAGTTATTTTAAGAGCCCATTATATAGCAGAGGTACGGACTTTTAGATTGATATGGAAAAAGTTAACTAGCGACTTGTTAGGAATAGAATCCCGGCCTATTTTCCAAGGCTTCACCCACACTCACTCTCTCTCTTATATGTTACTAGCATGAACCCCGTCGATTTTAAGTAGCTCTGCAGTAGTATATTAGATAATAAATAAATATTCGTGTGTTATTTGGCGACCCATGCTATGCACGGAACTTACAATATTTAAAATGATTAGTATTATAATTTATGTCACACCAAATAAATATTCGCAGTTAAATCACCAAACCAACTAAAGCTCGTTGTACAAATCAATCAATAATGTCAAAATCAAAAATTCAATAACCTGGTTAAGAGGGAGAAATTTAACATTTTGCAAAATAAAAATACCACCATACACTATGTATGCGATTTTTTACCACACGCTATGTATGCGATTTTTTTACCTAAATATTAAAGAACTTGAATGGCTATGGACCCCAATCTCTTTTGTAATCCATCAACAAAATGGGACAACAATAAGAGATCATTCATGAAAAGCCCCATTGTTTGAGTTTCAACCTAACTAGTCATTCAAGATCTCTTAAAAATATATCAATCCTACTCCATTTTTCTTCATCCTGAGAGTTTGACCAAGTGAATTTTTCTTTCCAATAATTGCACGTCCATAAATTCTATTTCCTCAATAAAAATGTTAAGATCATTCATTCCTCGTCAACTAGTTAACGCAACCTTCCTTTTTGTCCATTGCTTTGACTTCATCTGTATTCCCACCACACACCAAGAACCAGAGTAATGACTTCTAAGATTGAGTATTAATTCCCAAAATTTTCTTCAAAGAAGAAAATCACAAGGTCCATATACATTAAGTATAACTAGCATGAACCCGTGCTATGCACGGAGACACGAAATAAAATGATGTGTTTTTTCTTTTTTGATTAGCCAAAAAATTATACTCTCAAGCACAAAGTTTATTTAATTATTGGATCACTTAGATAAAAAAAAAGTATAACAATTTTATTTTCTATGTGCTCCTCTTGACTCTAATTTTCCATGGTGATTGATTCTTTTGTAAAATCATAATCTATATGTGTGACTTTTCGACAAAATAATTGGTTAAACACCTTGAAAAAAATTAGGAGAAGTATAGAAGTATAAAAGTTAACTTAGATTAACATCTTTAAGTATGCAAATTATACAACAACTTTCATAGAATAGTTAATTGCCCGGTGTTTGCAGAAACCTCGTGCAATGCATGGCATGAGAGAACTACCGTAGCGATAGTTGAAAATTATTGCTACCTAAAAATTAGACATGCCTACATTTTAGCCATAATTTTCAAGTCTTAAGCCAAATTATTATAACGAAATAGCTGTGCTAATGTGCTATGCGCACATGATGATTAAAAAGAAAATGCATTAGAATTTTAGCCATAATTCTCAAGTCTTAAGCAAAATTATTGCGAAATACCCATGCTAATGTGATATACACATGACGATTAAAGAGAAAATGCATTAGAAGTGGATTGAAGAAAAAAAAATTCTATTGCCAAAACATAACCTATAATTTTTTGTATCGTGAATACAAATAGGATGGGAAAACTTTTGCTTCTATATATGTGCGTGAGAAAAACTATGAAAATAGAAATGTGTGGAAGACTTACAATTTGCTGAGTCTGTCATCTTCCATAACTACCGATAGTTAATTAGTCAAAACCAAAAAAAATTGTCAAAAAAAAAAAAAAGTTCAAGTGCACACACTAAAAAAACAAAAAATTATCCATGATTTTGAATTTTATAACACAAGTGCACACACTAAAAAAAAATTATATCTCAAAAATTTCGACTTATTAGTGTAAATTGTCAACTTATAATCATTCATCACATCTACTAAAACTCAAGAAAAGTAAAACAAATATATTTGAAACTTAACCCAACAATTAAAATGTCATTATGAAATTGCCAATGCCTTCCATTGCGAAATCCAAAAATTTAAGCTCGATTGTTTGCACATAAAAAGTTAGAGTACAAACCGATTGCATATGAAAAACAATGAAGATGTACTCGAGACTCGAGCTACAGACCTATAAAGGATAAAAACTAACTTCACACTTAAAGTTCAGAACATTTCTGGTTTGTGGTTTCACTCAAGTATTTATATAGATCTAATAGTAACGATTTTAGAAATGATAGTATCCAAAGGGAAAAATCTTACCTTTCCTTTTTATTTTATTTTATTTTATTTTTTTGAAACCACAAATCACGACTGATTGGTAGTTTATGAAGATTTTTTAAATTTGAACTTTCAATTTTACTAGACAACTTTCGCTTCCATTATGGGAATAAATTGAAGTGTTTGAATTGGGAAAGATTGAGATTTTTAGATTTGAAATTCGAAAATGATTTTTTAGGACATATGTAATCGAATCTCACATGTGTTGCTTGAAAACCTCAATCACAATCCAATTACTTCATGCCACTTGTCGGGACTGTAGCCCTCCTCACGAAAAGTCATTCTCCAATAATATATAAGATACATTTAAAGGTATTTTTTGTGGGACCTTTCATCAGTAGTAAATTTCTGTTGCAACATGTTGCCGAACCAATTTTAAAAACTCTGGACTCCAAATAGTTAGCAAACCACCAGCAGTCTCATCTACATGCACCTCCAAGAATTGACAATCTGCACCTCCAAGAATTGACAATCTGCACCTCCCCAAATTGAGTTAATAAATTTTTTGGATATTATCATTTGCTTAGTTTCTTTTACAATCACCAAATCAATCTTTTTGTCCCTCATTAAATTTGCCCGCTTATCTCCTTTTCAATATGTTGTGCGAAAACATAGTCTTGTGGAACACCTTCGGTGAGACTAAGCTAATAAATTAGGTTTGAGGGGAAATGCTAAACATATCCCTTAAATAAGGAAGAATCTCCTAAAAAAGGGAAGCATCAACTGTTAAATGTGTATCAATAAGAATTATATACACGCCATATATGCATATAAAAAGTCAAACATTAGTAAAATTATCACATTTTAATGTAAATTAAAAAAATGTAAATCAATGAGGAATGAATACAATAACAGAAAATTAAATTTTCCCTCTTGCTTCCATTTATAGAGCAGGGGGTATGGACTCAGATTGATATGGAAAAAGTTAACTAGCGACTTGTTATGCATAGAATCCCGGCCTATTTTTCAATGTCTCTCTTATTTTTCAATGTCTCTCTTATTTTTCAATCTCTCTCTTTAACTACCAGGAACTCGTGCTATGCACATAACGATTTTAAGTAGCTCTGCAGTAATATAGGAGTAAATAGATAGATAGATATCCCCATGTGTTATTGTTAGCGGTGACCCATGCTATACACGGAACTTGCATCATTTAAAATGATTAGTATTATAGTTTATGTCACGCCAAATTAAAGATTCCCAGTTAATTCACCAAACTAACTGAAGCTCATTGTATAAAACAATTAATAATGTCAAAATAAAAAATTCAATACCTGATTAAGCAGGAGAAATTTAGTAACATTTTGCGAAATAAAAACAATATCAATACGACACGCTATGTATGCGATTTTTTTACCCAAATATTAAAGAACTTGAATGGTTATGGTCCCTAATTTCTATCATAATCCATCAACAAAATGGGACAATGCTAAGGGATCGTTCGTGGAAACTGGAAAGCCCCATTATTTGAGTTTGAGCGATTCAAGATCCCTTAAAAACCTGCCAATCCTACTTCATTTTTCTTCATCTTGAGAGTTTGACCAAATTAATTTTCTTTCCAATAATTGTAGGTCCACAAATTCCATGTCTTCAATAAAATTGTTAAGATCACTCACTCCTCATCCACTGGTTTTACAACCTTCCCTTTTGTCCATTGCCCCGACTTCATGATAGACAAACAAAATTGGATATTTGGGTGTCTATATTCTCTCATTTTTGTCGCACTTGCATGCGTTTAATACTCATTTCTATTTGATATTGCACGCAAGGTGTATTTTTGATGAATTTAAGATAATCGGAGCAAAAGGAGTAACCTAACACTCTAAATAATCGCCAGTTGCATTCGGAGGTAGTCGAGTACCCAAGAGTCCTTGCACAACCTTTCTTGTGTCCCAAACGAAGTTTTCAAAGCATTGGAGGGAGGTTTGAAGCACACCCAAATGCCAAAAGAAGTAAGAACAAAAAGCGCGAATGTTGTCCATCGAGGGTCCACTTCTAACCATGATTTCACAGCAAAGAATCTATGATTCTCCATATTGGTTTCCACTAACTTATGGTGCTTTGGATTACCTTTGTAACGATATAAAATAAGCCTTGTTCCGTGGACCCCACACCATTTCAACCAATCAGGGTGGGGGTTTTGTTCACCCTCTTTTGGTGAGGGTGAACAAATATTTTCCCTCCAAGTTGTGACGAAGGAGCTATGAGCATTTTACTGTTGATGCGCAAATCTAACCCACTAGGGTAAAAGGGTTATATCTCTCAACATACAGTGGATATGGATGTGAAATTGGTTGGGTTTGAAAGTAGACTATTAGAGCTTTCCAATGGTTCAAGAATTGTGCCATTCCGAGTTTAGACGAAACAGGGAGTCTGCGAAGACAGAATCGGTTTTAAAACAACAGAACTGGTACTCTTAAGGCAGAAACTTTCAAGACCCTATTAGAATCGGTTCTAGCCTTTACTTAGAATCGGTTCAGCTTGCACTTTTGGTGTATTTTTGCTGCCCGAATCATGTTTTAAGTGGGGTATTATGGACCTCTTGTACACAATTTTGTGGGCTATAAAACCCACCCAACCTCAGATTTTCAGGGTATCACTACCTGAGTTTTCTCTCTCTACCTCCCTCTTTAGTTTAGCTCTCAACCCAATTGTTTAGGGTTGTTGCTCTTCATTTCCAAGCACATTTCTTCTATTAAAGTGTAAGATCCTCCTATTTCTAGTCTATTTCAAGATTTTAATCAAGTTTATTTCAATGTTTAACATGTTTCTCTCTTGTTTCTTGCTTATTTCCTTGTTTTCTAGCATAATGCTTGAATTGAAGTGTAGGATCCTCCATTTCTAGTCTATTTCAAGATTTTAATCAAGTTTATTTCAATGTTTAGTATGTTTCTCTCTTGTTTCTTGCTTATTTCCTTGTTTATAGTATAATGCTTGAGTAGTTATGTTAGCTAGGTCAGGGGATGATTAACATTCCATGATTTAGGTGGGTTTTGTTATTCTCTCATGAAATGATCAATGTTTGTTTATGGATGGGTAGTGCTTGCGCCCTTGGATTGTATTCCAAAACTATTACCCCAAGCGTAGGGTTCAAGTCGACGGTAGCATGATACCGGTAAGACCGGGTCGAATCCACAGTGACCGAATGCACCCGGCGTGAGAGTTGTCTTGCAAGTGTAGGTTTTTAGCCTTAAAGCGGCAAACTTGGCTTTTGGAGTTTATTTGGTGGAATTCTCTCGACTTTGAGAACGACTCGGAAGATTAAAAATGGCAAATTAAACTAAGGCAAAGTCTAGGGGATTTTAACAACCATGACTCGGGTTAATCCATCCTCTCTTGATAACAATTAATAATGTCAAAATCGTTAAATGCCCCAAATGGAAGATTTAGATTTTAAAACCTTTTACAAGAAAATGTGTTTACAAAGATTAGGGGTTTTTGGACATTTTGCAAACGGATGAGTTGACATCGCCCAAAATCACACGTGCCAAGTAGTCAAGCTCTTTTTCGTGTGATCAAAAGGATTAACAAACCCACACTTTGGTACATAAAAATGAAACCCCAAATTTCCGGTAAACAAGCAATGTATGCCAATGAAACAAGATGGATGAATTAAACCCCCTTTTGTCATGGAGTGTTAATCACCCCATGACTAAGCCTATTAAAACTACTCACTCATTACACTAGTAAATAAGTCTAGAAAATGGAAGAAAACTAAAAACATGCTTAATAAACTTGAAAAATGATTTTTAATGAAGATCCTAAGTTAGCCTACAACTTAAAACCTTAAGAAAATCACAAACAACACTTACTAACTTGAGTTTTAGGAAGGAAATGACTAGAACAACACAAACACTAAAAAGTTGATAAAAATGCAAATTAACTAGATTACTAGGAAGGTCTAAGCAAGAGCTACAAGATTAATAAACATGAAATTAATGTAAGACAATAACTTACATGGGAAAAACTAGAGAGAGAAAGCTTCCAAAGTCCTCCAATGGAGGAGCAAAAACTAACTAAGGAGGAAGAGGTTAAGGGGAGAGAGAGGAAGAGGAAAATATATACCAACACCTTCCATCTCTCTCAAAATATCCTAATAATGCTTTTAATAGAAACTTTCCATAAGTAGAAAGTACAAAAAGTGCTTGAAATGCTTGAAAAATGCTCCACGGATTGATGTGGATCGATCCACTATGAGTGTGGATCGATCAAATTTTGCCTCCTCAAGCCATTTGGGATAAGAGTGGATCGATCCACTCCAAGAGTGGATCGATCCAAAGCTAACCCACTAGGTGCGAAATGTTGAGTGGATCAATCCACTATGAGAGTGGATCGATCCACTGGGGAATGATGATGTTTTTGAAAGTGGCTTTCAATGGTTCAAGAATCGATCCACTCCAAGAGTGGATCAATCCACTATTGGTTTGATGATGTCTTGACTTCTTTTGGACACTCCCTTGGCCTTCCGTGCTTCCGGACTTGCTCCAAAACACGTAAATGGTGTATTTTTGCTGCGACTCTGTTTTAAGTGGGGTGTTCCTTGGTCTTGTGGGCTATGCTTGATTACTTTTCGGATTCCACCTCAGTTTTGTTGAGCTTTAATCTCTCAACCCAATCTGTTTAGGACGTTGTTGCTCTTCATTTCCAAATCATTTTCTTCTCTTAAGGCCCGGTGTTGGATCCTCCATTTCAGTGACCCTTTTAAGATTTTAATCAAATTTCAATGCACTCCAAATGTTTCTTGCTTATTCACGTGTTTAACTAGTATAACAAAAAAGTTACTACACGCATATCAACCAAATAAAGTAAATCCCATGATTTAGCAAAATGGGTTAGATAAGCCCATGAAATGATCAATGTTGGGGGCTTATGAAATGGTAGAGTTCATCTTTATGTAACAAAACCTAGGTTGTTAACCTCTTTGATTATGTGTAGGCAAGGACTTCATCTGTATCCCCACCATACACCAAGGAATATAGTAATGACTTCTAAGATTGAATGTGAATCATATGGTCCATATACATTAAGGATAATACATTTAAAGGCACTTTTTATGGCACCTTTCATTAGTAGAAAATTTCTGCTTGTGGCATGTTGCATCAGTAGAAATTTTATTAAAGATCGTGCACAAAGAGACGGGTTGAGTCTAGAGTCTTGGCACCAAAGATCCCAACAAAAACAAGTTCAACTACCCCATCAGAGATCTTGCAACCATCGTCGGAGGCTTGTTTGATATCACAGATTCAACACTTAAAACTGAATCAATTAAGTAATAAGTCATTAAGTAGGTTTGATAACCACATTATATATTACTTAACAGATTAAGTGCCACTTAAAAATATAGGCTAAAAAATTGATAAAAATTAAGTAGCTTTGAGCTACTTAATTCTGGTTGAATTTCTATGTGCTTACAATCAACCATCACACCGCCGTTGCCGCTGTCACCACCACCACCATTCCACCACCACCACCACCACCACTGCCACACCGCCGCCACCACCACAACCACCACCATTGCATCACCGCCGCCGCTACCACCACTGCCACACCGCCGTTACCCATATACCACCACCACTTTTGTCATGCCACCGCTATCACTTCACCACCACCACTCCACCACCACCACCAGCATTCCACCTAGCCCACCACCACCACTACCACGCTATAACCATCACACTACTACCACCACCACTACCACCATTGTACTATTATTACTCTACTACCACCACAACTCACCATCATTCCACCACCACCATTACTCCACTGCCACAGCCACCCCGCCACCACCCTCATCACCTCCCAATCACTACTCCACCACTACCACAAATACATGATGACCATTAGTAAAATTAAGTGACAATTAGAACCAAATTTTTTTTTTTTAATTCAGTGTTTAATATGTTTTATCAAATAGCTTTTCAGCTTAAAAAAATTCAGCATTCAGTTTTGATCTTAATTTTCATTTTCGATTTTCATTTATCAAATGTTTTGTCGGATGCTAAAAACAACATTCAACAATTGAGAGAGATCTAATGAAAAATAGAGTTAATGTTAGATGCTAAAAACAACATTCAACAATTGAGAGAGATCTAATGAGAAAATTGAGTTAAGGTTAGATATAATGGTGGAGAACGTTGAGGTGCCGTAGAGGTAGATGGTGAGGTGAGAGGAGAGGCCAGAGGAGAATTGTGGGTTGCCAGATTCTCCCTATTTCATCAGAACACGACAATGGTATTGAATACCAAAATCTCATCAATCAGATGGACTAAAAAAGTTTCATTATTAAAATACAGACGCAAGAGTACGACGTCTAGAAAGGAGGAGTCCAGACCTCGTATGAAAATGAGATCTCCTCTATTTGGCGGTTTTTTAAAGACAGGGAGACTAAGACCTCCTTTTGTTATTTAGTACTAGTAAAGTTATTAATGTGTCTTGTAAAAGGCTATAAGCCTACTAGTTTAAGTTTAAGACTTTTGTATAATAGATTAAAATAGGCTCAACACTTTTGTTCTCTAACTAGTCTATTTAAAGACAAGTCTTATGTCTTTACAAAACATGAACTTGTGAGTTGTGATTGAGAGAGATCGATGGCATAATAACACTAATAAAAAAAAGGATGATAATTAATATTCCAATGGAATAGAATTATTATGGAGAGCTTGGTGCAATGGGTGTTCAAAAAGATTGCAAAGTTTAATCGGAAAAAGTGACTACTATTTTAGTCACAATTTAGCTAAAACTTTGTTGATATTGATGTGGATGCTCTAGCATATACTTGAGCTAAAATGGTTAGAAAGATATAGGTTTATGAATGGACTAGATTCAACCCGAAACAGACCCGACAGAACTCGAATCTGATTACCGATAATCTTTTCGTTTGTTGGATCTGAAGATCATCCTATCCGAGCCTCGTATGGAAAAAAATCCAGATTGGCTTCTTTGCATGAAAATAAATTGAAGTAAATTACAGCCCACGCGTCAATAAGAGAGAAGCTCAATTTATTCCCATAATTTTTGACAAAAATTAACTGTAGAAACTATCATGATCCATCAAGTTCTCGAGGTGTACCATTGTTCTCCAACAAATGCAACTTACTTAGAATTAACCTAGTAACGGAAAGTTTAAACTGAAAAATGTTCGAAAAAAAAGACTCGTAAATTTTCAAAATTTTCAACAAATCGTTCGCTATAACATGATGTAGAAAGAATGAACCTAAATTTAGGAATACAACCATTAAAAAAGGACATATGAACAAGAAAAAAGCATTAGAAAAATTAGCCAAAATTACTGTCAGACAACGAAATTGAGCAACTATGTGAACAAGGTGACGACGTCTCTCCGATATCCTCGTACCATTAAAAGCCTAGGCACATTTTCCACCAACAAATCCATGTACTCCATGTAAAAATACGCAGGGTGGTTCATAGGAGGAGGCGGTAGACTCACAAGGACAACGGCCGCCATTCTTGAGTACCTTAATATCGTCGAGTTCAGCTTCAGGGTGGTGTAAAGGAATTTCTCAACCTGTTGCTCGTTGACAACCACCGCCTTCCCATCGGCCATCAGAGGCGTCTTTTCCCTCTCCGCTTTCTCCTTCATCTCTAATAAGTAACTAGAGATCCGCCGTTGAGCCCCAGCGAATGCCTCCACTGATTCGTCCTGTTGGGGCCCGCCTTCCACCTTGACATCCCACGTCTTCATCGATACAACAATTACTTCCGCCTGCATCCTAAGATCGTAAAGGAATTTCTTGACGTCGGCCTTTAGCTCCTCCGCGTCAGAATCCTCCTCTGCAATGCAAAAAACTTGAATCTTACAACTCTCAAAGCTCTCCTTAGTAAGGAGAAGTTGGGAGAGTAAAAGCATTAGACCTCCGTCCCTCACTATCCAATACAAATCTATGGTTCCGTACTGTCTCTGATACTCATTCGGCCACTCGTCGAGTCCCTTGACAATAACCACCGCCTTGTTAGCAACAATGCAGTCGTTTATTATCCCAACAAAGGTGGCGGGGATTTCGGTCAGGTTTTCACGACGCCAAATTTCTGGGTACCGCATGACGACGATATTTGGCTTGAGATTACCGAGGCCCATGGTTTGGACAATTCCGCGGAATCCATCAGACATATTGGGGGCCACCACAATCTCCGCTACACCTTCGCAACGTTTGTAATCGATATACGTACTAAGCTGCTTGCATGCGACTTTTGCTTCTTCCGCACATTCATAGTAGTCCCCGTCAAGTATGGAAACGAAGATGGACATTCCACGGCCTTTTTTCTTCATGCAGTTGGCAAAGTCAGCGAGTTTGGGATGGCATGGTACGTTCTCTGGTAGCTTCCCCCAGGGGCGGCAGAATACAAGGGGAATAGGGTACCAATTTTTTGGGTGGACTTGGCTTGCTGCAATGACAACTAGAGGTTAACAAAAACAAATACGGATGTGTGACATGTAAGTTAACATGTTTTATGCACACATACCGAAAAATTGGAGCCGAGAGGTAGAGAGAGGAGACAAAACTAGAGGTTAACAAGAATTTTCCAAAGAAAATCATGAAGGGGTGAGCATGCAATGTAAACTTATCCCATGTTCATTTGATCCCCCTTATATTCCTTCCAATCAGGAAACCTAAAGCCCAGCCAAAAAAAAAAAAAAAAACAGAGAGGGGGAAAAAACTGCAAGCTTGCATGCCATGTAACATTCATACTATTAGAGTTAAAGATTCCTTACTATTACAGAGGCCCGTAAACTGGCCTGGGGTGAGCCAAAGCCCAAGTGTCACCCGAGATCAACTCGAACTATTGTCTCAAGATCAGGCCCAACAGCCCACTTTGAAGCATCTAAGCCAGCAAGGGTGAAGTTGACCCCTGGATATTAAGGTCGATAGGCTAAGTATATACTGTAATGCACAATCGCATGCAAGGCAGGTGGTGTTACTAGCTAGCCCTACTACACATGATAGTTTGAACAATACATGAATAAATCTGTAACCTTTCTCCTTGTACGTTCACCGCTATATTTTGACAACATGTCAGCATACAAGTTCTTCTACTGCGCGTTGACAACCCATTTGTCTTAGGCCTGAACTGATGGATGCGTCTTAAGTTAATCACCAAAAAACATACCAAAGCCTGACCTATTAAGTGCTAATGATGGCAAACCAACCAATCTGGGTTCCATAAGAAAGATACAAGAAACATAAGCACCACACCAAAAGCTATGACATACCTAAGCAATTATCACGATTACATATTATGGTTTCAGGGATAGATATACGCACCTCCTAATGACCGCAGACTACGCAATGCTAGTTGAAAATAGGCACTCTTGAAACCATCACCCCAGTCTCCAGCTTTTCCCTTGATGCTTACGTAATAGTATATGAGACTGGCTAGGGCAAGAGAGACCACAGTGAAAGACCACGAAATCAAGAACATGATCACTGCAAGAGAGAGAAAAAAGTAGCAGCTGAATATTCTTGAGAAATGAACAAAATGACAGATGAACCACCATGCATGAAATGCACACCCATATCAGCAGTCAGCCACAGATAAAACAACAGGCCATGGCATAAAACAATTAAGTCCTTAGTACAACCGGCTCAGGACGACTCAAATGGATGGTGGCTCCGTATTTGCTTGTAATGTCGGCTGTTCACCATTAGTTAGTAGTAAAGGGCGCTGTTTGCCCCACAAAACAGGTGTCCTATGAATGAAGTAAGAAAAGGTTACACACAGAGACAGAGTGATAAAGAAACCCAAACCTCTTCAAGGTCACTAAAATTCCAGAGACCAGCAGATCCACAACAAGAAGAAGCTATAATGGGATAGGTGAGGGGAAAGGAAAGAAAATGCAAAGGACATGATTATTTGAAAGCTGGATTCCAATGGAAGAGAACGAAAAAGAAAAAAGAACACTAGTGTGAATGATGTTTTAAGTCCTTATTATCATTTCTCCTTCTCGCTTCTGTGACTTACCATTAGCACTATGTAGATGTTTAAAACTGGCAGAGGACATCTGACTCAAGGAGAACAATTTTCCTCTACAACTAATTTTCCTTTTCGTTTCCCCCAAGTAATTCCAATTTCCAAAGGTAAAGAGAACACTACAGGAATGAAATGGGTACATGTAGTAGAGACAGTATTTTCCCGATGTATCAACAACTAGCTTCTCTCTGGAAGATATACGTAAAAGGTTTACTCTGCCAAATCCAATCAAAATTGTGCACGATGAAACTAAATGTGTGAACACAAGGAAACATACCTATACAAAGTGATGCTCCAAGAAGAGAGAGGCTCCAGTGGTGAAATTTCCACCTAGGACGCCAGCTGGGAGCATCTAAAAGATCCAGAAGGAAGCAAGACAAATTCACACCGGTATAACAGAGAAGGAAAAACATAGTTATGGTTGGCGTGATAAGATCCAAATTCCCAATTATGACACACCCAATACAGATGAAGGCAGTAAAAAGCGTGGCAATATGAGGTTCATTCCCATCAGCAACCTTGAAGTAGTTGAGAACAGGGAGGATGTCATCATTGGCTATTGCTGCAAGCAAACGTGGGGCCCCTGTCATGCTCTGAAGTGCTGCGCCCAGTGTTGAAAGAATAATTCCTACATACACAATTGCTGGGAAAGGCCATGCGACTGTAGCTGTTAAGTTGCCTGCAAAAGTAGTTCAGTTATTCCCAACAAAGACAAGTGAATCAACTGAACTACAAACAACTGTCCTTTCCATCTAAGATCGTCAGGATGGACGGCAACTCAACACTGAATCTCCATATATATGTATGCACCCAAGTATCATGCACAATCATTTCTAACATGAATTAAGCATGGACAAATTTTCTTCGTTTGAAAATATAGTAGCTAAATAATTTCCTTAGTAACAAAAAAACTAATAGTAACTAAATGTCTCAAGGTTAAACAGTGCATACCGAAAGCATTGATGAAACCTAAACACTGATCCCAACACGAGGAATTCTAAACTTCAAGTATACTGTCCAAGGAATGAAAAATAAACATGTATCTTAGGACTCAAAGACAAATCCGTGCTTTCCATATAAACTAGCAACAATGTGTCTAGGTAGTGAAATAATTGCTTTTGCGAAAATTCAGCCCTAAAGTATATTTCGAAAGAAGCCAATTGTGAAGAGAGACAGTCATAAATATTACATATCATACATCCTAAACAAAGTTTTCTGAGAATTGCAAAGACAGTTAGTTTATAGGTCAGACTATAACCTGGAGTCTGAAACAATTGACGTCGGCTACGCAAACTGTTTTCTCCACTCAGCCCCATCAGTGATATACAATCAATTAAGATTGCTAATCAATATCCTTTTCTTTACAACACATCTCATCTCAATTTAGGCATTCCCCGAGCCGTCATTTCCATTAACAAATTCACTTCTTACTGTTGGATCCTTAGGTTCTTGGTGTATTTGACCAAAAGACCATATAGCCGAATCATAGTAAACAATTTCACTGACAATGGGAATACCCCAGCAGCCAATGGGCAGCCTCCCGAGATTTGACTAGGGTTGGTTTGAAATGGAGGTCTTAACTTGAACCCTTTACCCCTTCACGATACCAAGATAACCAGGTGAAGGAAAGCTCGTCATCAAATAACACAAGTGTGTGTACAAATGGAAAGAGTGTATAATCAAATGGACACCAAAGTTCTTTGGCATATATATGCTACAATCAGAATACTTTAATGAACCAAACAAAAGGAATACCTGTCTGTTAGAAGCTTCTCTCTGGTTGCTAGAGCTCCAAATAACAAAACAGAAACTAGATACAATCCTGAAGTCGAGAGAGTTGCAGCTAGTGTTCCAACAGGTATAGAACGCTGTGTGTCTTTCAGAGAGGCAGAGCGATTAGAACCTGCCATAATGCCCGTCACAGCAGGAAAAAAGAGACCAACCAAGGCACTGACAATTAAGGGAAAAAATCATACCAGTCAGAATAGCCACAAAACAAAATAATCACGTAGCAAATCCAATTGTAAAATAATAGGTTGAAAAACTTGACAGGAATACATGGTTAAAAAACTTCAACAGATTAGTAACATAGGATCATAATTAGCAACATAACAGCTAATACAATACACAACTAGTCAAGGGCTTAGTAAGTTGCAAAACCTTCACAATGAAACGAATAAACACACAGTAAGAAGATCCTGATAAACTTAATCCCATTACTCCCTTATACATCAATGCAATGACTGGCATTTCAAATCTCCCTCGAATCCATGCCATTGAAACTATGTAGGGTTAATACTCAGGCAAAATTTAAAGAATGCTAGGGTAACCAATGAAAGGCAATCGAGATCTCCCAAACGGCTCTGTCAAGTCTCTTGTAACGTTCCAAAGATCCCTGCAGTTTTAAGTACCTACGGCTAATAGTGAGGGATTTTCCTAGGCTTGAATCTTTCTAAAATCCAGTTGTTTCAAAATTGGACAAAAGGTTGGGATGTGTTTCCCCTTCCAAAAAAAAAAAAAAAAAAAAAAAAGGCAAAGAGAGACAAGTGCTAGAAATATTTACCAGAGGACAAGATTTTGCAAGGAGTTCTCACATGGTCAGATGGTCCACAAGGAAATCTTTGATAAAGAGCCATCTCTAGGTTTTCTTTATTATTGGT
This sequence comes from Vaccinium myrtillus, assembly GCA_016920895.1. Taxonomy (NCBI): domain Eukaryota; kingdom Viridiplantae; phylum Streptophyta; class Magnoliopsida; order Ericales; family Ericaceae; genus Vaccinium; species Vaccinium myrtillus. The sequence goes on along the minus strand of CM029275.1, from coordinate 13,459,883 downwards.
TTATTTGATTTGTGCAGGGTAATTGACAGAATATTCAGCTTTTTGAGGATGGGTGGAAGGCTGATTTTTCTTTTAGAATCTTTTTCCCTCTATTGGATTGTCTCTTACTCTCATAACGCCTCTATTACATTTGTGGTTCCAATTTCATGGAATCTTGATTTATCTAAGAATCTCCATCACAAGACAATGAGTTGGTTAATTGGTTATCGATATTGAGGTCATGTAACCACTAAAAAAAGTGTGGACATTCATGATTCATGACCTTATTCTTACAAATATTTCTTTGAAAAAATCATTTACAATCCATGGGTTACTTTCTTTTACTCCTCGTTAATTGAAATGATACTGTGCCTCTTAAAGTACAAGTTTTTGCATGTTCTATGCCGCACAAGAAACTCATCAGAATGATATGATATCCAAAAAGAGGCCAAGTTGCCTTTGGTGTCATAAGGTGTGTAACGGCCAAACCACTAATATCCTCGGCCTCTTTAGGGGCTTGTTCCCTTGCCTAATAATTGTAAGAAAAGAAAGATCCTTAGGTACCATCTTAGCCCGAAGAAAATCCCTGTTCCCGGAGGTACAACATCCCTAGAATGAAAGAGACCCCGCGTATAAGGGTTATATATATCAGATGGGAAGAAATAGTTCGGGATGTTAATTTAGAGTAACATTAATTTATATTTGACTCTGGCGTAACCAAAGGTGGATGACCAGTCGGGCCCACCATTAGTAGGAAGCATTTTGGAGGTGAGGAGATTGCACATGATTTATGCAATTCATTACCCTTTAGTACTGGCTTTATCAAAAAGATCACTTGGTGAGATGGATTCATGGCTCTGATTTCTTGCCTTCAGATGTTTATGATTGTCTACAGGGGATTTAGAACCACTAAGAAAGCTCAAGTAGCATGGATTTACTATTTGTGCTCTGTTTGGACGATTCGGTTGGAGAGAGAAGCCAGATTTTTTGAGGAAGGTCGGAAGAGATAGGTAGTGGGATAAGATTTGTCATTTATCTTCCTTTTGTACTTCATTGTCTACTCCCATCAAGCACAAAGTCTCAGAATGATAGAGAATTGTTCTCAATTCCCAAGTAACCTGTCGAAAAAACCCTCACAATCAAGATGGAAGTGAGCAACAATCTCCCCAACCTTCCTACAAACAAGACCAATTGGGAGGAAATACTTCCCCAGCTACTGCTGTCCACACATACAAGGCAACCCCCAAATTCAATTAGGCTTCCACATGTAGGAATGGTGTGGTTCCAAAACAAGAAGAAAAATATCAAACTGAGAATCTACCCTTGCCACTCATCCACTTCATCACATCCTCGCCTCTAACAAGCTTTTACCACATGTTAAACCATCCAAGTCAACCAATTGGCAATGAGTGGAAGGCCGACCAGGCTCATATACTAGTTTTAGAGTTATTAATTAATCAATGACAAACTCTAACACTCCCCCACATGTCTGATCTCTGACCCGTGCGTGGAGAGGTATATATTAATCAATGACAAACTCCAAAATTCCCTGAAAGCCTAGCTCTGATACCATGTTACAACATCCAACTCAACCAATTGGCAATGAATGGAGAGGCTGCCCAGGCTTATATACTAGTTTTGGAGGTATTAATTAACCAATGACAAACTCTAACACCAAATAAGAGCCCACAAAATAACCAAAACACAATGAACGCATAATTTTCAGCAATGAGTTTTGGCGATGTCAAGTAGAGAAAGAAGGCAAAGATTGATTAGGCACTGAGATGTAGCATTAAGATACGAGATCCCGCTAAAAAAAAAAAAAAAAAAAATACTATAGATGTACATCTAGCACTTATCGAACACCTCATCAAGAAAGATAAAAAGATCTATGACGAACCAACTCAAATAAACCAACACAAGTTATTAAGAATGAAAGAACAAGTCAACACCATTTGTCACAAGCATCAAGAGTTAAGAAACTTACTTATAATTCCAATCTGATTTTCCTTGAGGATCAGGAATTCCAGCACTGTTTGTCTTTTGATAATCTGAACTCCAGTTATCTCTGAAAGTTTGCAAACTCAAGCCTGTGATTCCAGCTGTAGCAAGCATTGCAAGAGAAGTTAGTGAACTATCATTTCCCAAAATGTGAGGTTAGTTGCATAGGGTGAAGAGTAATGAGAGTCCTACGAACCATATATTCCTAATAATTTGTAGGATGTTATAAATTATAATGGCATTTGCTTTGAATAAAGGCAGTGAAGGACGCCAATCACAAAGCCAGAGCTAATATACAAACTGAACTGCCCATGAAAATTATTAATTAACATTCCATTGAGAAATCTTTGCTTTTCAATCGAGAAATTCAAATCCATTTGCTTAAGATAGAAGCAATCCTCCACATATTAGCACTCAGTACTGAAAGGAACAAAACATGCAATATCAGAATGTAAGTAATGAATCAATCATTGTTATTTTACGCAACTCAACCAAGAGCTGGTAGCCAGCAGCAATCCGCCATCTCCCATAGGGGTAATTCAGTAGTCAGTACAAACGTCGAACAACCATGCGCCTCCCACAAATACACTATGAAAGCGAGGACACAAATACAGGTATGAACGTCAATGTAATGAACACAGCGTAACAGGAACTTTGATACAGAATTACAGAGAAAGAAGGGCTGCAACAATAAGCAAAGAAGCACAAAATAGTGCATTTTAATCCTTCTTGTTGTTATTCTAAGTATCGGCCGAAAACATTTGACCTCCTGTGAAACTACATCCTTTCCAACAAATTAGCACTCTTCATGGGTGGCTTAAGTCTTGTTCGGTTTGGGTTTTAAATTTGGGATTTGGGTTTTGAGTGGAGAGAGAAATGAGAGTAATAATTGGAAATAGGGGTAATGATTGGAGACTGGAGAGAGATAGAGAGAGAGATGAGAATAATAATTGAAAACATGGTAATGATCAAAGGGAAATAGGAATAATGATTGAGTAATAATTTAAAATTCAAGTCTTGAGACCCAAACCAAACAATGTCTTATTTTACTAGAAACATTACTTTTAAAAGTAAGAGCACGCTGTCGGATTACTTTCTGACAGCAAAGGTAACCACAATATTCATAGTTTGAGCTAAAAGCCACAAGTCCTTTTAAAGGTCGACGATTTTAGAGAACTGCTCACGAGAAAGGACGAATGCTACGGGTGGTTCGGTCAATTATGACTTGGTAGGGTAAAGATTCAAAATGAAACGTTTCTAAAGCTGGAAATGGCAAGAAAATAAACTTGGGTTGTCTTGGGATGTGGGTAGGTCTTTTTAAGTTTTCCCACATTCAATTCTTTATGGGACGGGGACATTGTCATAATGTTTCTTTAACCACTATGCCCACAAACATTGAGTGTGAGAGGGTTGATTTGCATATACAATTCCATGGTTCAGAGTTCAGACAACATGCACCTTAGGGAAAATAAAAAAGAAGAGACGAACAAAATGGATATAACACACTCACATGCAGGATGATCCTTCTTTGCTGCAGCAATACCAATAAATATACAGAAGATTGAGAGTAAAACGGGTATAAGAAAGGCAGGTGCAACTCGATTTATCATCTTCACGCCACCAAACACAATAAAACATATAATGATGGTCACAACAATCCCGTAAACTTGCAGATCATGTAAACTTGGGCTTGGGATATTCAACGGACCTTCCGTGCCATTAACAACTTTCGTGTAATTTTCTGCACGAATAATGGAAAAGAAATAATTAATATGGCACAATCGAAATATTTGGACTCTAAAGGCACAACCTACAACCAACCACTAAGACTAGGCCAGACAAGGGATCATAAGAATAGGCCGGACAAGGGATCATAAGGTAACATAGAAAGTTATACATCAGCCATTGTAACAAGAAGACTCTCACAAGCGTAATCAAGGATCTTTGGAAAAGACAAGACAAGACACCACCCAACCATCAATGTAACCCATTACTAATGTCAAGAAATGCCAAAATTAAAGAACTATAGATGTGGGTTATGCTAGAAATTTCATGATCCTAAAATTTAATTGCTTATAGAACAAATGTAAAACAAGACAAACCCACTATCTGGTTCACAAGATCCACAGGCGCTCATCAAATGCAGAAAGCCAGAAAGAATCAGTATTACTTACAACGAAGATTCATGTACAACTACATTTAAACATCACTCCTGAGTTTTCTCAAAGACGTTACCTCTGAAAATCCCAGCACTTGGCACAGCTTTTAGAAAAGTCTCTACAGCTCCCAACACATAACTGCAAGCATAAGCAAACAGAAATCAAGGAACGCAATTTACGAAATTGTCACATCTCCATCAGCCTCATAGACCTCAACCATACAAAATACCATGTCATAACAAATAAGATAACAATATACACTCACAGAGCTCCAGCGACTGCATTCCCAAGAAAAAAACATAACCCTATGCTGACTCCAACCTCTGGACCCAAGGCTCGACCAATGAGATAATAAGGTCCACCACCCTAGATGACAGTAGATGGATCAAAAAAGGTATATTAGAAAATTTCTACCACTAGGCTACATGAAAAGAACCAATTAGCCTTTTATGTTGGATAAGTAACAACTATTGACACGTCTTTCAGAATCCAAAACAAAATCGGAGAAAATCATCCTTTAAAGATTGACATAACTTTTAACTATCGAGTATAACATTTAGAGAATATATATACACACCCATGATCCAGTCAAGGATCCCAGATTGAAGAAAAATGGGTATTTTGAAGGTTTTAAAACGTATTTTTGCATAATCCAAACCGTCCAATGTGTTTAAAATGTGTTATTGAGGGTCCCCACAAGAAATCGTCCAAAAAAAAAACCGAAAGGGCTTGATCCGAGCAGTTTTCCACAAAAACTGGACATATACAAATGAAAAACCCAAAGGGCTTGATCCGAAACAGTTTTCCAAAAACTGGATGCACATATACTAGATTTATGAAAAACTATCAAATCCTTCCCCTTTATTTATTTTATTTATTTATTTTTTTGATTTTCTCCGGGAAAACACGTTTTAAAAAAAAAATACACATTGAACGGTTCCAATCATAAAAAAAATATCGGGAGGTGGATGCCGGACTCCGGGAATCCTGGACTAGATAGTTCATATATATTGATTTTTAAGAAAAACTGCTCAGATCAAGCCTTTCCCAGTCTTTATTTATTTATTTTGTTGAATCCTCGCAGAGACCCTTAAAAACTTGTTTAAACACATTGAATGGTTCGGATCATCAAAATATGGCCGGGAACTATGATGTCCGCACCGTAGCAAAGTAAGGGATCCCTTATTAGAAGCTTGGGGTGTAAATATATAAGTATAACATTCAAAGAATATTGAATACACTAACACTGATAAAGATTTTGTTATATATCATCAAAAGCTTCTTTAAAATGATAATGCATAGAACTATTTTACTAATCTACTGTGCTAAAATCAAACTTGAATAAACTCTCCAAGATGATGATTTCATGCAAAGTATCACAACTATTGCAACACACTAAAGCATAGCTCAGCAGAGGAGTATTGATTCCTAGACAAGAGTTGGGATTAAGCGATAGAAGTACACGTATGAGGAAAACTAACTCCAGAACTTGACACGTTTGACCTATAAAGCGCAGAGTAAACAAAAGATGCAAACCTAGAAATCTACTCCTCACATGTAAAAAGGCGTCACTTTGACATTTTGATAACAACCAAATCTAAAGTTTCTTCTGTTCTTCTTGGCTTGGCAGCCAATCCATTGATGTACCCAAAAACACCTCCAGTGGTCCAAAACATAACCGATTATTAGTGCTGGAAGACCCAGAGTTCCATTTCTCACACTAACATATTGGATATTCACCTAAACATACAGAAAGAACAACTATCTATCATACCTTCATTGCACCATTTGTTGCAATGGCACTCAATGAAATTGAAGTCAGAAAAGTACAGGCGCCACAAAAGGCGACTAGCAATAATGATTCCCAGATCCCACCCATACCAACAATCCTGCAATTTTCATAGAAACAGAAAAGTAAATGTCTCAAACTATCTCCAATTAACTCCCCCCTTCCCACACCTAAAGAAAGAAAATGAATACACCTAACGTGTGAAAGGAGAGGACAGTTACTGAGACAGCATGCGAAAGTGTCAAATATTACAAACTCGAAGTGAAGTTTTGCAATTTATCCAGCATGGATCCCAGCTAGACACATTTGACACAGTGCGTATAGTAAAAGGCCTAATCTACAGATATTTAATGTGCTTGATCAGAAAGAGATTCGCAAAGCCAGGCAGTGCAGGCCCCGGGATATTGGTTTAAAATAATAGCAAAGCCCATAAAAGAGCATCTGTCATTCTGAAGTTTACCAGGAAAATCGAATGTAGTAGATTATGCCCAAAATGTTTTGCAAGCATGGAACAAACACCCCCATCATTGTCCCCAGTTTGAGACTAGTAATCTGTATCATCAAAACAGGTAAGAGACGTGAAAATGAAATGAATGAAGACCAATCTCTATAATCACAAAGGAAGATTTAGAAATTATAGTTAAGCTATGACCAATATGTCAACCTTCAAGCCTAAAAAAGCCACATGTTTTATGTCAAGTAATGGAGTCAAGAGGTTGCTTTTGCAAGAAAAAACAAATATGCACAAAGACGCATATATTTACAGCCGTACAAGTAAAAGTGCATCCACTTCCATGCAACTAATTCTATCTTGCCTTAAACAGATAAAACATTACGGTTTCCTGCACTCAGATGAGGATCAAAGTAAAATATCCCCCTCTTCTTCTTAGGGGTCTCTGAAAGGACTACAAAGCAAAAAGATTTTTGTGTAAGACTAAAACGAGCTATCAAGTATCCACCCCTTTTAAACAAACGAGTAACCATTAGCTTCTGATATTTTCCCAAGAACTGCTATTTCAGTTTAATACGGCATCTGAAAATGTTTTAATAACTCTGAAAGGCAGTAGTTTGATGATTCAATAACCGCACAGTTATATCACTCAATAATTGATATTTCCAAATTTTATTTTCCACCAATTAATTTGTCTAGTCGGCGTAAATAATGGGGAAGAAGTGAGCCGATACAGCAGTCATAAGGGAATATAATGATTACACTGTTTAGACCACGATGAAGTTCCACTATTCCACTTCACTGAGGCAAGAAAGGAAATATAGAACTCCAAGGAGCAAGATTCCACAGAAGGTTGAAGCTGCACTAAGATTGCACTGAATGTTTATAAATTTTGCCAAGAACTAACTAATTCATGAGACCATGATAGTTTGGTTAAGCTATATAGTCACTAATCAAAATTCAAAGGACAGTTTTCCAGGATATTTTGGAAATTATCATTCCCTCCGTTAATTCAACTGAGCATGCAGACCTTGACATTAGCCGACTTCAAATGATTGGAATCCAAAGCAAGGTTTGGTATGGCTTGGTCTTGAGCTAACAATTTTTTTCTATAAGTAATTAGGTTTTATAGAAAAGGCATCAAGGGGATACCACCCATGTACAGAACTAACATTAGGTTCATAACGTCAGCTTACTGAGCAAGAGTGAAATTCTTGATATTATAAGACAGACTCAACATGAAGATAGAAAAGTTCTTCAAGAGAAAAGACTGTATTTAAGTTATTTCACAAAAAATATATTTATAGAACATAACGTACAAGCAACTGATAATAGCAATAAATACTACTATAACACAAAGGCAAGGGAAGATTCAGGGGTCACATGCTAACAATGCTTTCAACTATTCAGGTACCTTTGGACGCTCTAGAGTCATAGAAGCATCCTCACCATCTCTGGGACTAGAAGGTGCTGGAATCTGCTCCCCAGTCATACTGAAATAAAAGAGCCTCTTGAGCATACTTTCAAGATTTAGAGAAATGATCCACAGTAAATACTATACAAGCAGAAAAAACATCATAACCTCACCAGAGATTGGACAAAGTAAGAGCAAACGGCCATGAGCTTCTTTATCAAGTGAATAAAGAGCTTTCTCAAAATTGAAAATTAAATAAAAAGATATTGTTGGATAGGGAAAAAGGAAAGATGAGGAATAGAAATGAATCAAGTAGCACATACCTCTTAAGGCCTAAAATATTCACAAGTGAATCAAATCCAAACAATTCCAATTTAGATTCCCTTTGAGGGCCATTAGCTCCAACATGAGTTGGCAACGACCCTTCACTTGAATCAGAACCCACGTTCAGCTGCGTGCCCACTTTTATTTTCCTGCATGAGTACATAAATGAACAAAACAATCCATTAACAAAATTACAAAATCATGTAGTTTCTAAGTTCTAAAAAGTAAAAACATGTCCACAACACTGCACGATTTCCTTTTGCATAGCAGCAGAAGTCCAAAGTCATGATAAAGTCTAACAAAATGTGCCCAATACTTTCACAAACAAAAAGTAAGTCAAAGTATAAGCTGTTCTTTCTAATTAGGGGAATAGATGCTAGCTAGACCTCGACAAGAAACACCCACTTCAGCAAATACCAGAGGCATGCTCTAACAGGCCGTGGATAGAAGAGAAAACATTTTACCAGCTAACATGTTAGCCTAATTTGAATGCAGCCCAGTTGGTCATAACCTTTACACCAGACAAGGGAGGCAAGAGCTCAACTACTGCACAGCTAATGGTGTCTTGATCCATATTACTTATTAAGGTCTTGTTAACCACCGCCCACTTGTCTGTGCATAATACAAATATAATGCCTAATAAGTTTGAGCTTCAATGCACTTTTCAAGGATATCCATATATGTTTTCTGCCCTAAGCAGTGCTTAGCATTTTCCTACTTATTAATAGGAAACAACCCATGACAAGCAAAATCGAACTCTCATGTAAATTAGTTTCACATAGTGATTGATATCCATATCCAATCTATGCACTATCCACCGCGCTTTGGGCTGTGCTTAGGATTTTCCTACTTATTAATAGGAAACAGCCCATGATAAGCAAAATCAAACTCTCATATAAATTCATTTCGCATATATCTAGATAAATTTTACACATTATCCACCGCTCCATGGCCTATGCTTAGCATTCTCCAACTTATTACCAGGAAACAACCCGTGAAAAGCAAAATTAAATTCTCACATAACTTTGTTTCGCGTACTGATTGAATTGATAACCAAAAAGCAAGCCAACTGGAGATCCAAACAGGCTTAAAGCAATTAACCAAAAGCAATATTTCACAAATGAAATTAAAACAACACAAAATGACAAAACCCAGATAGGGAAATAGAGGTTTTAGAGAGGAGAGAGAGAGATTGGGGGTTACTTGGGGAAAGAAGAGGGATCGAGAGAAGACATCTCGAGGACAGCACGATCGGTGTCGTGAGCAACCACTGGCCTGTACTTCCTTCCAACTCCAAGACCAACGCCTTGTGATGACGACGACGCTCCGAAATCGTGTTCGTCTGAACCCACAATCTCCCCATTATCCATTTCTCCTTAATCGGATCTAGAGATCCGAAATTTCAGCCCGATGATTTCTGATATGTAGAGAGATCTCACAAGACCAAGATTTGAAATGCAGGATACTTTTATCTGTGTATTTTATATATATCTATAGAGAGAGAGAGAGAGAGAGAGAGAGAGAGAGGAGGGGGATGCTGGAGAGAGAGAGTTTGGGAAGGGCGTTATTTCGGGGAGAGAGAGAGAGAGAGGGCGAGGGGTTTGAATAGGAGGGAGGAGAGAAAGAAAGAGGGACGTCTTGTTTGATTAAGAAGTGATTAAAGTGTCCTTAAACTTTGTTTGTAATCGCAATTAACTACACGTACTACCAATGCATGAAAAGTCCACGCGCCGTTCAGATGCGTTTGTGGATTTTCCCTTCCTTTGAGGGAAAAGCCATCTCTTGGAAGAAACTTGAGCTAACTCATGCGGTAGAGTTCTTCGATATCTCATACTCCATCCCGAGATCGAGCTTTTTTCTTCCTTCAGCAATAAGATTTTTGTGTTCAGATTTGAAAGAATAGCATGGAAATTCCTTGTGGCAAGACCCAACTAATTCAATATATTTTATGAACCCAACCTCCGTGGGGCAACCAAAAAAGGGAAAAAAAAACCCTAAGTATGTAATAAATATTTAAGTTAGCGAAATATTACATTGAGGAAGAATGGCGCAGCGGTAAACGACTAACATGCTAGAAAAACAAAAAACCTTGTCGTGTGAAGAGCATACAATATACTTTACGAATTTAATTCCTTTGTTTGGCAAAGTCTTATAAGAAGATTAGTTAAATAAAAATATTATATATTATGACCATTTCTTTTTAAAAGATTGTGATTCGATGAGACAGGATATTAATGTTCGATTAAACTCATTTAGTAAATAGAAAGATTGCTCATCGAGATCATAAAAAATGGTTATCGTGTTAAAATCGTACGTTTGTTCTACAAGCCCATAGTTTTCTTGAGAAAAATCAGTGACTTTTTTGTTTTCTTCCCTCCTTTTGTTTCTTATTTTTCATCGTAATATGAGCATTTTGAGTCCGTGTATTTTTTCATGTGTTTCTCGGAGTGCAGAACTCCTTTTTATGTGAGGATATATGTGAAGGTAACTATGCGATTACGGAAAGAGATAGTATTAGAAAACGAATAAAGGACAAAGCTCGATTTGAATTCGTCGCGATTTGAATCCGTCTAAGATTCACTTGAAACGGAGTTCCCCTGACTCAGAAACTACAGATGTTTCCATTTATATGCCCCCAATTCAAAACCTCCTGGCCTAAGATTACATTTGTGGATCTCTCTTTATTCTGCCAATGAGCAGGAAGCATTCCTGTTTTGGTAGTATATGTTTTCTGCTTTTAGTTCTCAGAAAACACACATGATAATCAAGCTGTATCTCAAACTTAGATTTTTACCCCCTGAAAAAAAACCCACTTTTGTAAACACACTAAAAGATGTTTTCCGACATTTGGTTTTAACAACCAGTGGGAAACATGAGAAAACGATAAGTGTTTCCAATCTTTGAGTTATTGTTTCCCGGTAAAAGTACTTTTCATTAAGGAGCTCAAACAAACATATAAACAAGTCCATAAGGGAACTCTCCTCACCAAGCATTGTTGTTTACTTTGAAAGCACCAAACAATGAAGAAAACGAAATTGATACCAAACAGGTAGCTCCCTGCAGTATTAGACCAACGCAGATCTGTTCTATTCGGACAAACAAGGCACCCGCCAAAAATAAGCTCTCAAAATGATCTTAATGTGAGGCGTATAACAATTTCGATCCTAAGATACGCATCGAAGAAAAAATGTGTTACTTATTAGGAGTATGATTTATGACCTAGGAAAAAAAGGTGATGCAGTGGTACAAAGAGTCCATCAATGTGGTGATCTATCTGCCAAAGAAAATCCTGTTTACTACATCAACAGGTAAAGCATAAGCTGGATCTATGGCTTTCAATCCTGGATATTCAAGAAGTGAAAGACCTGCAAAACAAGCAAACAGAAGAAAATAAGTTAATTCTGAAATCTTAAAATGTCTCAACATAAAATGGAGTTTGGTTCAAGCCCAGTGAAATTAGAGAAGTAACAACCACAAGTGGTAAGCCTAACGAAAAGTTAAGCCATGACAAGCGACAGAGGAACTTTACAAGTTGAAATTCCATGGACTTCTTTGACATAATCAAGGTCATAACTTAAACTCAGAAAGTTGTCTTCATGCGATATCCCTTGTATTGCTCAGCCATTTACTTATCTTCCATAAGGGAAGGATCCAATTCACTGTAAATCTAGAGAAAATTTGTTCAATGGAATTGCATACTTCATGGTGGGTTGAGATATTGATGTTGCATAGGGGAACCTTAAACATTTGAAGTGTACCTCTTAGTCACGAGAACAATTGGGAAATAGTATGGATTATGTATCTGACAAACCTACCTAGACATGCACCCCTCAAGCGTGTGCAAGAATTTTAATGGATAATGGTAGATAAAGTTAGAGTGCTATATTGTAATTGTCGTGATTCGTGAGAACAGGAGCGCCCATGCTTAATGCTCTATGTTGCATGGAATTTAACCGAGAGAACACAGAAGGAGAACAATAACTATATATATTAGCATTGTTCCAAGGTGAACGACGTGAGATTTAGCTGATGCCTATCCACCATGCAGTCAAATCCATATCACTTCGGAGTGTGTGAACTCTGAAGTCAATGGCAGTACACCAACAAATGAGCAACAGAATTATACTGCCAATACATCGTAAGTTCAAACTGCAATTCCAGTTGCAAGGTTTGGTCATTTCTAGAATGGAGTTATTCTCATGTATGCCATTTTATGGTGCTTATGCGAGGGGATACCCTTTGAAAAAAATACTAATATTCAGAGCAAGAGGCTCCCGCTTCCTACACTCGATTCCCTCCAACCAAAAGCACCTGAGGGAAATAGAAACTTCGAATTGTTGCAGTTTAAATGGCAACCAATCCAATGCTAGCTGAATTTATGACCCAGAACACCACCCAAAACAAACTAGAAGGAAACATTTAAAGGCAGTCTACCATCTCGAATTTCATTTTTAGGAAATCCCAATTAACAAAGCGGCCTTGAGAAACTCGCAACCATAACAAGGGTTGACTTGAAAATTCCTTCCTAATTAACTAAAGCAGCAGACAATCACATGGCCGTATAAATAGAAAAACAAGCTCCCTCCCCAAAACAAGAACTAAACAAGAAATAGTCTAAAAATTGGAGGACAAGAAATCCAACTGTTACATACTAGCAATTTTTATTTCGCCTTACAAGAAAAGAACATACCAGCAACTCCGAAATACGTATGAAAAACATCAACAGCGTCATCTGGCCGATCAGAAATACCTCCCTTCTCTTTATCCTGCATTTATGACATGTACAGCAACAATATCAGGTAAAAGCACAACTAACAGTAAATAACACTTAAGAACACAAGTAGCTAATCATGCAATTTTCCAGGACTGGAAGTGGCTCATTAGATTCACAAGTAACCTGACAATCCAAGATATATTTAACAAGCTTTTCCTTGTCAATCCAATGAACTCTGTCAATCATGGTCAAGCTAGAAAGGACCCACCAAGAGTAGCAGACCTGTATTGATGCAATTGAATCATCAGGGACAGAATTTACAGTTACGAGCAAAATCGCAGTTGAGTAAAAGATAACCAACATCTGGAAGCTTCTCAGGACGTCCATTTAGACCTCCAGATTTAACTTGCCGCTCGCATAACCACCACCCAAGGAGGTCCTTATCAATTTGATGTAGAGAACCAGTTATTGCAAGAGCAGCCACACAGCAGAAAACTGCAGTTATAATGACCAAACCACCAGTGAAATTAATGTGCCGAGTCTAGTTTTGGGATATAAACATTTTACAAACCATATACATAATTGATAAACCAAATTGATATTAGCTCACTGAATATAATCTTAAACGTATTCATGCTCTTGATTGAGGAACATCCCAAACGTTACCAAAGTCTAAGCCCTACGCACCTAGATTAGAAGCTTCAATTATTGGATAAACCATCCAATGCTAAGTGCTGGAATAGACTGAACATTGGTAGCAAAACATGCTCAGCATATTAGCCAGCTATCCTCAACGTCATTCGAGGTTTCCTCAAGGCCATAAGCTCAGCATATTAGCCAGCATACAAACCATCCATGCTCAGCGTTTCCTTCAAAGTTTTCTGTTTTGCGTGATTCAATAAAAAAAAATACACCTATTAGCTTATACAGACTAGTGGCTGATGCACTCTGAATGATTCATGAAGAAGTAGTTCTAAGAGATGGTAAAGTTCTTCTCCATTTAGTCACTTGATGAGCAACAAAGATCATTATTAAGTACTACCGGCCCAAGAGATAGAAGCAAGGACAAGTTGTCCCCTAAAGAAAACTACAAAAACGTAAAACACCAGAAATACATGTCACAAAGTCTTCCCAATCTCTACTTATAAAAATGTTTTGGATGCCCTTAAAAGAAAAAGTCAGTGCTTCCCAAAACAAAAATAATACTACATATTATCCCGCGAACTTACCACTTTTTCGAACTTATCCTAAGAAAAGAAATATTGGTCAGCCCTCTAAAGCATAACTCATTAGGGAAGAGTGGCTCCCAATGACAACTGATCGTAGTACACTATTCCTGTGAAGAAGGCATGTGTAAAATTCTAGTAGTTCCCTATGAATTTCAAGTTGACAATACTAAAGTACACAATTCTAAATGAAGTACTTGTGGCTGCATTAGGGGGTACCTAATGTCTTTTTGACAACTCACTTCATAGAAGGTGCTCATTGGTAAAAAAAAAAAAAAAAAAAAAAAAGAAAGAAAGACAACACCACCACCACCACCAAAGAACATTCTAATTACAGCAAAAACAAAACTTATGCGAATGGACTGAATGGAGAGCAATAAAAGGAGTTATAGAAGCCGAATGAGAGTGAAAATAGAAGGAAGTTCTGAGGCAACAGCTTCCTTATTCACAAGCTAGAGTGCATATCTTTATGAAGGCTTCTAGTAAGGAGAGCTGTCAGTTTGATTTTGTGAAGTTACAGAAGATGTACGCTACCAACTTGGCTAATCGTTAACAATTTTGTTCAACAGTACAATATTAAATCTATAAGCAAACTGTAGAGTATTCACGAAAGTGTAGCTGTCTAGAAAAGGGACAAACTCACAGTTTGAGTGATAAAAAGAATCCCGTATAAAACACAATGTGTAGTATGTACAACATACTTTGCCCTGCATGAGATTCGGCACCTGGTGTGCATCCAAAGCCACCATCCAGATTCTTGCAACTCACTATGTACTTTACAGCTTTTTCCACATTGATTTTATCCAAACAATGCAATAACGCAAGAGAGCATATAGCAATGTAAGAGAACCTGTGAAAGAACTCTTCTGGTTATAAATGAGAATTTCAAGATAATTTTTAAGCAGAGAAAACAAGGAAGTTATACAAACGGAATACCGTGTATCAACTTCTCCCCACATGTCCCCTGAAAAAGATCCATCTTCATTCTGCAGCCCAACGATATCTGATTTGAAGGTCAGGTATAACAAGAAGTTCTAGATGCAAAATTGTTATAACCATAACTTGAAGTTAAATATAATCCACCCAGCCGATGTGGAAACATTTAAGGAGGAGCCCTTTCACGTTTTGTTTACCTTCACATTTTTCACATATCAGCATAGGACTTCTACCAATAACAGAAACACAACTACCTATGAAACATTTACTCAACTTGATCAATTTTGTCTGGTATCTAGAGATGAAAAAAACATTTATAGCTTATAAGAACTGTTAGTAACATTATTGAGAACATAGATCAACATGTATGGAAAATCTGACAGCAACAAAACTAGATGCCGAAGGATACAGTTCGACACCTTATCAATGTCAAGTACATTAATCTTGTCAAAAAGTGCTAAAATCTGTATGGCACTGAGGGTATACAGTACATGTGGGTCATGCCCAATGTTACCACCAAATCCACCTATATAAATAGCAAGGTGGTAAAAGATTAGTTCCAGTTCCAAATAATTCTACTTTCTAACAGGACTGCTGAATTCTATATAAATAATTTATATAGTGGGGAAGTATAAAAATTGAATAACATATTTACAAACCCGATTCATGTTGGCACTTCAAGATCCATGAAACAACCTCCTCAGAATCTACTACACCAATCTTTCCCAAAAGATCCAGAGTGGTCAGGCCCCAGTATGCTCCATTGATCCGTAAATGCTCCATCACCACGGATTCAAAATCGTCCTTCTTCTGAGGAAACAATGACCAAAATTCTCGTGGATATATGAAGACAAGGGGGTGAACTACAAATATTATTTCTTCCCATACAACCGAAATTCAATCAGAAAATTAGAGGA
The DNA here is from genome assembly GCA_016920895.1 of Vaccinium myrtillus. Taxonomy (NCBI): domain Eukaryota; kingdom Viridiplantae; phylum Streptophyta; class Magnoliopsida; order Ericales; family Ericaceae; genus Vaccinium; species Vaccinium myrtillus. The sequence goes on along the minus strand of CM029275.1, from coordinate 13,443,973 downwards.
GTGCAGACCTTTTCTACCGATAAAATGTAGTTAACATGTTTCTCAGCTTCTAGCTCTTCCCCCATTCTGTAACTGCAACAACTTAACAAGTAAATGATGAAATTCTTAAAGTTGGAGAAAGGAATGAGAATAAAAACAAGTTACTATTTGCTTTCTGCATTGCATCGTTACATAGTCCAAAAAAAATTACAAATTCTATTTCTGAAGATGATTTTTCCACAAATGGAATTCTAAGTATTAGTAGCAGTGTAGTCTGATATGCCCGTTTCGAATACACTCTATGAAGGGAAGTATAAAATGTTTGCAACCAAAGAAGTAGATTGGGGATGTGTTTATATCATGAAGTTATAAAGTAAAATGTAAATAAAAGCACTAGAATAAAATGACGTGAACTAGCTAAATTTACTTAGTTTTTGGTTCCCTAAAATGATATTGATAAGTAATAAAATGACTCTTCAATTTCATTGGCCTTCTAGGGAAATGGGCATTAAACAAAATTGACGAACAGTGAAACCATGTAAAATGTTACATTTTGTTACATTTTGCCAGTGAAGCAAATACTCTAGCAAACTGAGAATTGACCATTCACTTCCATATTTTGTTGTACCCTGTCAAAAGTTACTTCTTCCTTATATCGGTGCTAGATTGTGGTGTACAAAGACGCAATAGGTCAGACCAAGTAAGTGTTAAAGGTGCGAAGCTTTGGGGATGATTCGTCCAAGTCGGGCAATGATTTTCTTCATCATTGTTAGCAGGAGAAATTAGATATCAGGGGGTTGAGTTGGAGCCTCACATACATGGTGCAGATATGGAACGGCGAAGGAAAGCACTCCTAAGAGCATCTCAAAGGCTACTCAACAAAATGGCGAGTCAAAAGTACACAAAAAGTTTATTTGTTAGTTTGTGTATCCAAATTCTTACACAGCCAGTAGCCAGTACAACACAAGTCTTTAGTTTAGCTACCGATTCTAACAAAGTAAACAAATATTTAGAAACCATCTGTCTAGCAGAAACTTATTTCATCTCTCGTTCTCACAACTTCAATTCAGCATATGAAAGACACATTACCAACAGAGAGTAGGGGGTTGGGAGGAAACAGCCTTAAACTTCAACAAGGTTAAAGAAAATTTAAAAAAAAAAAAAAAAACCATTACATTGTCAACTCAATGCAAGATTCCAATTGTAACCAAAGATAACGCACATTCTCAAATTAATACTCCAAAATTAAGTAAAATAAGCTCATACGAAAATTGAAAATTAACAAATACTTTACATTTCCACCAACCAATTGCATGACAAAAGGAATTCCAAAATTCTAAAACAAACAAGTAAAGTAAAAAATTCCCAGAAAATGAAAGATAGGGTTCAAACAGCAGGAAAAAATCCCAAATGCAGGTGGGTTTCGACCAATGGTTAGGCATGGTTTTGAGGTGTAGGAGATGCACAGATAGGGTAATTCTTTTGGCCGATTGGGAGTTGTAATTGTGGAGGTGATTTCAGGTAGGGCTCCAAACAGGGGAAGGGGAGAAGATCTGAGAGAGACGGAGATCCATACCCGTTTATAAAGTCTGAGCTTGAATTTGCTTCAGATTGCAATGGAGTGAGAGCTCCGGCTGTAGAGAGAGATACAGAGGTTGAGAACTTCCGATCAGATGGCGAAAAGAAGGAAGAGTGTCCGGCTCTAGAGAGAGATACAAGTCTTCCTTCATAAGGTTGTGGTTTGGTCAGTAGTGAAGGCGTGTTTGCTAACCACACTTTCACTAAACGTGTGTAGGCGTGTTTGGTAAATACGATTTCAATCCGGATTAAGATTATCTTCATTTTTGGGTTTATCCGTCTTAACCCAAGGTTGAGACTTGAGAGGAAAAGGAAAAGAAAAATAACTAAACTAAATTATTTTATCTAAAAATTCCCCTCTTAAGTTTCCTCAATCTTTCCTTCTTTTTCCCTCTATTTTATTTATTTTCATTTCTTTTCCCTAACTACTATTAGGCTCTGTTTGATAGGGGAAGCTGTGGAAAGGAATAGAATTTTTTTTTAATTTTCTCTTTCTTTGTTTCGTTCAAAAAAAAAAGGAAAAAAATATTCAAATTCCTATTTAAATTTCCTCCCATTTTCTCTTCAATTTTTATCCTAATTTCCTTCTTAATATTTTCCCTTCTTTTCTCTTTATTTCCCTAAGTTTCAAACAGAGCCTTACTCTGTAAGATTTTGGAGCTTCTTTTGATTCTGATCGCATAGAATTTTCGTAAGTCTAATTACATAGAGAAATCCTTTTTAGTTCAACCCTTCATATATCTTATCCAGAGTTATTCCACTTCTATGATACTTTTCGGAGGCCTAAAAAGAATATGGCTAATTCTCACGGCTCACACGTTCTATGTTTTAGTAATTTTTTTATTAATTAATCATTTTGATGGAAAAATTAAAAATATGAAGCTGATTTAACTCATGTTTACATATTATCATATGTCATTTTATAAAATAAATATGGCTAATTCTCATAGCTCACGTTACATTTTCTGTTCTGGCAATGTTGTGAAACATAGAAAGTTCGGTTGGTTTGATCCAACTCTATTTTTTTGTCCAGTGCTTTAATCCAACTCTGTTCTCTTACTTATTTATTTTTGATCGGGTTTTCTAATTCATTTGTAAGTTCAGAAGTTTTTAGATTTTCATTTTGCTTTCAATTTTACTCTAACTGAGTTACGATTTAGCGGACACCTTATTAAATTGAGTTCTTCCAAAGAATTACCTAACTCATGAGTCATGGTGAAATTCCCACATATGGTTGAAAATAGGAAAACGGATCCGAAGATCCTATAGTGCAACACACGAGCCGTTGATCTTGGCAATGAACGGCTCGGATTTCATCTCGGCAATGAACGGCTCAGATCATGCAAGTGCCAAGATAAAATCTGAGCCGTTGACTGCGCAATCAACACCGCACTACAAGATGCCCTCTCCCATCGTGTGCATAAAAAAAGACGAACATATATGGAACGAAATAAATGAGCGAAAAGAATAGAAATGAAAACTATCGAAAAATATACTGCGTAACAAACAATTTACAATGCTTTAAATCATTTTCGAACTACTGAGTTTTTTTTGTTTGATTTTAGCATCCAGTTGCTAAAATCAAGCATGATTTTAGATGATTTTAGCAACTGGGTTGCTAAAATCAAACGGAAAACTTAGCCGCAACGACAGCATATCACATGCAGCGCGCACAACCTCTAGTTAGACCCTATAAATTCAAACCAATGATGGATAAAATCCAATTTCTCTCACTTTTCTCTCTATCCAGTAGCATATCAAACCAGCAAAGGAGGTTCAATGCAAAAAGGTTATAAACCAATACCAGAAAAGAGTATTGGTTAGAAATGGCTGTCTGATCAACATTTTATCACACTCTTGGCAGTGTTTTTGCTGATCCTCTACCCCCGCTTGGAGAAAAGGCGTGAAAAAATAACAAAATTCATTGGAATTTAGAAACAACAATCATCAGGATTTCGACTTACAATTCCAAGGTTTGATAACTAGTTTAACCCAACAAAAAACAGAAGATAAAAGAGGGAGAAGATAAGGAAGAATTTAAAACTGTAACAAGGAATTAAAACTGGTTAGTCTTGTTAACAGTAGAAAAAATTAGTTCTTAAAATTTGCTGATAAACATAATCATTGGCCAAACTCATCTCTACGATCAGCACCGCGGATAGACAGCATTATTTCAGATTACAAAAAAGCATTGGAAGATCCCTTGTAAAGACTAACATCTATCCCTACATTTCGACAGCGTCCCACTCGGATGATCCGTCTTGAAAACCATTTTCCAGGGGTTGATACCCATTTTGAGCCAATCTGGTCATCATGGCAAGACCTGAAAATTCCACTTTTCAGTTCAGAAAAAGTATAAATGAACTCAAAACTATGTTTTACTGTTAATTAATTCCAAAATTGAACACTTTGTATGGAATCTTACTCTAGTATTTTTCTGGGGGGAAAAAAGAGGTACAAATCTATTCGACCCGAACAATGTCAAGAATGGCAAGTATAGCGAATTACAAATAGAACCATGAATGGTAAGTTCATGGTAGATTCTCTGGCATAAACTTGCATGAACCTAGGAATGATTTGTGAAGAAAACTGTATGCATGGGGTTATGCCTGGTCGTTAACCGGAATTAGTTGAGGTGCGCGCAAGCTGACCCAGACATATGGTTACTAAAAAAAAAGACAACTATATGCATGTGCGTATCCAATCTAAGTACCTTCGACAACTCTGTAGAGAGTTGACCACCAGCTATCTCCAGCTACGTGGTACTGGTTTAACGTACTTTCAATGTCTTCGTTGTGTTTCCCCTCTAGAACTTCCTGCAGAGTAACGACAGCGTCCTTTGTTCTCCTTACCATATTGTTCTCATCACCCATTTCCGACGGTTGAAGATTTTTGTATGAAGAAGTGAGGTTGACAGCAAGAGCATACTGCACAGCGGCAGCCCAGTGGGAAGAGGCTAACCATCTTCGCCCGTTCATAGGAATGTTCTCTTGTCTCTCAGACTTTTTCTCTCCTCCTCCTCCAATCACTAAGCTTCGTAAATATTGAGCATTGGCAGCTCCTGTACTTTGAACCATCTTAGAGAAAGCACTTGTCTCGTTCAACAATAGTTTCTCCGGGGTATCATATTCCAAGACCTGAAAATAGATGTTGAAGGTTTCTTACTGACATAAAGATCGAATAAACGAAAACCTCAAACTCAACGACGGATCGCGGGATCAGGATCCCTATCACCCTCATGTAAGGAGGAACAGACCCACCACGGTCTTGTTTTACGATTCCAATGGTTCATTTGTAGTCGTCAAAGTATACATTGCACTCAGGAAAAAAAAAGAAGAAGAAGAAGAGGTTAATGGGATGTTGGTAGCCATCTTAACAACTCTTATTTGTCTCGAGAGAAAAGGACGGTCACGATAATAATCATTTATCTCAATTATGTCCGTCTAACCTGAATTTTCACTTGGATGATTTACAAATGAACAGCTCGGATTATCAAAGTAGGACCTGGGTGGTTCTGTTTCTCCTCAATTAGGATCACATCAGGGGAAGAAGACTAATGTGGAATTCCAGGGGAAGAAGACTAATGTGGAATTCCAATTAAACTTGAAACATGCAATCGGATTATTGAATTCAAAGTTTCTATTGTATGGCTTCTCATTGGCTTTTTGTTCACCAAATGCGATATCCATTGAGCATGGAAAGTAAGAAATAGGAGTAAGCAAATAAGTGAATCTACAGCAGGGGCATACCTGACCAGCATCAAGCAACAGAATCTGGTCACTGTCTATAATAGTGTTCAGCCGATGAGCAATGATGAGCATTGTGCACGATTTGAATTCTTCTCGAATGGTTCTCTGGATAAGTGAGTCGGTTCTAACATCAACAGCTGCAGTTGCTTCATCAAGAACAAGAATCTTTGATCTCCGTAACAACGCTCGAGCAAGACTCAAGAGTTGCCTCTGTCCAACACTGAAGTTCTCCCCTCCCTCTGAAACCTTTGATACAGACAAAGAATAATTACTTTTTAGGGCACACCTATCAATTCCTCCATCTTTTATCATAGTTCTTTCTTCGACGACAGAATCTTTTTTAATGGTCGAGGTCCCATTCATGCCATTGCTAATACCATGTAAAATTACTATAGATATTAGACTTCACCCATAAATAGACAAAAAGCAGATTAAAGTGCTGTAAGCATTTTGAAAGGGAAATACTAGTTCACAAGACTTAGAGGTAAGGTTGTGCATGCAATTTTTTTACAAGCATCAAATGGTTTTAAGTTTCTATACATTTTTTATACTAAATTTTTTCAGAACTGCTTGAGATCAAAATAAGCAGGTTTTTGCCTCTTGGTAACTGTATGATAAAAAACCATGTTGTTAAACCATCAAAACCTTCATTTGAACGAGGCACTTTGAAAAATTCAGTGTTCTGTCCTATTACAGATTTATATCCAGCTATAAATATACAAAGTCATGACCAAAATATGAATGTCGTGATGATCTTACCAGAAGCCTCGAATCACACAGAAGTTTCATAATGCGGATTGGAAATCTAAAGTGGGTTCACACGAGAGAAGCTTATAGGATGGAGATCGAAATATTTTTGTATGTACAGTTTAGTACTCTGGTCTTGCTTTTAGCTGGTAGGTCCCAACATAAAAATTGGAAAAGATTAGGCAAAGAGCTTGTACCTCAGCATCAAGCCCCAAAGCATTCCTTCTGATGACATCCTTTAGATGAGCACGCTCTAACGCCTCCCAAAGGTCAAAGTCATTGTGTTCATTGAAAGGATCAAGATTAAATCGAACAGTACCTATTCAAAGAAAACTAGGGTAAGTCAATATTTATGTGTGTTTGAGAAGAATATGCAAGTGATTCATACACAGCATCTCTTTCTTTTATCAAGGGTTCTACTAATTGATATGTTTCCACAAATAATTGAAATTCAATTTCTTCATCTGTATCTTCCATTTTTGGAAACTTATAAAGTTCTTCCATCAAGCCCTGATCAATGAACTTACAAAAGCCTTCAAATTGTATCTGATTAAACCCAGGTATTGCCGACATTCCTTCATTTTCATCCCAGAGCATTTTTTTAATTTCCCATTTATCTAAAAATACCATTATTGGTTCATTCTTCATTGAATCATAAAGATGATCTAGTCATAATGGAATTTCTATTCTGTTTACAGAATAACATGAAATTTTTCCCAACTCCCTGTATAATGTTTTTGGAGTGACGATCAAATGAATTAGTTCGATAATCAAAATACTAAGGCATATCAGCCTTCTTTGCCATGTACTTATTAGTGTCACCCAACTCCATGTAAGAAAATTGATCAAAGAATATTATCAGCCAGAAAACAAAGATAAAAGCATAGGTGGTAGGCCGATGTTATGCCTGACCTGATTTGATCCTATCAGATGTTAGCTATGACTCTTTTACCCATTACAGAGATGAAAGGTAAAGACGGTTGCGGGGGACACCCACACATAGGCAAGGCTACTTGGAGACTGCCACTCAACACATTGAATAGTGAAGGAAAAATTGACCAGGTTACAGTGAGATTGTATTCTCCCCAGCAAGATCGAAAAGTGCCCTAGACACAGAAACACTGTCCAACATGGCCACGCCGACACATCGATTTCCGATACAGGTAGGACACGAGACACGACATACCGAGGACAAGTTGCTAGTTTGAATTTGATACTTATATTCGCTGTGTTTGGTTGAGAGTTTTGAAAAGAATATTTTGAAAAATATTTTTGAGATAGTGTTTGGATGAATTTTTGGAAAAAGTAATAATTAGAGATAGGTGTAATAATTGGAGAGAGATAGAGAGAGAAATGAGAATAATGATTTAATATAGGGGTATGAGTAGAGAGAGAAATGTGATTAATGATTGAAGAGATGAGAGATGGGGAAAGAATCTTTTTGGAAAATTTTTTGGAAATGTAAAGTGAACAAAGTGATTGTAACACAAGCATGATTGGGTAAAAATGGGCCGACTTTAGTGCTCATGCACAAACAAGTGCATATGCATGATACATAAGAAATGGGTAGAGCTGCAACATTACCAAGAAAAGCAAATAGTCAATGATCAGAAATTGAGTGAAAATCTCCATGTCCTACCAGTATATATAGAAACAGGATAAAGTTTTCGGTTTCCTCTGAACATATACGAAACAAGGATGGATTAAGTATTTGAAGACTAGTAAGAATCACAGAAGAGGAAGTAAAGCATGCCAGCTCAAGATAAAAAGAAAACAATAAAAATTAAGAATAAGAAAGCAGGGTGTACTTGGGAGTTAACTGTTTAGAAACTAGGTATGTGTAATGCATACCTGAGAAAAGAACTGGTGATTGTGGTATGATACTCAAAACCTTACGGAGATCTGTCAGCCCAATCTTCCCAGTATTACAACCATCAATCAGGATTTTTCCCTTTTCTAATTCAACGATCCGAAACAAAGCATTGAGCATGCTAGATTTCCCAGCACCGGTCCTTCCAACTATGCCTACCTTCTCACATGGCGAGATTGTGAAGGACAGTCCATGCAAAACAGGAGGAAGCTCAGGCCTATAGCGTAACACAACATCTTTAAATTCAATTGATCCTAATGAGGGCCATCCCGGTGGCGGACGGTTGGATTCAATGACAGCTGGAGCCTCAGATGGTAGATCTATGTATGTGCCAACACGCTCAACGGAATTTAGACTATTTTCAGCCCTACTTGCTTGTCTCAGAACATTACTCAGTAGATTTGTGATGTTTAGAGAATAACTAAGAAGCAAACCCATTGAAGATGCAAACGCCACCTTGTTTTCTGCTCTTCCATTTTCCATGACAGCAAAAGTTGCAGTCATCCAAATCATGATGCCTCCTAATGTTTCTAACCTTATGGTAAGCCAGCGGTTGGAGCTTATGTTGGCAAGGGTGAATCTAATATTGTTATCCATAGATTTTCCATTAATGTTGGACATCCGGTCATATGCTTTGTAGGCACGAATTGAAGACAAACCATTCAGTGCTTCTCCAAATTGTGCATAAACTGGAGATCTAGTTATGGAATCTAAGCGCTTTACTTCCCGGCTTGTGCTCTGTCAAACAAATATGCATTGTTTTGTCAAGGATACAACAAATAGGGATGTGGAATGAGCGATGAGAAAAATATTTGATCAGTCAGAATGTTTTATAGGACAGCAGTGTAGAAGCTATGTAAATAAAGACAACAAACATAATATTCAAAAATCAAACTATGTCCACACCCATCTTCCTCCCACCCGTCATAGACCACGGTACCAGCACACCTCCCTTTCAGCACAGCCCAGCCCCTCTCCCACACTCCCCTGTAATTACCCAGCCACGATATTGTCCGCTTTGAGACACAAAAATACACCCTTTGAAGTATGAGACTTCTCCATTTGTAATCCACCCAAGTATGTCACCATATGGAGCCTTCCCCGACACATCCACATGGGACCCAACCAAGCATTTCTACTTATGGGACCCGTCCAAGCAAGTATTTTGGTGGGAACTGCCCTAAATTTCTGATTGCTGCAAGCTCTAAAACCATTTGTTTGACTTAGCCCTGCATAATACAATTAACTTTGGATTTGGGTTGCACATTCATGACATTGAAATATGTTGTACTATGTGATCTAGCCCCCAAGTGGACTTCTACTAACCATGCGATGTGGGGGACATTCATGGAATGCCTTTTCTTTTCAATCTTCGCATCCATTAGGCATCATCAAGCTATAGAAATTGTTGGTTCTTAGACCTGGGTCACCACATCGTAGCCTCCCCGAGTTCCCGGACACACCAGCCCCTCCCTAGCTCCATGTTGCTTCCGCCAACCTCTCCCCCATTACCATAGGCCCTCTTCCTCCCTAGCCCATTAGTTATATCTTCTTCCTCTTCGGTCACTTTCTTGTACCACCTTATGTCTTCTTCCTGTTCGACCACTTTTCATACCACCTTATTTGCTCCATCCCATTTGAAACCCAAATGCAAACCCTAACGGAGGGCGGGGAGCAGGCTGCAGTTGTGGTGATGGTGGGGAGGCGCTGAGGTGGAGAAGGCAGCATTGGATGGAGGTGGACAGCAGAGATTGGGAGGGTGGGTGTGATTTTTTTATTTTTTTTATTTTGATATCTTGATTTTCTTGGTGTGTTTAAAGAGCAGAAACGTGGCTGTAAATAGAATTACAAGTTAGTTAAGTGTTTGTTTGCTTGGAGACAATTTCATGGAAGTACAATTACTAAGGTGGATGATGACTTGGATTGCTAGTACCACTAAAGAAAGAATAATCCATCTACAAATAGACTAATTTATTGGTATAGCATAGAATCTAAAAAGGGCATAATATCACAACCATGGGGAAAGGGTAATGAATTGATCTTTCTTTCCAGTGGGAATTGAGAAAACAATGAGTGACATTTAAAAGAGCAACATATCTGAAGAAGACAATAAAATAAGAAAGAAAACTGACCTGATAATATAGGTAGGCTGCATAGAACAGAATCAGCAGTGGCATTATAGCCCAGAGGGAGATGGTGCTCACAATACCAATCAGTGCAAAAGTTGACAGAAGCTGCCAAACTTGGCCAAGAAACATATTCGCGAAATTAGCAACATTGCGATCTATATCACCCAGATCCTTTGCAAATCTGTTGATTACCCGCCCAATGGGATTAGTCTGAAAGAATAACATAGGAGCTCTGAGTACCGACTGTAGCATGGTATCATGCAATCTTCTAGCTGCGTGAAGACTTGATGTGATTAACCAGAAAGAGTTTAACAGGGTCACCAACACCTGAATAATGTGCAGCAGAGTGAGTCTCCAGAAAGTGTGACGAAAGGGACCTCAAATGTTGCAATCTTTCACCCAAAATCTTGGAACCATTGAAAAACGTGGGAAAAATAGTTGAAGTGTTTTTTAACATCTAAAACAGCATGTTACCAGCACACAGTGAGTACAATAGTACATTGCCGTGGTTGTTCAATGTGATGAATCATGATATGAACATATTAATGCACACAAGTGTGAACTTCTTCCCTATGTTTTACTGTTGCGGACCAAGAATTTTGGTCACATGAATGGAAAACATGAAACTATTGAACTAAAGAAGGTATGCACAACCACATTGAAATTTGGGAAAAGCAATGTGGAGTATGAAGGTAAGTTGCAAAGTGAGATTCCCAAGTACCTGACCAAATGAAAAAATTGCGTAAATCAGAATGAAGAACCCTGGTCCCGAACTCGAACTGCTTTGTTTTGTCCAAAAACTTAACCATGTGCTACTTGAAACCCGAAGAACTTCGGTCAAGATGTAGCACATAAATAGGATCATGACAACCCAAAGACCTCCTAAGGCGTCTTTATACCTAAGTAGATAAGCAACAAAAAGTACTCAGTATATGGTACTTTCAGTAAAGCAACAGTGCATTAGAAAACATTCGAAGAGACTTATATTAGAAGAGACATATACAGCAAAGTCAGCTGTGTACAGTATACAGAAACATATGCACTGCTCAACTCTGCATTGTTATCGACATCTATTTCTACTGTTAGCAGTACCATAATGACGTTTATATTGATAAGGTCAGTGCTGACCAAACTTTAGGCATAAATACTTCTATAAGAAAGTGCGATGGAGGCAATTAATATCATTTACGGAGTTGGAACACAATGGAAAGCTGGAATTAAGTTAGAATCCTATCTGATAATAAGCACATCAGAAATCATCTTGCGCAGTTAAAATACTAGGGAATGTATACACAGCAGTCATTCTTCTAGACATACGTCATACAAACAGTTGAGTTACAGAGAACTAGCAGTGATCAAGGAGTCAATAAACGGTTAGTATCATCACAGTTTATTTAAAATAACCTAGAATACTACCTCGTTAAGACCTTCCAACTGACAACACCTGTCTCCCTTTCTTCTTGCTTGATAAGAACAGATTTTCCTACTTTCCTTGTACTTTTTGGGTTCCCACTTTCTGGTAATCCATTCTGCAAAACAATTTCAGCAGACTTCGAGGCTTTATTATCACAATTACGATCGTCGCCCTTTTCATCCACATGCTCTTCCATTTTCCCTGCGTTCTCCATAAGCTTTTGGAACAGTATGCCACTTCTAGAAAGCTCCTCAAATGTTCCCTCCTCCTTGATCACACCTTCGTTTATAAGAATAATTCTATCCACCTGAGGAAGAAAATGCAGCTGGTTTGTGACGAGCACTCTGGTTTTCCCTTGCAACTCTTCTTTGATGCAGTCATTAAAAACCTGGAGCAATTTTTATAGGAGATTAGACTAAGAAAAATAAATAAACTTGCTTAGGTGGATAGAATTATTTGAACACCGGATGACATTCTGGAAAGAAATAAAGCAAAGATGAAAAGGAAAGTCTAATCAGATTGATTATTCCACTGGGAAGGAAAGTTTTATCAGTTTCTGAGGATCTTTTTACCTATATAGGGTGCAATTCCAATAAAAATGACCCTCTATGACATAGCAAAGCATAGTAGATTAACGACGACATTTAATAAATGTACTCTGAGAGTTTGTGGATTGCATTTCTTTATTTTCTCCACATAAGTGGTACTACATTGGTTTAACATGATATGTTTACCTGACGACCAACATGAGCATCTAGAGCACTTAAAGGATCATCAAATATGTATACATCTGCATCGGAATACACAGCCCTGGCCATGGAAACCCTTTGCTTTTGTCCCCCGCTAATATTCACCCCTCTTTCACCAATCTCTGTAAGATCGCGACCCTGAGAGAAATATTAAGTACACAAGGGATTCAGGTCCACGATCTAATTTAACATTCTCAAAACATTCCATATACTATCAACCTAATAAAAGCTTGTCAACATCACACTTCCTCCGTCTTTATTTGTTTGTCCATTTTAACTATTTCAGACATCCCAAAATATCATCTTTTTTTTTGTACTTTATTACTTTCAGGGGTTTTGGAAAGCTTTGTCTACGATAACTAGTTGAAATCTTTTGAAAAAGTTGTAATGACAAGAATGCCATAAATGGACAAACATTATGGTACGGAGAAACTAGCATTTACTTGTTACAATCATAAGATAAGGCGATACTTAACAGGAAGTAGGTCAAGGTCGTGCTGCAATGCGGTTACATCAATTGCCTTCCAGTATCTAGTTGGATCAAAGTTAGAACCAAATAGTATGTTCTCCCGTACCTGTTAAGGATAAACTTAGCATGTAAGATCCATGAATGATCATGGGATGTAATAGGCCCAGCGTAGCCCCTAGAGTGTTTATTATTTTAAATCTTCAGCTGCAAGACCTAGTTTTTCATGAAACATGAGCGTGCTGTAACTCACAGTAGCATTGAAAATCCATGAAATTTGAGGAACATAAGCAACGGTTCCTCTGATGACAACAGTTGTATCTTCTACAGGCGGAAGCTCCCCAATCATTGCTGATATAAGCGACGTCTTTCCTTCGCCAGTGCCACCTACAACTGCAACTAGGCTACCAACTGGTATGTCCAAATTGATATTTGACAATGTGGGTTTCTCTGCCTGAAAATAAATTTGGAAGATTTCAAAGACAATAAAGCATTAAAGTCAACAGGATTCCCTTTACATCAGTGTTTGCATAGTGTGTTCTTTTAAATTCTATACTTATTTGTAATATGTTGGGCTGGCAACTATAATGTATTCTCACTGACACAAACCTTAACTGGTATACAATTAGGGCTGCAGAATAAAGGCATCAGCTAAAATGTAGTATTTTTTTTAGCTTTAAAGAGAGCATTCACCATGCAGCTCGCATATTTTTTGTTGTCAGTAATAACAAGTGAGAGCCTTTCGTTATCCATACATCCTCCATCAGTGGCTTTAGAAGGAAAATAGCTTTTCATTGCAAAATTTTCAAAGAATAAACCTAAATTGAATAAAGCATTGTCGTGTCTTAATTAATCTCCATTTAATAGCCCCACCCCAAAGTCCCATGGCGTCCCATAAGTTCTATGCTCTCACAATTAGAGCCACTATGGAATTTTATTGGTTTGTGCGTACGGTTAGCAATGATTGTACTCTTTCTATTTACTTAGAAATTACTTACGCAAGTTCTTGCTAAAAAAAAAACTAGTAACCTAAACTTCTCCATCGCTATACACTTCCCAGCTTCAAGAAAAATTCTATCTGGTCTTAAAACATTTTCTTTTTCAATAGCATCCTTCACCTCAGTTATCCTAATTTTAAGAAGAATCCTTAGTACACGTTAAATTTTCTTCTCAATTGGCTTATATGGTTTTCATTTGATAGTTTTCGAATACAGCGTTCATCTCACATTCCTCAACACTCTTTCATCCTCACACTTACACATCATGAAAACCATTTCTCTCTCATGTATAAAATATAATACATACATACATACATACATATACATATATATATATTTCCCTCCATTCTTTATCTGGACCTTTAAGATAAGTACATCATAAACAGATCATTGTAAGCTTTACTTCTTTTGCGTCATCAACCACTTTCTTAGTGTAGTGTCTGATGTACATCTTTCAAAATTTTCAGATATCCCCACGTCTAGATAAAGTTTTATGACAAGCAGTTATTTTTTAATTGCTCCTTTGAATTGTTTCGTTTCATCGCCAGGTTTCTTCGGTGACGTCTTTACAGATACCCAATGAACTTCTTATCCAACTCTTTTGATAGAACCATGCTTGTTTTGAATACTGATCATGAAACATGAAACATCGCGACGTTAACTGGTGCTTTTGGTAGTCGTGTTATGAGTTTTAGAGAGCCACCAATTTGCAACCTTTACTTTATTGCTAAATGTAGAAATTGTCATAACACTAGAGAACACACACATGCATACACAGAGAGAGAAAACACAAAGTAGCACTGCATGTCATACACAATCCAAATAGTTAAAGTTGAGCTAGACCTTAGAATCCCATGAAAAGTATCCATCCTTGATTGAGACGGCTGGAAGACCAGGTTCAAGAGGCGGGTTAGGTAAAAGAATTCTCTCTTCAGCTAAAAAAAGTTCCTCCAGTCGTTGCAATGATACATTTGAATTCACAACCTGTAAGAAATTTCATCTTCAAATAACAGAATATAAGGAAGAAAATTGCAAACAAATAGGCTGCATGTATATCAGTTTACAAAAATACCATACGAGTCCGTGACATTGCAATGCAGTTTTCAGTTAATTTCTCTGTGATGTAAAAGTCCATGTTTCTTCTAGCTAAACTTCAAACAAGGATTCAAAATCCCAGCTATATTAAAGCGGTAGGGGTAGGAATGATTACGCATAGTTATTGTTCTTCTCCAATTGAGACACAAAGTGAAAAGGGAATCTGTTTAACTTCTATTGTTTTTTTAATTTTGTTCGATTAGCAGGCTAGGACACAGAAAGTAAGAAGAGAATCCACTGTCTTAAATGTTACCAGTAATGTGGTTTGAATTCTTTGTTTATCTGTCTCCATCTCTTAGGGACCATATGAGAGTTCAAGTTCTAGATACCATTTTAAACGAACTAGACATGATTGGAGCTTTACTAGTGCAAAAACTAAAACTAGAATTAACATGACTTAGTACACCACCCGTGGTTTTAAATCGCGGTATTGGTCTGTGTAAGATTAGGATCAAAAGTCGCACTTTAAGGCAATAAATGTTGATATACTCATAGGGGATGGATTCTCACTATCTAACAAAGTAGGGTTGGTACTCGATGATTTATACAATAAGAAAGAGAATAGTAATATCAAATTACATCTAATGCACCACACACACCCAATAATAGCTCCATGATACAAACAGACCTTCTGATCAGGAAAAAAAACAGAAAACAACTCCTGAGAGATTAGGGACACCAGATCAAAAAAAAAAAAAAAGACCACGCTTGGTTTCTTTTTCGTCGCAATTTAGTCTCCTACTGATGCATTGCCATTTTGCAGTATAAGCGACAGATTGATAGTGAGGAAAACAAACCTGAGTTATTAAGTTTGGAAGCATGTTTAATGGAAACCGTAGCACTGCGAAAAGGGACATTGATGTGAAAGCCCTTGAAGGAGTTAAATCCCCACCAAGCAAGGTGAACATCCCAAATGATGTCACCGTTACGAGAACTGGAATGCTGTTTAGTATGAAATTGTTACACTGCAGGGTAAAGATAAGTTAATATGTTATACCATACGGTGAACATACATGTTTCGCATTCACAATAAGAAACCATCAATGTCATGAATTGCTTACAGTTGACAAATGCCATTTAGAATGTTGATTCATTGAGACATTATAAAAGTTGTTGAATCATCTTTGTATTACATGCAGAACTGAACTATCCTCATGTCAAATAGTAGTTAGTGGGAAACTTGCTTGCTAATGACATTAAATATACTTCTGTAGTGCTCCTGTAAATTATAATTTGCACTTGATTAGTAAGCAATAGATAAAGCAATCACGATATGGTAGCATGTACCTATTTCTACTATTGCTCCGATATAAGATAAAAGCAGTCAGGGGAAAATGACGTTGAGGACGGTGTAAACCACGCCCAACATACATGCTCCGCATTTCCTAAGAAACAACGGTACTCATCTTCTTCACTTCTTTTTTGTCTTTATAGTTTTAATTTACCACATTGCCCTTTCATTTGCTACATTCGCATGGATAAAGGCAAAAAAAAAAAAAAGGAGTGTAGATGTTAAATAGAGGAGTGTGAAAGTCAATTCCCAAGAAACTATTAATGCCATGAACTGCTTATGGCAAACAAGCACGTTAAGCATTTTTGATACATTGAGAGATGTAAGCATGATAGAAACCATCTTGTTCTTCAATGTTCCACACACTCAACTAAAAAACTCCCTTTCAACAAATAGGTACTTGAGGGTATCCATATCTTGCCCCTCCCTTAAACTCCGTGTAATCAACGTTGAGTCGAAACCGGCAAATATCCTTGTATATCAAGCCTATTAAAGTCTAGTTTGTTACACGGGCAGCCATTGTACTTTGGCTTTACATCCGTTAGTACAACCAACCATTTCTTCAATATCTGGATGAAACAGATGGACCCAATTTTTTAATTCTAATACCCATAACCTCCATAGTTCCATTGCAAGTAGTGAAATAGCTTTACGGTTGGGCAGTTCTACTATGTGTTAAGTAAAGTAAGTCAATAACTGGTAAATGCGGAACAGCGCTTCAACAAAAGGGACAAGGGATACAACAATAAAGAAATACAGCATATATTATGGTGGCGTCTCTGAAAGTGATAATGACAAGAGATGGTTTCCAAGATTACGATAATGTCATACCGCTGACAATAGTTGTGCTTTCTGAAACCATGAGAGTTCATCCTTCCTTATTCCGTGAACTTTGGATTCGAAACTTTGCTCCCATGCATAACATCTGAATTTGTTCAGCATAAAATCAGATAATCACTCAGGACATCCTACTTGTATATAAGATCTAGAAAATCCAAGCAAAGATGGCAAAATACTTCACGGTGTCCATGGCAGCCAAAATTTCATTCATTAGCCCAACTCTCTTATCAGTACGTTGGAGCCCTTCCTTTGATAGTTTTCTCATTTTGCTAATGATAAATGTCTGTTCCCACAAGAAAAATTAAGAGTTCTAAGCAAAACAGTAAAAACTAAAAATCTAAGAGTTAGAGGTAACAAAAATCATGAGCACTGAACAAAGTAAAGAACAATCTGCCTAGACACCTCCAGTGAAGCAGTTACTAACTTGTGATACATATCTAATTCTCCAACATTCACCACCAAAGTTTTCAATTTTCTATTACTCATCACGCTTCAAAAGCATAGGCACTCTAAAGTCTGATATCTGGACGAGTCCCTTTCTTGCCCACCATATCTTCTAAAGTAAAAAATCACACACAGAAAAGCTTAAACTAACAATTAAGGGGTCCATAAGATCTATATTGCCAAAAATTATACTGGTAGGAAATACGCTGAATCTTACCTAATTGATTGACATGTCCTACAAATTTGATATGTTCATGGGAATTGGGATTTCGTTTGTCTTTGCGTATGTTTGTCCATGTTTTCATTTTGGGATGACCGAAATGTTAGTTTTCCAAAACTTTCCATTTCAAATTATCAAAAGTACGTTTAACGATGGGGATGAGGCGGAAATTCTTTCGTGGGATCATTTGCTTGAGAGGTTCAATTCCAATTAGGAACGCGATCCCTTCCCCATGGGAGAAAGGTTGTTACGAGACTTGTACCTTGAATTGCGTGAGTATGGTTCCGGAGCAGGTGCGTCACCCACTAAGAGGATGCGCAACTGATGCCACTATTGCTTATGTCAATTGAACATCTGCAGTTAGACATCAAGGCCAAGCAACCCAAGCTTGAGGGACTTGAGTACACTTCCCCGGTCATATCCAGTGGATGCATTGGGGAAAATAAGAGTTCATGTAAGACTATAAGCCATATGACAACAATCCCCAAGATAGAGTAAAATAGCAAAAAGGCTAAACATGGTCAACACTACCATTGGGAAAAATTGTTCAAAGTTCAGCAGATGGAATCTAGAACTTTTCCGAAGAAACACAAAAAATAAAGTCGGAGACATTAAGTGATAAAAAATCTTTAAGAAAAATATCCACACATGCTAAATACATCACTAAGATAGAAACTATTGAGAAATATAAATAAAATTGCCCCCCCTCTCTAATTGCTTAAGCTTTTAGATGAGTATTTTTTTTGGTGAGGAAGGAAGTTGGAGGTTAACAATCTAATAGGGTACAAGAGCAGCCAATAGATCCTGTGTTCGAGTCTCCCCGCAAACCTAATGATTAAAATTTCCACGCGTTTAACCCGCTTATGGAGGAGAGCCTGGCTACACGTTGGGGGCGTGTTGAGAATATAAACAATAAAATTGCCCTTCTCTCTAACAGTTTAAGCTTTTAGATCAGTTGGTGGTTAACAATCTAATAGAAACCAAACGAAGGTATAGGGAAAACACGGTTACCTGTAAAGGGAACATTAGAACTAGCATTAGTGAACCAAGAAGTGATGCCACACCAAGTTGCTGGTAAAGAAGAACCATGGCGATGGCGATACGAAAAGGAGCTGACCATAAACCATGAAGTTGTTGGCATATTTGCTGAAAGCAAGGACATACAATGTTACTACTCAATTCAGGCTACGACAGTAACATATATATATAAATAAACACGCGGTAGGCATCAATATCTATTCCAAAAATCAGGCAGCCACATACCAGAAAATTTCCAACTAATTATATCATATCTACAAACCGCGGATTTTCTTTCTTTCTTTAATTTTAATAAGTTGTCAAAACTAATTTTTTAGAACCATTGACTGTTTTTTGAAATACCAACAAGATTCCAGTTGCCATCTTAAAAGTAACCATTTAGTGAAAATTACCAAGTTGCATCCATAAAATTTAAAAAGTAAGTCTTTTCTAGTTGACAGGCAAATTCTAAATTGCTACGCACACTGCCTATCTAATGTGGCTACTCTAAGATATCCTCACTCACTACCACATAACTAAATATCTTCTAACAAATCATCGACAAGAGGAGTCCAATGGAAAGTCATGACAAGTTGGACTTATCAATTTGCTCTGTTTCATAATGATAAACATGATATAGCATATTTTCATGCAGCACAGAGTGCATAGGAAGAGCATAAACCATGTACTGACATTGACAAATCTCCTTCAAATATAGTACTTCCCGTGACCTCAAATTCAGATGATATGAAATAAAATGTATTATCATCGGGTAGAATTGTGTCTACTTATTTGCAAGGTGGTGTGCATGAGCAAAAGATTGAAGATAGCATGCCTGAAGTGAATTAGCATCTGTTGTCATTAAGTTTGTTATCTTTCCAGAAGGAAACTTCTTGCGACTCTCATGTGTTAGCCTTAATGATTTGCGAAATACAGCAGCCACCTGCAAACAAAGGAAAATAGAATTAAGTCAATGCTTTCAAATTAGCAACAAAACCAAGAATTCCAGAGAAGACATTCATTTGTCCTTGCCATTATTGCCAAGTGCCAACCAGTAGGGTTGACCAAAATATTGTAGACATCTGAAAGTGGGGGATAAAGCCTCAACTAGTATGATGGCTATGATTATTTATCACTTCTGAAAATAGGAGGACAACAATCTAAGTGAAGTTCTTTCTTTAGTAAAAGAGGTGATTTATTTTTTTAAAAGAAGGATCTTTCTCATCTAATAAATAAGAAACCCTTCCCCGCAAAAAGACTATATCAGACTATATCAGCTTTTTTTTTTTTCTATCTCCTTATTCTTCATTTGTTCCACTTTTATTTCTCTTCTTTTCTTTTATATCATTGAGCTTCCTCCATGCAAAGTGGTTTCAGTAGAAATCAATGCTTAAATTTTGCCCCAAGGCATGCTTAAAAACCAGGTCAAATCCTATCAAAGCCTCGAAGAGGACTAAAGATGTAAATTCATCAAAGAATGTGATTCTGCCATAGACCAGATTCAGTCGAATTCTCCACCTAATCACACCGTATGCTAAAGAAAACACATAAGCCCATTTTGCAACTTTACGCTGTGTTTGGAACCAAGAGAAGGAAAGAGAAAAGAAAGGCGAAATAGAAGTTCTCCTTCCTTTCCGTTAGTTCCTCAGCACTTTCGTTTCCATTCCTTTTTTTCTTTGTTAAGTTAGGTACTATTTTCTTTCCTCATTCATACAAAACCAAACAAGAGAAATTACTTCCCTTCTACTTTCCTTCTTCATTTTTTCAAAACCAAAACAAAGAAAAGTGATCGACTTTTCTTTAAAACTCATCCTCATTTCCTTTCCTTTCCCTTCTTTTCTCTTCCTTTTCCTAAGTTCGAAACATAACGCAGGTTTGAATCCCAAAAGAACGGGAAAGGAAAAGTAAGAATAAAGAAGCATTCCACTTGTAGTGTAGGTTACGCATGTACTCTCAATGTTATTATTAAACAAGTAATGCTAGTGCTGAAAAGGAAATATGTTAGGTGAAAGAAAAAGCAACCAATACTGAAGGAGATATACAGAAACAACCCATATACACATCAATCAGACTGTAATTGGAGAGAGAATTTACCAAAGTTGATCTTAGCCTGAAACCAACACGCGTAACATTCTGAAAATACTGTGATTCACACAGCACGCCAACTGACTGGAAAATGGAAAATCATCTGGTCAATGCCATGATTACAAACTACAAAAGCAGCTTCTATGATCATTGATCTCTGAGAAGAAACAACTTAGAAAAAGAATGCTTATAGAAGCAACTGACTGAATCTCCTTTGAACATGGCAAAATGAAGTAATTATTTTGAGGATAAGGTAGAATAGCCAGAATCAATAAAGTGTGGAACATAATGCTCAACATGAATTTAAAGCACAGGAAAAAAACTCCAAAGAAACTTGAAGTCCTGTTGGAATGATCTGATATTCACTTATTCAACAAACATCTCAAATGTAATTACATCATTGGCAATTTAAAGTATTTCTCTTTTTCCCCTATTCTATTCCAGTAATAGAAGTGTTAGTTTGATACTCATTGGTGTCTCTTTTCCCTTTATTATTCTTTGGAGACTGTATCTCCCATTTCAACACTTAGATAATCTTTAAACTTAATACATAAGAGTCACATATTTTCTTTTATGGAAGTACGTATATATTCTTTCAGGACGATAAGCCCGAAAGATAATTAGCAATAATTAAATATTTCTAACAATATGTCAAAGGTCCAACCAAAATTCATCCTAAAATCATGAAAGAACTTGGCAGCGGAAGACCACAAAGTAAAGGACACACTAGAACTTTAATTGGCATAGTTAATGTCACCTCGATATGACAATACAAGGACACATCAATATAACACATGATCATGCTAAATAACAGTAAACCCTTGATTGTGTGCTATCACCAGAATGCCAAATCAAATATCTAACAAGTATTACAGGTAGTACACGAAATTCATATCCTGCAACGGAGGAAATAATAACACATAATGCAAAGGGAAGAGCCAAAAATGAACAATTAGATGAATATACTAGGTATCATATCTAACAAGAATGCTTTAAGACACTGGCAAGGATAGAAATCATACCACCCCAGCAAAAATTAAGAATGCATAAATGTACCCAATCCATGCTGGATCACCTTGTTCCATTGACTGCAAGCAGTAGCAGTTTAATCATTACTTTGTGGGCCAAGTAGAAACTATAAAGCACAAGTACCATCCTTTGTGGACCTAAAACTTGAAAAGTAAAAGAAGTATGCAGGTTCGGGAAAATAATATTGTATATATGAGATAGAAATTATGAAATTCACATTGGAGTTTTCCATTTAAATGCTTGTCCTCTGTAAATATTTGCTTTCATAAAGTCAAGCTATTTCTTTACAATACTTATTTGTTGATGGTTGTAAAGGATTTAACTGCTATTTGAGAATGAATCTACATTTTAGGTGAACAATCTTTATGACGAATTATTAACGATTAACTTAAAAACAAATGCGATGTGCAAGAACCTGAAAGAAGGGGGTATTGACAAGATCAAATAAAAGATCCATGCTCTACCTTATGAGGCAATTGCATGAGCTTCATACAGGGTTATTAACAATGCTTTAGAGTTAAGTAGACACTTCTCACCTACGTGCAAGTACATCAAAGGATTATCACTTATTTTTGAGAGGTACTGATAAAGACTAAATTAATTCCGACAAATCTACACTTTCACTGTCGTAGGAACATCCCGAAACTTTTTACGTGTGTCTTCATTATGTCCACTAAATTAGAAACAAGTAATAATTAACAATGTAGATATAAGTCAAGGCCCCTTCGACAGCGACGTAGTAGAGTGGAATACATTGTTATGTGTCTACATGAGAAGAGTCATTAGACTAACCTTTAAGAGAT
Source organism: Vaccinium myrtillus (assembly GCA_016920895.1). Lineage (NCBI taxonomy): Eukaryota > Viridiplantae > Streptophyta > Magnoliopsida > Ericales > Ericaceae > Vaccinium > Vaccinium myrtillus. The sequence goes on along the minus strand of CM029275.1, from coordinate 13,421,470 downwards.
AATTCAACAAAACTGGCCCCACGAACTGGGAAAGATCATTGCCAATCTGCAAGACCATCAAACAAGGATGATCAGTTGTCCATAAGACTGATAGATGAAGGAATATTTTTAAAAAGTTAAAAAACAATTTCTCAGGAGTTACTTATCAAAAAAATCTCTCAGAGGTTGGCTATACATCTAGCTAAACTGAAGAAACATCAGAATGACCACAGCAAAGGGGAAAAAGAAGGTACGAGATTTTTTTTTTTTGTTTTTATCATGTGATCCATTTCACAAAAAATAGAAAACTTATACATAGCTTACCTAATGCATTGAAAACGGGTGGCCATGGGGCCGATTATATGTATTCTCTTCTAATAAATGCTTTAATTCACTAATCATATGATGGTCATGATAAAAATAAGTGGTGGGGCAACGATTTATTTTCCTCTTCACAGTTACTTTTGCTTCTACTCTTTGGGGTTTTTTTTTTTTTTTTTTGTCTCTTCACAATTTTATGCAGACACAGGCCAAGTGACATTTACTCTTTTTAAAAACTTACACAAGAGAGTTCTTTCCACCTCACGCTACTGCTTTTTTAAAAAAGCCATTAGCCTGAGAGTTCCTTGGAGAATAAAAATTACGTCATTGGTATGTAAGGGTCTTTCTAAAAGGCTAAGCTGAAGAGTAAATGGACAGGGCATGGTCAACAATGATTATGTGAACTAACTGAAATTTCCAAGCATGGTTCAAAAGTCAATCTATGATCTACAAAGATCATGTTAAGACAAGATATGTGATGCTACGGACACAAATCTAATGCCTTGGCCAATCAACTTGACTGATCCTTGATGCACTGGATGTTGTTCTTTGTTTTTTGAGAATACGAAAGTGTTCACTACGAATGAGCTTTCAAAATTAAAAATAGTTAGGAGAACAGAATATTTACTTTGAAAATGCCTCCGAACCAGAACCTGTAGAAAAGAAAATGCAGAAAGAAAGCAGTAAGAGAAAAATGTTTCCAGATAAATCTTTACTGTTTGAAAGGTTATGGTTTCATGGAAACTGAGAAATAAAATAAGGAGACTATTCTAAGCTTCTTGTTTTTTTTTTTTTGTACCTTCCTCCAAGGCTACCGTTTAAGGCACGTAAAATCCAGGGTTTAGGCCTTTGAGATTCCTCAGCCCAACAAACTTGGAACCTACAAAAGCCAAACATTAATACAAGTTCCAGAGGACAATGATACATTGAGCAATCAGCGTGCGACTTTGCATGCACAAGAAAATCAACAAATTGCGAACTTTTTAATTAATGTCTCAGTCTGATCCCATGTGTCTAGCTTCCAGACATCCTTCTCAATGATAGGCCTTTTATAGCCTTGCTGCATGAGTGGGGTCATCCATCCAAAAAAAATCCCTACAGGAAACCAATGCGCAAAAATAGACGTAAGCCAACCAATCTTTAATAGATCCAATCAAACTCGATCATCACAAGAATATATGAGAAATTGTTTTCAAGGTACATGTGTTGTTCAAGTCCATGAGTGGAATCATCATATCCCAAAAAGAAAGCATGCTAGAATAACCATGCCAACTCATCCAGTACGTTTCTCTGGCTTAGTTAGCAACATGAGAGTGGACTAAGTACAAAACTTTCTCCGCATACAAGAGGGCCACGTATTACACGTTTTGTTTCAACTTTTGCAGCTAGAAATAATGGGATGGACAATAACTTCACTAATTTGGTTTTCTTAATCGCATCGCTATTAATCAGATGACATTACTTATCCTACAGCATTATATATCACTTCACTGTTAGTCCAGTAAAACTCATCTGTCTATAGGTGAAGAAACCAAGACAAGTACAAAGCAAGTGCTGATTTGCTAATGGAAGTCTATTCTACCTAATGCAATTGCACAGGAAATGATTTATTTACTCCTCATTTCACCATTTGGGTATTCTTCATGTTTGGCAACAACACACCCAAAGTTATTGACTACTTACTGGAAAATAGGCCGGCATGCCTCTCTGGACAGATATGCTCACCCCCCGGAAGTGCTTTGTACTCCGTGTCATCAAGAGACTCATTCCGCATAGGGATGTACCCAGGATATGGATCCAAATGAGGAATGTAACCAAGAAGAGACACCCCAAACAGTAGCTGCATTGAACCAATATTATGTAGCAGTATGTGAGAAATGGAACTTATAGGGACTTGCAGCTATAAACCAATAAAGTGCGTGAAACTACAGTTATATTTCCTCATAAATCTAAGGAAAATGCTAATGACCACCCAATGGGTTGTCCATGGCCTCGATGAATGTGCAAGTGAATATGAATGTTTGAAGAAAACTGTTCTAAACATGTAAAATGTGCAATGGGGTTCCAGCTATCTCGGCGTCATCCTTACCTTATTTACAGCCCCACGTGGTGTTTTTAGCATTACTCTATCCTTCCAACAACCAAATAATTAACTGTTTAGGAGTAAGGACCTCAAATTTTTAAAGTGCACGACATTATATTGTTTTCTTCACTGATTATATGCATTTAGGACTTGAATCTACATCTCACCCTCTGAGGGTGGGATGCGTACCATTCAACTAACAGTCCATTGGGCATATCATGGTGATTAACTACCAAAAATTTACAGTAGGATTGGACTATGTCGTTACCAAAGTGGAGCTTGTTGGCAGCTCTATTTCATAACCAGTAAGATGAACCAGGCCATCAAAGAGAAATAAACCCAATGAGCCTAGAAGGATCACAAGGACATAAACAACAAACCTGAATAGCAAATGTGCTGAGGTACAGATACAGCATTGATCTGCACACGTAAATATAAACATTAGGATGCATAGCCCATTTAAACTAACAAAAAAAAAAAACCACACCACAAATATGTTTCTTCTTCATTGATCATCTCTCTCATTTCCAGGGGGATCTGCCAAGAAACCGAGCACGTGTACATACATTTTCAAGATGTTACACCAGTACAGAAGTTTGCATTTGAATATATCCTTGTACGTAGTAGCCAGTAGGAGTATATTGAGGCATATTCTTTTTGTTGTTCTTCTTTTTTATAGGCGCAGCGGGCTTCAGATTCAAAATTAAATATTCTGTATGCATATTTGGATAAACGTGCTTAGAAAATGATCCACAGGTCGTAAAGTTTCGAACTTCAAAGTATCTTTAAACATTAGACACCAAAAATTACAGGTAAATGAGTATATTCAATCATCAAGGGACATGTATCCCTTAATCTTAGAGAAAGGGGTTCTACACTTAGACAGCTAGAAGGAAACATGTGATGCTTCGTAAACCTCTATTTATGAGGAGCAGACCCTAGAGTCTCTGTGGGCTCTAGCTCTGGTAAAAGTGAGCGTTAAAATCCACCACCCGGGGGTCAGGCCAGATAGATGAGACGAATGCCTTGTACCCCCTTGGCGGGGGATGGGGTACTTGACAATTTGTTTTTAGAACTATTGCAAGAACGTTTTCTTGTCTTATTATTTTCCAGTATTTTGGAAATTACTGCTATATTTGCCAACAGAAACAGTAACATACATGTTTTCCAGTTTCCATTGTTTTCAAAAGCAGAAAGATTACAAGGCAGGTAACCTTGCGATGTATTTCAACCCCTACTTCCTTGATAAATTGCATCTTCATTGCGTTCTACTCTGAATCACCCTTCCACCCAGTGACTCTTTGGTGTTCCACTACATTTTGTAGTTGCTTTTTTCCGTATTTAGCTTAGCATTTGTACCTCATTAAACTTTACTAACTTTCATACCTGTTGCCTTCCTTCAATTTATCCCAATCCATACAAATGTCAGCAAGAAGTTGAGAAGAATCGAAATTGTGAGAAAATAGAAAAAGAATTTCACAGTGACAATGAATGAAACAAAGATAGACAATGGACCTAGTGTAGAAATCCGTCATAGGAAGGATAAGATTGAGCATCACAGCATCCCCCACCAAGACATATGCTACTCCAAACCGAATATACCAGCGGAACTCTTTGATATAGATTCTTGTTTCTACACAAATCATAACCAACATGGAGCACCAGGAAAGAGCCTCAATGATCAGTGAAAATATCTGTAAGAGAAAAGATGTTAGTTACTGCACAAACAAAGCTGCATTAAACCACAACATGCCATAACCATTTTATAGGTTACAAAGTGTTAAGCATAATCTGGGACAGTCAGCCAACGAGTGAGGATTATTTTCCTTGTGATCTTCATATTAAGTCATGTAAAATGAGGCATTTGGTACCTCTTTTTTTTCCCAAAAGAAGTGTATGATATACAGATGCATGAGATGTACATTCCCTAACATGAAGAAACGGAATCCATGTGCAATGAGGTTGGCGGTAACACGTAGTTTTATTTAATGGAAATGTATGCTAGAACCTTTTTTAAAAGAAGATGGGAATGAACTACCAAATTCAGATTCATCCTCTTAATGGAAGTGAGTGCTAGAACTGAAAAACAATTGCGATGTTTAAATTTTTGGTAAAAGCGGCATAATACAGAAAACAATAGAATGCGCACCTCAAAGGGAGCAAGACCAGCCTGCCCATCCAAATTAAATAATGAAATCCCCATAACCAATCGGAACAAAGGCTCAGCAGTACAATAACCAGCCAACACACCCAACAAGTAATTGTAGTTATTTGATCTCAGGCAATACCTCCGGACTTTACGACCCTTTTTAGTAAGCCAAATCCGGTAGAAACACAAGCCTAGAAGCACCAAATGAGAAATACCAACCACAAGAGAGTCAATGCCACATGGTGTATAAGCACCAAAAGTGCTATCGGTTATGGTTGCCCAAACCCCATTTGCAACCGGCCGACAGTACCAAGTCAAAGGATGAAACCCCATTTTTAGTTGCCACCCACTAAATCGCAAGCCACTAAATCTTCACCACTACAAGCACACTATGCACTCATAATTTCCTCTTCAAAATGAAAAGCTTTCAGGTACTTGATCAAGTTCTCTGATCATCCAATTCTTCCTTCACAAAAAGCACAACAGCATTTGTTAGCCCAGAAATTACTCCCCACATTCATCACATCTAATGCTCACTCTAGAAATTTATTCAGACATGAAGAAGTCATCTTCATAAAGTATCAGATTTTGCAGCAGGACTGACACAATCAAATTCAACGATGATTAGGATAACAGTCATTGGTAGTCATTCTGAAGACTATGGTCTAAAACTCTGAAGACCGGGTAATGTCAAGAAAGAGCGAAAGGATATCCATTTGCTCTCCGTTTGGTTTCAAGAAAGCAAAGAAATAAAAGAGAGTAAATCATTCAAACCACCAACTTTGTTGTTCTTGTTATCAGAATCTGCAAACATCCAAGCCAAAACTAATTGACAATGAACAGAGGAGCAATGAGTGTAATGGCATTAGTTTTAATGGTAATTTAGCAATTAGACCAGACAAGCTGTCATGATCCAAATCCGTAGATTAAGGCCCCTCACCGGCCAGTGATTCCAACCCAATAAGGGCACATTCATTCAGTTTTGCAGATTGTCCACAAAATTACATAACTGACCATTGATAGGTGCAAATCATACCCTAGAGCTAACTAAGGCTCCGCTTGTTTCTACTTAAAATGTTCTCCTGGAAAATGTCTAACCCATTGTCCGGTTTTGTTTTGATAGAAAGTATGTAACATTTTTTGGAAGTATAATGATCTACACCCAATGATTGAAAATGACTTGCACTTGAAAACTCGTTAAGTCAATTTTGTGTCCTCACAAGTGGACATTCACTCTCACACCAGAGTTTGTGTCTTCACACTTACTTTAACACCTCACTCACACAGAGACTTGGTCTCTCACTTGCACACTTATTAATGAGCTCCCATCTCCTATATAGAGAGTGCAAAGGAAGTTTCTAGGGAATGACAACTCTAGAACCATTATAGAAGTTTCTAGAGACACCCAGAAGATTCTAACATATTCTGGAATATTCTGCCAAAATCCAGAACATTCTAGAGCTCAGAATATGGGGAAAGAATTTGGAACATTCAAGAACCATCCGGAGAGCTGCTGGAGATCCTCTTGTTGGAGCAACCAATCTCTTCACGAATGTGAATTTATAGTCCAACACATCAACTAATTGCTTCTTGGATGCGGGATTCTAAAGTACGGTGATGTTCAATTTACCATTTGCAATAATAGTTGGGGTTCATAAACTTGGGAAGAAATACTTGGTCAAGCTTTTGTACTGGAAAATATTTTCCCATTGTCAACCCAACACTGGAAAACTAAAGGGGAATTCTTGTTTCTGGTGAAATGGTTTATGCAAAACATATTTCACATTGGAACATTTTGTCTACCCTTCCTCCTGCCTTTTCGGCTTTCATATGAGGGCACGGTTAGCAAAACGTTCCTATAGTTCCTTGGTTCTTGGAGGTTTTGGGGGCCACTGTTTCAGTGATATTATGAGAGTAGCCACTTTGCGCATATAGCCAAAGTTTAGGTCGGTCTCCAATCATCTCTGCCCATACCACAATAATTGGGGAGATGGGTTCTGTTATTAGTGTTATTATCGTATATTTCACATTGGAACATTTTTACAAACGGAGCCTAAGCGAGTAAGCATAGTATTTGAACAAAAATCTCGGCAGATAAGAGCTGGCAAATAAATTGTCAATGAGCTGAGAGGCCGTCTAGACTAATGTACTATGTACTAGTAGGTTCTTTGTTCCTATTCAACCAATGCGGTAATCAGAAAACTCTCACCGACAAGAACAGAGAGCAATGATGAATACAAAACCCACATTTTTTTCCCAAACCACACAGAATAAAGAACCAAGCAAACAGAACTAAACATCATCTCAGAGAGAGAGAGAGAGAGAGAGATACCTGTGAAACAAGCAAGAAAACTTAGGACAAGGAGTTCGTTTTCACGTGATATTGCATGCAACTATGAGATTGGCTTTAAATAAGTGTGTCTATGACTCTGTGTATGAATGCCAGATAAAAGATCTTGAGAGTGAAAAAAAAATAAAAAAAGAAACAGTGGGTTGACTGAGAGTATATTGGCATTTGGCAAAGACAGGCGTCACGGCTTACGACCCCCACTCAGTAGCTTGGAGGGGAAAAAGACAAGAATGTGAGATATGAAACTAGTAGATACCAGTACAGGGCTCTTCTTTTTACTGCTTCCCTTCAACTTAGAGAGCTCCTCATTTGAGCAATGGTGCCAAAATGATTTTATTGAAATTATTTATAATTTAACCCATTTGACTTGTTAAAGTTTTAAAAAGTTATAAATTACGACGGCACAATCTTAAATCGAGACTGTAGTATTATAGTTATCGAAAAGAGATAAAAATCATTTGCCATTGGTGCATAGTTCGATTAAAAAGCCACAAATAACAAGGTTGCACAATCCTAATCGAAAGTATTTGATTTTACTCGTCTTATTTTTGGAAGCAATCAATTTTTATGGATGTGGTGAGAGATTTGGCGACGTCAAAGTTGGTGCATTGACGTGCTTTGTCATTTTTTAATACTTAATTATTGCCCCCAAAAAATTGAATTTATAAATTCCATAATTTTAAATGGCTGATAAGTAGAGTTGCTCTTGAAGCCTTAAAATGGCATTATAAGAAATTCAAACATATCGGCGAGGATTTTGGAACTTATTACTGCATTATTGAACTACTAAGAATCCGATTACGTCTCTCTCTCTGTCTTCTATCTCTTTCAGTGACGACTAGGGGGGGCTGGATTTGAAATGAGGTGGATTAGTGGACAGGACATGTATCAATTCAAAGCTCTGGCCCGTGTCATGGGACTTCGCTTCACAGCCCGAAGGTTTGACAGGACAGGTGATGTGGGACTTCGTTTCATAGCCCGTGGATTAGTGGACAGGACAAGTACCCAGGTGATGTGGGACTTCGCTTCACAGCCCGAAGGTTGCTCCACTTGGTTATGGGTTTGCTCCCTACACGATAACACGATTGATAGGAGTTCGATTCTTGGGTACAGTTGTCAGAGAATAATTTCTGTGAATTTCTTAGTTCCGACGTGAATAGACTGTTTTTTACCGGACTTGCTGCCTGCCCTGGACACTCTTGACTGTCGGAATAAAAGTTTGTTTGATTCTAATTGGGCTGTGTGGACTAGGGTGGACCATGAAAGGGAAAGGCTTTTTGTGGTCCAAATTTTAAGGGAACCTACTCTTTGGATGAAGTGATTTGATGAGAAAAGAAAAGAAAAGGGCTAGGGTTTCTCTTCAAATTACTCATTTAGTATGAATAATTTGGTGAGAATTAAAAAGAAAAGTTCTAAAATGAAATGTTTTGACTGACTTCTTCCTTTTCTCACAACAAATATGAGTTTTGGTGAGAAATAACTCTGTTTTCGTATCTCGTCATTTCTCTCCATGCGAAGAGGTTTTTTTTCTTCTTTTTTTTGTCATTCGTCATTCCTATTCCTAATCCATTACATGGGAAATGAGGGAATGAGACTTGATCACGGAATACAGTGTGGAATATCCAAGAGCTTTATCGCATGAGCTAGCCACCACTTGCACGCAAAGAGGGTTACTGGAATATACTTTTAAAAAGTTGGATAATTTTGGTGAAGTAGAACCTGTCCGGTTCTTTGGTTTATAAAGATAGAATCCTTGCTTATTTAGTAACAAGTAACTGATTACCAAATCTCAAGACGAGAAAAAAATACTATTGATTGGCAAGAAAACAAGTACATCGGGAACCAAACCGGCCTTTTTCTTATGTTAAACTTTTCTAAAGCAGTAAAGAACAATGGCTCACCTCGAATAATCCACTCCCGGGTCTGACCTAAAAAATTAAACTCTCAATTGTGTGAGGAGCAAACCCACCAGATGCTAACTTTCATGAGTTCAAGTTTATTATGAGTTCAAGTTTATTAAGTGACATTTGCAATAAGATTCATGCTCATCAATTTTAGATCCATCATGCTCTTTAATTTTAAGTCACGGACTCCTTATCAACTAAGGTGTTTTTTTTTGTTTTTTTTTAAGTATTTATTTTACTGAACAATACTAGCATACAGGATTAGCATACATGTAGGGCTGCAAACGAGCCGAACCGAGTTTTACTGTGCTCAAGCTTGTTTATTAAGTTTTTAACGAACTCGAGCTCGAGCTTAGTGAAATTTTAACAGGCCGAGCTCGAGCCAAGCTGGCTTAGGCTTGACTCGAGCTCGAACTTGTTCACGACCCTTAACGAACCACCGAAAAAATATATTTACATACTTACATAGGCTTAAAACAACAAAGAAAGTTTACTTGTGCATATATATATGTTTTATATTTATATACTCTACAGGAAAATAGTCTCAATTTCAAAATAATAGTGAAATTTAATAAGTTTTTGAAAATATAGTGCATTATGATATCAAATTGGAATAAAAATCTATATTATTTTATTCATCTAAAATGTAAACGAGCCTTATCGAGCCGAGCCGAGCTTTGTCATGCTCATGCTTGTTTGTTAAGGTTTTTAACGAATTCGAGCTCGAGTCGAGCCTCAATAAAAACTTAACGAACGGAGTTCGAACGAGTTCTTTTCTGGCCGAGCCGAGCCGAGCTCACAAACGGCTTGATTTATTTGCAGCCCTACATACAGGTGCATAGGGGCATTCCCAGAACAAACAACAAAAAGGACTAAGAATAACAAAGGGAAATAAGCCTAAGGAACCACTAAAATTACAAAATTAAAGTTAAATCTGTCCCAGTCCTCTCCTGCCCCAGCACACACTTTCTCTAGGATTTGCCATTCCCTGCACAAAAGCCTATTGCTGTCAAACTTCCTTGGAAAAGATACAATTCAAAACAGGTTGTCCGTAGGCTCATTTCCGGAATAACTCAGACTTTGTGATATACAACTGACAGTCACAGAGAATAACTCAGACTTTGTGATATACAACTGAATCCTCTATATATCTCAAAATCTGTAAAAGAGTGTTGTTAGCCATAATCTCCCTTTTGACATCATCTCTGACCGTAACGCCATCATCCAATAAACACATTTGTTAGTTTTGCGTTGACCTTTTATGGTTTATTGGTTTGTCTCGACGAGAGGAATCTAAAAAGTATAAAATTATTAACCCAACTTAAATTTTTGTGAATAAAGACAAATAATCCAATAAACACAAAAATTTGGATTATTTTTGTCTTTGATGAACTTTTAAAAAAAAATTATCATAATTTTATAATACCTTTTAAATTCTTCCCATCGAGGCGAACCAATAAACCACAAAAAATCGATGTAAAACTAACAAATGCAAAAAAAAAAGTTAAATGAAAAGAAAAAATAAACCATTTTTGGTTTATTTAGCCAAGGCAAGTTAGTTTAGGTTATTATTTATGCTTCCTAATTGGTCTATATTTTCTCGTTTTGCATGTTTTCCTAATTATTTAAGATTCTTAATCACCAAGTATTGTAAGCATATATATAGGGGTAACTTAAATAATCATCCTCCGAAGCACCTATACTTATGTTATCATTCTATCCTTTTTTGGGGGGTTATGTTTTCATCCTCAAATTTAAAGAAACCCAAATTTGCCCTTATGTATATATATATTTTGATTTTTAGGACTAAATCAGATAGACTATTTTGGCAATTATTTTTGGGACCAAATCCGTTCTCACCGTAATTAGTGGGGTGCGGGGATTATTTCCTACTTGTAATGTGAATAACTCAAGGCAAGATATTATTTGTTTTGAAATATTCAAACATAAAGTATTACCAATAATTCCGAATATATATAGGCTCGTCTCTTTTATAATGTGAATAACTCAAGGCAAGATTTGTTCTAAAATATTCGAACATAAAGTATTACGAATAATTCCGAAGTACCCCCCCCCCAAAAAAAAAAAAAAAAAAAAAAAAAAAAAAAAGCATTACCACCTTTCCTATCTATTGAAACCAAGAGAATTGTGATAAGAGGTGGGATTGATCCCTCGATAATTAGTCAAGGTGCGTGTAAATTAGTCCGAATATCCTAATCAGCAATTATCATAAGAGGACCTGTTAGAACACTAGTTAGCTTTTGGAGGGATTGATTATAAACTAAAGTTATTTGATTATAAACTATTGTTATTTGAAGGTTGAAGAGGTTTATGTACAAAGTTAATTACTATTTAGAGTAACCAAATACTATGTTTCATATAAAATGTACAAAATGGAGTAATTTAATAGAGGAACCAAGTACTTTCATGTAAATGGAATCCTTATGACCATATTACATTTCGGATCCGGATCCTTCCAGTTCATATTATCATGTTACATCGTACCTATGTGTCTAAATGGAAAAATAGTGTCCAAATGGAAAAAAATAGTGTATGTAACATAACACAAATAAAACACTTAAATATGTTGCCTGAATTGTTTAGTTTAAAGCGTAAATACACTGAAGATTTCTCTGGTACAAGTATTATTTAAACTAAATAAAATAAAATTCCTAATTGGTCAAGACTCTGCCGACCGTAACAGGGCAAGAGAGAGACCCATGTCTGCACATGGTAGTTTGGGTGACATGATTCGTAGGGTTGTGGCTTAGGATTTTTGGGGCCCCATATTCATGAAGGCGGTGTTTGACCGCGTACTTTTCACATTGTATTTAGTAATTTGCGATTTTAGGTGTTTGCTACAACACTGAGAATTATGTTTCTAACAAAATACATTATGGAAAATTAAGTAATTAACTATATTATGAAGAATAAATAACAGACATTCCAAATGAACTTTTGAAATTCTTCAATTATCTTGTTTTCTCGAATTTTCAAGACTAATCGCTTAAGATAGCACTGAGCTACTTATTAAAAGAAGAATGAAGCAAATCAGATTCACATGGGGGAAGTTATGTCTCCAGTTAGCCGGTTTGATACACGTCCATTTTATATTTAATTTCAAGGGTATTTGAACACTTCATTATTTAATTTCAAGGTATTTTAACACTTCATTTTATATTTAATTTCAAGGGCAAATGAACTGAAGATTGCCAAATTTTAGAATAATATTCAGCCTTTTGAATTCTCAATACGGTTTTATATACCCTTTTTCAAAAGTTATTCTTCAAATTATCATCAAAGTACTTTTACAAACTCTGATTATAATCTAAAAATCTATAATCTGCAGTCTAAAATCCAAAATGTAAAAACGTAATTGGCTCCCAAACACACCTTATGACTCTTATCTCTTGAAGTACATCCATTTTTCGCCAACAAATGCTCAAAATACAAAGCAAAATACAATTTCCAAATTTTTAGACTTTCAAACTCTACTCTTTTACAAAATACTATATTTTACACATCAATTAATATCATCCAAGCACTTTTATTACCAATTTTGATTACAATCCAAATATCTATAATCCACAATCCAAAAGGCAAAATTAACAAACATACTTGCAAACACCCTCAAAATTAAGAAAAATGGGTGATCAAAATTTTCGTCATCTAGTGCGGCAAGAATTAGAGGTTGCAACACAACTAGTGTGGTTAATTTATCGCTCTCCCTTTTAGGAATGAGGTCCTGAGTTCGAATCTTTATGAAAGAGATGCTAGACTCCCATTGTAACCACTATCTACCAACCCCTGACATCCTATCATCTAGCAAAACACTGTTTTGCCATTCTTGATGGGTCATATTCCCTTGGAAAATAACATTAACTTACCAATATCCATGTAACCTAGTTATCGGCAAAGATAATTTAGGGTTTGTTTGGAACATGTGGAAGAGAAAGGAAAAGAAAGAGAGAATAAAATGAAAGGAAAGTGAGAGAAAATTGAAAGGAAAATTTTACTATTCACAATACTTAGATTTTTTATTCTCTCTCTTCTTTCTCTCCAAACCAAACAAGAGGGAAAAATTTTAACTTTTCATTTCTTTTCCCTCACTTTCCTCAAGTTCCAAACACAACCTTATACTTTCGGATATGCAAAGTTAGGAACTCAAATCATCAAAATGAGACTGTAGTGGTCCCATTTCTCCTCGCAAAACCACAAGGATGAAATTAGGATCTCATTCCCCAGAATAACTTAGGTGCCGGTCGGGTATGACCATGTGATGCCCGATAGCGTATCTCGGCTGTCCAAAAGTGTTTTCACATGGCCATACCTGACCGGCACCCAAGTTTTTCTCCTCATTCCCAAACATCATGCATTGCATATCAATTAGATAAATATTTCCAGCCTAGTTTTGTTGCACTCAAATAAGTAAATCTCCAGTTCCAGTTAACCGCTGTCTACTCAAGAAGGTCTACTCAAGTTGCAAGTTTTACTTAAATTCACGTTCATCTGATTACATATGAGCAAAATCATTACAAAAAAAGTTGCACCAATGTTGAAAAGATACAACTTTGGAATACATGCAGTTACAAAGCAGAGCTGGACTGAGCTTAGCAGCCTGCAAATAATAATGAGCACATTAACATAATCTAGATCTGGAAACCATACTTCACATAAGCGCAGAACTGGGGAGTCGGACGTTGAAAGTGGTGGGCGCAGTTTATACGTCACGGTCAAAATGTCGAAACATGGAATGGCTGAGGTACTTCTCTCTTTATCTCTCTACATGTTCACACGGTCCCAGTCAATTGTTCTATCTTCAAATCCAAATTCTGCTTGGTGAAGCCTGTTTCGAGCCAGCCTGCTCATCATCGCGAGACCTGAAAAGGGTAAAATTGTCAATTGGAAGAATTGTTAGAATAGCTATCCAGTCAACTCCTAGTTACGGTGTTAAACACAGACATGCCAATAAACTATTTCAAATGCTTTTCTTAACACAGGCTGATTCCCATTAGTTATAGGACAAGCAGCTAACCAAAAATAAGATATAATAGGAGCAAGCATATTAGAATAAGATTGCATCAAATGAAGAACTTGAAATGGTAGAACCACCTTCTCTGTAGGTCAGAAAATATGCCATTCAAATTCGGTATAAATCTGTTCATACATTAGTGCAAACAAGTAGAACTACTTTCTGCCTCTTTAATACATTAATTAGAATGGCCTCAGGAAGTGATCACATTCTTAGTTCTTTCGCATAATCACTCTTTGACCCATTATGCACAGTTGGCTTCGTTTGGTTACAGCTTTTGGAACCAATTTTGCGCAACATTTTCTGGAAACTGCTTCCCAAAAAAAAAAATTTGTTTTCATACTTTATTCCCATTTTAGCAGAACTAGTTTTCAAATATACAGAAAACATCTTTTTGATGGGTTTTTTCCCCCTCAAATAGGTTTCTTTTGCTAATACTTCACAAAAACAATTTTGCAGAAGCTGTCAATTTTTATTTGTTCTCTGAAAAACAAATCCCCGAAACAGATGCTACTGCAACCAGGCAAACAGGTTAGCAAAGTGGGTTCAAATGCAAGAACATTATACATCCAACGAAACATATTACATACCTTCAACCATTTTGTAGAGAGATGACCACCATCTATCACTAGGAACCTGGTAGTGATCAAGAGTCTCTTCAATGACTTTGTCATGCTTCCCTTCCAAAACACCCTGCAGAGTAATTACCGCATCCTTTGTTTTTCTAAGAATGCTATCATCAGCCTCTAATTCCAACTTTATGAGGTCATTGTGGGACGAAGTGAGACTGACAGCAAGGGCAAACTGTGCAGCAGCAGCCCAACGAGAAGAAGCAAGCCATCTTCTCTGCCCATCTAACCGTCTGGTCTCTTCTCTCTCCAATTTGTTATCCCCTTCCCCTAGTGCTAAGCTGCGCAAGTACTGAGCATTTGCAGCACCAGTGCTCTGAACCATCTTAGAGAAAGCACTCTCGTCATTTTGCAGCAGCTCCTCGGGAGAAGCATATTCGACAACCTGGAAAGAAGCCAACAAAACACATAATAACAAATAAATAAAAATTACACGGCAGTAAAGGTGTCAATGGGTGGGTACGGGTGCACTTTAAAAGTGTTGGGACTTGGGTACTTAATGATTGTTATCCACACCCAATTAGCTATAATCATAAATACACGTAAGCAAACCGACCCAATTATTTGAAGTCAATCCCAATCCATCTACAAAGCCAAAACTGACAAAAATATATACATATGCGCACAGATGGTGTGCCATTAGAATTTTGGTGGTGGTGTGGCATTAGTGGATTTTGGTGGGGCGGTAGTGGTTTATGGAGTGTCGATAGCCAATGCGTTGCGGCAATAGTGACTGCTGGGGACAATGGATGTTGGGTCAAGTTATTGACGAATGTACTCTGACCACATTTAACCCACCATTTAAGACTCATTCTATAGGGATAAATGGATCATACCAATCTTAATCCATGTCATAAGTAGGTGGGTTGGATTTGGGTGAACTTAAGAGTTGGTGGGTTTATGGGTTTGGACCAAGATTGATGCTCTCACAGTACCAAAGACCAATACTCAAATTAAAGTCAGATGAAACAAAAAGAAAACGTACTCGACCAGCTTCGAGCAGAAGAACTCGGTCACAATCGATGATGGTATTTAGCCTGTGTGCAATAATGAGCATTGTACATGATTTGAATTCTTCTCGAATGGTCTTCTGAATTAGAGCGTCAGTTCTAACGTCAACAGCCGCGGTTGCTTCGTCTAGAACAAGGATTTTTGATCTACGAAGTAACGCTCGAGCAAGACTTAGCAGCTGCCTCTGTCCAACACTGAAATTCTCCCCCGCCTCAGAGACCTTGAGACATCACAAAACAGAATTAGTATAACAAAAAGTTGAAATTTCTTTGAAAGGTCAAAGAAAGATGAGTTGATGACATATAATTGTATATCGGACCAACATAAGTTGTCTAATAAATCAATGGAAACTATATAGATCTTATGGACCAAGTCCATGATGAATTTCAGTTTAAGGAAAATTTATCAACAAACGGATCAGTTCCTACTTCCTACCCATATTTGTAAGAGACAAAGAGGCAAGTAAAATATGTTACTTAGCCACTCTCGAATATTTCCAACAAAGCATTGACCTTTTATTTTTTCCTGAATCCTGTATCCACAGTAGTTTTTCCAAACATTAACGGAAGCAGCTTCGTTTACAATAGAATGAAAAGAAAACTAACAAAGAAAATGTTACTTGGCCACTATTTAATACTCATGTTTCACCAGGTTTCCAAAGTGCTCTTTGCGAAATAAACAAACCATCTCGGTTTAAACATTCGAGGAAATATGTAGATAGTGTTAATCAAGAGTTATCTGTCCAATACTAAAAGCTCAAGTATGACTCCCATGGAAAACTTTTCATTTAAACAGACATCCGTCTGAACACTAACATTATTGGTGGATGCACAACTATTAAGATGACAAATTTACTAGGGTGCTCACGGTCCGGATTGGTCCGGATTGGCATGAATCCAATCCTACTCCGCGAGTCACGGTTTTTTGAAAATAAAATCCGTGTCCGATCCAAAAGTCTCACGGTTCGGTTCTAATCCGATCCGCGAGTCACGGATCGGTTCCGGATTTGTCCACGGATTTTCAATTTATTCTAAAAAAAAATTGTCAACTCATTCGAAACCTAAACTCAACATTGAAACAAATAATGAAAGCTCAGTAAACATTCCAACAAATTAATTGAACAAATCTAAACTTGAACATTATGGAATCAAAATAGATAACCAAAAAACAAAACCCAAAATAGTTGCTCCACTGCTTATGAAATATCCATAGCAAACCAATCATCAAATGTTTGAGCGAATGGTTGCCAACTTAGTTGGTTTACATAGCAACTGATCCAAGTAAAAAAGAATCTCCTTCAACTCCTAGAATGATTTAATAATTGTTAAGTGATAAAGTATAAGAAATGCAAGGTAGTATAGTGGTAAAATTATTTATCTATACACATATATTTATTTATTTTTTAAATTCTATATAATAAAAATCTCACGGTCCGGATCGGTTAATCCACGGTTTCAAAATCAAAATCCGTGTCCGGACCGCAAGTCACGGTTTTTTATTTTTTGAATCCGTGTCCGGACCATTAATCCACGGTTAAAATCCAAAACGTGCGGATTGGTTCGGTCCGGACCGGATTCACGGTTCACCGGTTTTTTTGAGCAGCCCTAAAATTTACCACACAAAACAGATAGGAAAGCTCTATTTTGTTTTAGAGGGAAATCACAAAGCTTCAGTAAAGCAGATATGAGCATGTACCTCAGCATCCAGCCCCAAAGAATTCCTCCTGATAGCATCCTTTAGGTATGCCCTCTCTAATGCCTCCCAAAGGTCAGCATCATTGTGCTCACCGAAAGGATCCAGATTAAATCTCACAGTTCCTAAACAAAAGAAAGGAAAAGAAAGAAAATATCATGTACCAGTTAAGGCTCCAAAATAAGTTCCTGAAAATTAGTCAAAGAAACTAAATATTATTAAGGTATAGCTAGCATGGCTGCTTCGGAATAGCTTGGATGCATTTCAGAGCAACTGGAGATCAATATGTTAATTAAACGGTTTATCGATGTAATTTTGTTTCAAAAATCAAAGATTATTGATATGGCTATATATCCAAAGGAAACCACTCCTGATTCTTTTCCAATCTCGTGCAGAGGATCAACAAAAGAGCCTTCAAACCCACCCTTAACAAGGACAAGAATGCAAAATCTCAGATAAACTAAAGGGAAACACATAAAGATAATGCAAATTGAGGTTAGCAGAATAATACATCACTAACCAGTTGGTCAAAAGGTTTTTGTGTTATAATGTTTTTACCCTCCCTTGTTTTGAGTTTTCATATACATGTGATCCAGAACTCAACATACAGGCTGGTAAAAGTTTGAGTTCCCAGACATATAAATATTATAGACCACACTTAAAAAGACAAATTTATCTGAGAAAGACCTCTGTTCTCAATCTGTTGATTGACAAAGTCACATATGTGATGGACAGGGAATCCATATTTTCATCGGGTTGAGGAATAAAAATAAAAAGAATTAAGGAATTGAATCTCCCCTTGCATCAGTCATTTTTATCCATCTCACAAGAGAAAATAAAAAGTACAAAACCTAACCATTCTAGTAAAATGCACAAAAGATGGTAGTATTACCTGAGAAAAGAACAGGTGACTGTGGTATAATACCCAGAACTTTACGGAGATCTGTCAATCCAAACTTAGCAATGTCATAACCATCGATCAAGATTCTACCTCTTTCTAGTTCCACAATTCGGAATAAAGCATTGAGCATGCTAGACTTCCCTGCCCCAGTTCTCCCAACTATACCCACTTTGTCACTTGGAGCTATTGTGAAGGACAAACCATGAAGAACTGGAGGAAGTTCAGGTCTATAACGCAAAACAACATCCTCAAATTTGATGGATCCAGAGGAAGGCCATCCAGGAGGAGGACGATTGCTCTCTATGACAGAAGGACCCTCAGAAGGCAAATCTATATAGGTGCCAATCCGCTCAACTGCGTTCATGCTATTCTCAGCCAGACTTGCAAGTCTCAGTACACCCGTTAATAGACTAGTAATATTTAAAGAGTAACTGAGAAGGAGACCCATAGTAGAAGCAAATGCCTCTTGGTGTTCTGCTCTTCCATTTTGCATGACCGCAAAAGTTGCTGTAAGCCAAATCATGAGGCCTCCTAATGTTTCCAGTCGGATTGCAAGCCATCTGTTTCCACTCATGTTCACAAGAGTAAATCTGATATTGTTATCCATGGATTTTCCATTTATGGCTGCCATTCGGTCATATGCTTGATATGCACGAATAGTTGATAGACCATTTAATGCTTCCCCGAATTGCGCATACACTGGAGATCTGCTAACAGAATCTAAGCGCTTCACCTCACGAGCTGTGCTCTACAAGGGGGGAAAATGCCCTTAGTGAAAAGAACTGCTATTTTCTTAGGGATTAATATTATTAACTAACATCCATGCTAAACAGATAGTAAATCTTACTCAAAGCATAGGTATGAGTATGACAAAGGTAAGAAACAAAATATATGTACTCATCAAAACTGTAAAGGAGATAACACAAAATTAAACCTCATATTCATCGACACAGACACACACAAAAATATTCTTTCGCCAAACTGAAAGCCATCCACTGACAATGTGGATTGAACTGTGCTAGACTGTTGTTCTAATCATTCAAAAGACTATTTAGTCTTAATTTTGGCATTGGGGCCACGCCTATGCAACTTTATTCAAAATCACGTAGAAGGGTGCTAACATGAAAATAATGAAATGCATCGGCATAAGATTTTCCAGGAAGTTGGGTGCACCAATCAATCAGGGAAATGTTTGAAGAAGTGGCCAAGAAAGTTTTTTATAGTGTTTTCCAAATGATCATAATTCCAAACAAGAGGAAAAACTACCCCAAGAAAAGGTTCTATAACACAAATAACAGGTTGTGAAGGGTAAAAAATGTCCGTTGCTACTCTTACGTTTGCACGATTAACCAGATATAATGGCCCATAAACCAAATGTTAAAAGAAATTGCTGCCACCGGCACTAAACTGTTTAATTTGACTTGAAAGATTTCCCGATGGGAAACGAACATTTGTCGTTTCCCACAAGTTTCTAATGAAAATGCAAGTCAATTCCAATTTCCCAACTAATCTAACAGTTCAGAATTCAAGAAATTCAAGATAACCTCAGATGAGATGGGTGCATGAGGTGACAACGGTTATGCTATCATAAAAGTAGGAAAACACGAGCAAATAAGATAAAGCTTTTGCATACCTGATAATATAGATAGGCCATATAAAACAATACTAGAAGTGGCAATATGGCCCACAAGGACATGGTGCTCACAATTCCTATCAACACAAATGTTGAAAAGAGCTGGGAGACTTGGCTCAGAAACATATTCACAAACACAGCGACATTCCTATCTATGTCACCAAGATCCTTGGCAAACCTATTGATAATCCGTCCAAGGGGATTTGTTTGAAAGAAGACCATTGGAGCTCTTAATATAGAGCTAAGCATCGCATCATGCAACTTTCTCGCTGCATAAAGGCTTGAAACAATCAACCAAAATGAATTTGCCAGCGTCACCAAAACCTGAATCCAACAAACGTACAATAAGCTTGTGTGATAATATTGACTTCTGCTTCACAAAAATTCAAAAAACAATTTGGGCAAGGTCTAAAGAGTGGCCATATATTAAATGTCACAATAGGTCAATTGCAAATTTAATGACAGGTAAATGAAACAGAAACCAATTAACAATCGTCTGGAAGACATACTTGACCAAATGATAGAAGTGCATAAATCAGATTGTAAAACCCAGGTCCGTAGCGCTTTGAACTACTTTGATCTGTCCACTGACTTAACCATGTGCTACTTGAAACTCGTAGAACTTCTGTAAGGACATAGCACGAGAAGAGTATCATAACCACCCATAGGCCTCCCAATGCATCCTTATACCTGCAAAAAAGAACATCGGGGAAACAATATCAACAGAGGGTTTCATCATAGTCCGAGGTTTTGACAATACTGTCCACCAAATCAGATAATTCAGAACAACAAATTTGCATAAATACATTTGACCAAACCGAGCCTTACTTCCCAATCAACACATTTGACATCTAACATAATCATAAAGCTAGCAACATAAATTTTGTACCTATCACCACATTAGAGAACTTAAGAAAACGGTCAGAAACTAAAGAGTACATGAGAACATTGGAATTCCAACTGTTGACAACAGTTACGATGGGGCATGTTGGTAATTCAAGAGCGATGATATATGATATTCTTTGCAGTATATATGGTTATAAAATCCAAATTATAAAGGAGAAAATAAGAGCCTCGATTCTAGGGCAATGGGAAATATGGTACTGTCTTACCTCTTCAACACATGCAAGCTAACAACACCTGTTTCCCTCTCTTCCTGCTTAATAAGGATGGATTTTCCTTCTTTTTTTGTTTTTGTGTCGGTTGCATCTTTAGGAAACTCATTAGCCACTCCATTAGCAACAGGTTTTGAGGTTTCACGACTAGCCTTTTCAACATCTTCCTTCTCTTCCACATATTCCTCCATCTTCCCCGCATTTTCCATCAGTTTCTGAAAGAGGGCACCATTATTTGAAAGGTACTCAAAGGTTCCATCCTCTTTCACCATACCTTCATGGACGACAATAATTCTATCAACTTGTGAAAGGAAATGTAGCTGATTCGTGACTAGAACTCTGGTTTTTCCTCTTAATTCTTCTTTAATGCATTTCTCGAAAACCTGCAGGCCAAATCAATGTTCAATGACAAAGGACAAAGAAGAAACATATGCTTACGTATACTAGATTGATACATAAAAACACGTCTACCGGTTTCACACTTGGACACCTGGGCACACGTAAGGGACTATTAGTAAGTCAAAAATGCAATTTTTTGTGACTATCATTTTTTAATAATGTTTATATTATTATGGCATCTGTTTGTAATTTGATAGAAATACTAAACCATAATTTATACAATTTTTTGAAAGAAAATATGTTGAACAATATTTACAACGTGCCCTTGTCCAAAATTTCCTAACCGTGTCATGTCGTATCGTGCCTGTGTTAGTGTCTGTGCTTGGAGGACTTCTATAATAACTCCTTTCAGGCAGGAAGACTTCTATTCTTTATTAATTTTTTCAAAGAAATAATTCCATAAGTCACACAAAAGCTCTATACAGGGGCTTTTGCAAACGTTTATATATGTTGCATAGAATTGGATGCATCTGTCGCATAGAATTGGATAATGTGATGGCATCTTGCATTTAAGGATGTATGGCTGTTACTTATGGCCCACGGACAAGGAGGCTCTCTTTCGTTAGGTAATTAACGAAGCAAAGGGATGTAATTACAAGGGGGCTATCTCACTAGTTTCCCATAGCACCTTAGAACATTCAGACTCAAATAGGAGCAGAACTAGATGTGACAGCAATAGGTGATCCCGATTTCACTACTGTTGAGTCAACAATTATCTCAAAGCTTAAGCTGTTAGCAAATGAACCCCACAATGTATGTCAAGATGCTAAACACCCTCCTTCACGCACAACCCCATTTTGAGCGTGGATACATCCAATACATAGTCCGAAACAAAATGCCAATGGAAGAAGCAGAATAAAAACATAGAGACTTGAACCCAAGAGCTCCTAGAAACCAAATCTCTGATACTATGCTAGGTCACAATTTGCCCAAAGCTTTACTTGTCAGGGAATGGCCCCACAATGTATATCAACAATCCAACAATTAGTACAACCTCTATGACTAAAATAATTACCTGTCGGCCCACATGAGCGTCTAGAGCACTTAAAGGATCATCAAATATGTAAACATCTGAATTGGAATATACAGCTCTTGCCATAGATACCCGCTGCTTTTGACCTCCACTAATATTAACCCCTCTTTCACCAATTTCAGTAAGATCACCTCCCTAGTAAATAATCCATATCAGGCACAGAAGACATTACTTCAGAAACAGCTCAAAAATAACAGTAAAAGACTCTTGAACCTTCATGAGAAATGTCAAGATAATAATATTCTAATGCTTCATACTCACAGGAAGCAATTCAAGGTCATGCTGCAATGCAGTCACATCTATTGTCCTCTCGTATCTTGCAGGCTGAAATACAGATCCGAATAAGATGTTCTCACGTACCTGAAAAGTGAAAATGAAAGTCTCAAAGTTACATTTCACGAGCACCTAAACACTAAATTGTGTGCATACCCTCTAAATTGTGCGCATTGGTGTCAAATCGCAAATCGACTTGTGTATCGTTTTGATGAAATATTGAGGAATGGTAAGATTTACATCTGTTTATCCATGAACATATACTATAATACACTGTAAAAGATGACATCACTCTAGCTACTCGATAGAATATGCATGTAGTAGGATAAAAATCAATAGAACTAATTGATTTCTTGATTCCCTTTCATTTCATGCATTGTTTGAACAAACCATTGAACAAAACCTAATCGCAATGGATCCCATGAATTGAAGAATCATGAAATGATTCTCTAATTTACGATTCAACAGCAAGATTCAAATCGAATTGGTTGGAAGTCATCCTGAATGATGAATCACACATTTCTAACCACCATGGGTGTGAAATAATTGGTTCCAAAACACAGATTTTTCACTTCAAACATGTCGATATAAATATTTAAACTGCTTATAACTTGTCTCCGCTTCACACCATCAAGGACTATGAGATCCATCACAAATCAGAAGTAGAGTACTAAAAAGGTAAATATGGGGCTCAGCCACTTAAATCAGTCCAAAACAAGCATGTTGTTACTTACGGTTGCATTGAAAATCCATGAAACCTGTGGGACATAAGCAACTGTTCCTCTGATAACAACACTTGAATCTGCTACGGGAGGAAGCTCTCCAAGCATTGCCGATACTAGTGACGTCTTACCTTCTCCCGTACTGCCAACAATTGCAACCAAGCTACCCGTTGGAATATCCAAATTAATATTAGACAATGTCGGCTTCTCTGCCTGAATTGAAAGCAGAAGTTATATTCTTGAATTTCAAGAAACAAAAAATTGAATGATTATTACTAATTCAAACAAAATAATGAAGCAGGATTTGGAAGCTCACAGGAACCCAGCTCACGTAATACCAAGGAGACTCAGCCACTTGAAAATTTGTAATATGTACACTCTAGTAATTTTCGTTTTGTAAGTTCTTCATGGTTGAGATACATATCAACATAGGGTACTTATTAATCAAGAAGTTCAACAAGCTTAACAATGGTTCTACATATGTAATAGCAAACTACAGAGCATCTCTCAGAATGCTTAAGACATCTTGCAAAACTATTGTTATCAACAACAACAACAAAAAACCCCCGCAACAAACGCATATATCGGTATATACAGGCAACCCGAGTAATGAGTATATGTATTTATATGTAAATACATCAATTGGTAGAAATAGGGATACAGAATATAACGGCGAAAAAGTACAAACCATGAGTGTGAGAAAAAAATTGACTCACAATAATAAGTTAACTAATCACTAAAGCAACATGCTGAAGCATATATACCTGATAAACATAAAGTATACACCCCTCTATAAGTACCTATGTTCATATAAGATACATGCAAATGGAAAGAAACAAGGTTATAAGGTTGACCTTGGATTCCCAAGAGAAGAATCCATCTTCGATTGAGATAGCAGGGAGTCCTTGTTCAAGGGGTGGATTTGGTTGAAGCATCCTCTCTTCAGATAAGAGAAGTTCCTCCACACGCTTTAAGGATACATTTGCATTAACTACCTGTCAAATTACAACAGCACTGAAGCTCAACAAAATGGAATCACTTTACAAGTGCACTTCTCATCTTTAAGAGAAGATGTCAATTTAACCAAAAAATTGAGCAGAAAGGTATACCACATTAATGAAAAGGAAGGCCAACTAAAGCTGCTATCAACAAATCTTTCCTTGAGAGTGTTAAAGCATCCAACTCAAAACCAATTGGCAATGAGTGGAGTGGCCGCCCAGGCTTATATACTAGCTTTGGAGGTTATAATTAATCAACGTGGACAAACTCTAACACTCCCCCGCACGTGCGACCCCTGAACTACACGTGGAGAGATAAACAAAGGATCCACAACATTGGAATAGTAACGAAATATGGTGCACTTATTGCACCAACAATGGGGCAATAACCAAGAGAGTCTTGTCCAAAATCCTCCGAAAACCTAGCTCTGATACCATGTTAAAGCATCCAACTCAAAACCAATTGGCAATGAGTGGAGAGGCCGCCTAGGTTCATATACTAGCTTTGGAGATTATAATTAACCCATGTGGGACAAACTCTAACAGAGAGTTTAGATTATTAGGATGGACTGGACAATTTACAACTTCCCATGCAACTTCCACTTGCATGTTTAGAATTAGTCACACAAATACAAAGCAGTGCAAAACAACAAACACAAATGACAATAGTAAATGAAGATACTTGAACCCAATACCCCTCACAGACAGAAGGTATGATACAATGATAAAAAACCATTTGCCCCAAAAAAGCTTGAGCAATCTGGGAATGGAGTAAGCAACACAAATGAAGCTCTCATGACAGTAACAATGACGAAGAAAAGAAAATAAAGCTGTCCAACGAAAAATATCACACGTCCAATCTAACAGATAAAAAATTTCAGGTGGGATCAAAGTTTCTGCCTAAAAAGAGCGTGAAGACAGAACCTGAGTTATTATGTTGGGAAGCATGAATAGAGGAAAGCGTAGCACCGCAAACAAAGAAAGTGATGTAAATGCCCTTGCAGGTGTCAGATCTCCTCCAAGCAAAGAGAACACCCCAAATGAAATCACAATCACGATAACTGGAATGCTGTTTAGTATGAAACTGTTGCACTGCAAATAAGAGAGAAGGATGCAGAAATTGTTACTCCATCCATGCCAAAATAAGGTCATGTTTGAAATGACACAGAAGTTAAGAAACCAATAATAAATGCAACTCACTTCGTATTTTATTGAACAACTCTTCTACCACCATTTGACAATCTTACAAGGCTTCCAATATCTCCGTTACAAGTTTGAAAAAAAAATATATATATGCTTTCTTTCTTTTAAGGCTACCTAAATTCTTGCCAGGATCCTAATCATTAATTCCATTTATTTTCTCAATAGACCTCACAAATCGCGCACTTGTTGTCGTGAATATGATGATTCAATGAGAATGTAAAAATGGTGGCTGACACGAAACATTTGTCTCAGAGACGTCATCCCTGTAACAAAAGGACTAGTAATCTGGATCCAGAAGCATTCATAGTACATTGGATCCTAGTAATACAAACACTAGTGGTCCAGTGGAGCTTGCATTCCTCTCGGTGTCAATTATACCTTGCAGATATGTTACATATGATCACAAGGAATTGGACTTAACGATAACATGTGATTACGAAGAACTGTACTTAACCCCATTATTATTTATAAATGCAAGATTTTTATTGAGTAAAGACAATACAGTTAAGTACAATTTATATTACTATTTTCTATCGTTAAATTTATACTTGATACCAATTAACACTATAAAAAAAATAAAATATAGAAAGACAATCTGTGTATCCATACCGCTGCTAGTAATTGCGCTTTCCTGAACCATGCAAGCTCGTCATTCCGAACAGTTTGAACTTTTGATTGGAAACTATTCTCCCAGGCATAACATCTGAAACAATTATAAATCAAAGGTTATTGAAGTTTCTAATGGTGAACAAGTCTAGGACCAGTCATTCAAAAAATGAACTTTACTTCACAGCGTCCATTGCAGCCAAAATTTCAGTCATGAGGCCAATTCTCTTGTCGGTGCGTTGCAATCCTTCCTTAGACAATTTCTGCATTTTGCTTATCACGAACGTCTGGGCGCATATCAAAAGTTAGAGACGTCTACAATCATAATAACAGTAGATAACTAAGTTGGGATGAAAAATGAGTTAAAAATATATTGAAGCTACGGAAAGCATTTTTATATTAGGGAAATCAATTCAAAATTACATTTCTTTACTTCACCAAAAGAATTTGAGAATTCAAATATATAAGAAAGAAGACACTTGTTCAATGCATGCACTCTAAAATACTCAAGGAAAAATGCATGCACGAACAAAAGAGATGCCACAAGGCCTACTGCCAAGATACAGAAAGAAACCAAACTGAGACAAAAAGAATGTCAAAATATGTAAAACTTCGTGAGGAAACTACTTGTTATGAAACAAGGATAAACAAAACCTGGTTATCAGATTCTTCACTTAAAAAAACTACTTTTTCTAGGCGAGAAATTGCAAACTTGGTAATCAAAGACAGGATTCTATAACCTGTAAGCTGCTGGTATCTTATTGGAATTCCATGTCAGCTAAGAATTCCCATAGTCCAATTTCTGCATCAAGTTATTAAGGTACTGCATAGATGCACCCAATCCTCCACTACTAATGGGTTTTTATCTGTTATATGTCCTATATTATCTCCATAAAACTCTTTTGCTGAAGATAGTCGCTCAACACATAGCTTATTCTCTTGTGAGTCTAGTGACCACTGCCAGAATTACTTACTACAAACTATGGCAGGTCTTCTATTTAATACAAAGATTCTGTTTTGAGAGCAACTAATTGTTAAGTTACCAACTCTCCCAAAAGCTTAAGCTGTTAGAAAATTGGCCCAACAATATATATCAAGCTATCTAAAACCCTCCCTCACGTGCAACTCCGTCTTGCACGTGGGGATGCAAATTTTCTGAATAGAGCAGAACAGAATACAAATGGGAGAAACACAATGCAAACGGAGAACAAATGCAAATATAGGGACTTGAACCTAAGGTCTCTCACAACCAAAGGTCTGATACCATGTTAAGTTACCAACTCTCCCAAAAGCTTAACAGAGCTGTGGTTGCGAGAGGTCTTGGGTTCAAGTCTCTTTATTTGCATTTGTTCTCTGTTTGCATTATTATGCTTCTCCCATTCGCATTCTGTCTCTCTCAGAAAATTTGCATCTCCACAGGCAAAACGGAGTTGCAAGTGAGGGAGGGTGTTAAATAGCTTGACATAAATTGTTGGGCCCATTTCCCAACAACTTAAGCTTTGGGGAGAATTGGTAACTTAAAACTGATGCCAATTAGATTATGTCTAGAAAGAATCAACTTCATTCACAAAAAATACACCAGCTCCCTCATTCATACTTTCCATCTATCTACAGTTCAGCCCCAACTTTTACCCCTAGTTTTTGGAATTTTGACAAGAGTGACCCCAAACACATCCGTAAGCCAGTAATTTTTGTAGATTAAATTGCTGGCTTAATCAAAAATCACATCAGTTTTTGAAAAAATGGGTTCCATTTTAAAGTGAGATGCTACAATGGGCTCAATAGCATAAAAGAATCGTAAAATGAAGGAATGTTGCACTGCATTTTTCCAAGGGTGGTCACAAAAACTAAGAAAGTACAGGGGAATGGCATAGAGCGAGAGAGATCAAATACCTGCAAAGGGAACATTAGGACTAGCATTAGTGCCCCAAGAAGTGAAGCAACACCCAGCTGTTGATAAAGCAGAACCAGTGCAATGATAATACGAAAAGGAGCTGACCACAAAGTGTGAAGTGATTGACATATTTGCTGTAGAAAGAAGAAAGGTCCATCAATAAAGCTGACAAAGGAAACTTTTTCATATATATAAGCAGGTAAAAGTATGGCAGAGATACACCAGATCAAGATAGACCACTATAATAAAACAGGTGAAGTTGGATTGGTGAATGATTGGCCTATACGTTTCTTAGACCGTTAAATTGGTTATTTCCTCCTTATTTCTGTCTGATTGTTCACCGGGGCATCCTTGTTATTAATATCAAAAACCACATGTTGGGTGAAGGGGCTGATTAAGCTCCAAACCATTACCTAATTCTTCTTCTCTCGATCTCTTTCTATCTACATCATTCAAACCTTACTTGCACTTTTTGTAATCTAACTACATTATTGACTCCACAATATATAAGCATATTCGTAGTGATAGTGGTAAAAACTTGCCTGCAGTGACTCAGCATCAGTTGTCATCAAGTTTGTTATTTTCCCAGTTGCAAACTTTTTGCGACTCTCGTGGGTTAACCTTAAAGACTTGCGAAATACAGCAGCAATCTACAAAGAACAAGAGTTTCAAGCGTACATGTAAACACTATGAGCAATTTTAATGCATTCATGGAATCAGTAAGAACTAAAAATAGAAACAAGCTAAACAAAGTCAAGACTATAATTAGCCTAGCAGAACACCAGAAAACTTATTACAACTGAAACCTTTAAAAACCTACTTCTCTAATTTGGCAAAACAATAGAAACCTGAACTCCCCCAACTATTTTGGCCTTAACCTTTTACCGACCAATATCCTCACCTCCTCGAGAAGAACAAAAATGAAAAACTTGCCTCTAATTAGATCCCGGAGTACGAGAAATAGAACCATGTGAATAAGAAGTGAAGCAAAGAAGAAGAGAATGAGTAGAGGCAGAGAGAGAATCAACAGAACTAGGCCATACTAATGACTTCCTTTGCCTACGGGTTCACAATGTATGATACCACGTTACAAAGATGCCCTCAAAGTCATATAAAGAGAATCTATCTCGATGGGAAGTCGGTCCTAAACTGACTGATGTGGAAAAGAATTGGGCAATGATAGACGCCCTTTTCATCTTTGGCTAAATTTTGGGCCAGAAAATGATTTCCCAAGCAGAGAGAGAAGTAACACTCAAAACTACGAAGCTCAGATCCATTAACACTCCGAACATGCTCAAGTATTTTTTTCGATACCAATGGTCCTAGTCCTACTAATCGGGTGGACCCCTATAAACAATGGCGCAAGAGGAGAATGAGGCAAGAGAGATTAGAGAAAGTAGGTTTATGGGTCAATAATGAGTCGCATCACCTCAGCATGGCAAACATAAGACCTATACGACACTACAAAAAGACTTATAAATGACACTCTACAAATGATGTCAAAAACTAACAGTCGATTCAGACATTGATGGTGCCAAAAATTATGACACTGAAAAATCAAAATGATTTTCGCAGTCCGAGAACTCAATACCATTTGACCTCAAATCATATAGCCACTTCAATTTGGAAAGAGAAAATAACATCATAACAATTCAACAATCAGGCAAAAAAAACAAGATATTACCAGAGTTGATCGTAACCGGTAACCAACACGTATGACGTTCTGAAAGTATTGAGCTTCAGCCAACACTCCAAATACCTGAACCAAGTGATAAGAATCACAAAATACTTAGTGCTTTGTGATCAATGAATTAATGGCTTGGTTCAATTAAGTTTAAAACAGATGTTCAAAAGGAAAATCATCACATAATTAAGAACCAACAATGTGCACAACAGAAAACCATTTTGACAACAGAACTGGAAGTTTTGGAATCCATACCTTCAATCATACCCTAAAAAATGGCGAATGATAGAAAAACTTCTACATAGGCACAAGCTCCAAAAATCGGAGGAAGATAGCCATAACATTTTGGAATTCTTGGAAATTAAACCACAACTCACATTGTCGCATAATTTAAAAAGGATAGTTCAGTTACTATTCATTTATCAGTTTCCATTGGGATATGATAATCAGAGGTACTTTTTCTATTCATTACATGGCTGAAGTCACGGCCTTGTTCTTGAATGCATTTTATGAGATAAAAATCTAATTTTGATAAAATGTAGTTTTGTTTAAAGGTGTGATAAAATGACATTGTTTTCCCAATGGATTAAATCTAGGGTTGATAAAGGTGTTTTGTAAATGATTTTGTGAGATAAAATCTAGTGTTGATAAAATCTAGTTTTGCTAAAATCCGTTGAGAATGTTAGATTTTATCGAAACTAGATTTTATGAGATAAAATCCATTTAAGAACAAGGCCCAAAATGATAATTCAAAAGACAGGAAAGCCCAAGGAAGTCATCATACAAAAGTTCAACCAGGCTAGCTGCCATGAACAAGCAAAGCAACTTTGTTATGGTTTTCAGCGATGCAATTCATAGGGAAGAGAGAGAGAGAGAGAGAGAGAGAGAGAGAGAGAGAGAGAGAGAGAGAGACTTTCTTCAGCAGCAAGTCAAATAAAAGGAAAAAGGGACCCCATGAAAATAAAAGTTCAGTGGAATAATATTCGAAAAATAAAGAGAAAGAATCCACAAGATAGAACATTCACTGAAAAGCCTGTTCTGTTTGGTCTACTAACTCAAAAGCTAGAGTTACCCTTCACAAAGAAACTAAAGAAACCATTCAAAAGTGAATGCAGTTAATAGTCAATACCGATAGAAAATGGTCCTAAAATGCATCAAAACATAGATTCGGGCCCACACCACTCATTAAAATTTCCTGTGCTTCAGCAAGAAGTGAAAATAAATTTACAGTTTCAGCTTCCTATATCAAGACACATGGTATACTAGTAACAGCGAGGTCCGTACTCCCAATAAGTTAAACCAAGATGTAAGAAAAGACCCAAAATATAATGACGGGATGAACAAACATTTTCAATAAAAACAAGACAATCTAAAAAAGAAAAAAAAAAAAAAAAAGAAGTTTCAACACATACCACTCCAACAAAAATTGAGAAGGCGTAAATATAACCAATATAAGCTGGATCCCTGCGTTGCATAGACTGCAAGATGAACATAAGATAAGATAAGTGAGAGTATGAAATGGGATACCCAATAATTCTGGCAGTGTCCACTTATACACTTATCAACTAGTCCTCTATTACGTTGAACCTATAAAAAATGATAAGCAGAATACCATTGCCTCGCTATCACAAGGAAAAAGTTATCTAACTGTTATCTTTTATTTTACAACTTGATTAACAAAATGTAACTACAAAATTACATAAAGAAAGTCTGTTAGAAAGGGAAAGGAAAAAGACAGTTGAAATATCCACTTATGAATTCACACCTACGCAAAGTCAGAAACACCTTTCTTATGCAGTGTAACGGGGAAGAATTGCAGAATTTGCAAAAATAGTTGATCTTTCCTCATGTGGCAAAGTATCTGGTTTTAGAAGTACATCTTTATACATATGTTATTTACCATACCATCTCCAATCAAGATACATGCACTTAAGCACTTATATGATCTCCCTATCATGTAGTTAAAGCTGTTCAATCAGCTGCATGGGGAGGAGGAAGGGCGCCTACAATTACAATTCATAACCCAAAAAAGGCCTGATATAACTACTACACAGTGGACTCATCAACCGATCCTAATCACTACATAGAATGTCAATAATCCTCCAACCGGAGGAAGAAGGAGGCAGACATATTAACTCGACGAGTAAATAGCAAATAAAAATGACAACACAAATAACCAAACCAAGTGATGCATACCCAAAACAGTAACTGACCTGTAAAAGCTGGTTCAATACAAGTGGGCCCACGAACTGGGAAGCATCATTGCCAATCTAAAAGTGGACCAAAAAAGAAAGATATACAGACAAATAATTGATATATCAAACTGCAATGTGACAATTTAAGCATTCAAAAACAAATCCCATTAGACACACAAATATGAACTCTAGTAGGGCTTCTTAAATTCAGAGTAGCAGATTCAGCTCGGAAGTTGAACACGTAAAAATCCAGAAAAAAAGTTTAACAAAAAATTAAGCATATCTCGGAAAGACCGGAATTCTTTTCCGGACTCATAAAACAATGTGTACAACAGAAAACGTTGCTTATTGATTCACAAAGTTTTACGGAGGTTCGGTAAAATTTGGAAAGCACAAGGATTTTCCAGCCAATTGACTGTAAATTTCACCACTCGGTCATGAAAATGAAAACATGCATTTCTCTAGTACTAACTTAAATTCATTGAGTAGCATATTCAGACAGGCAGCTAAACTCGAATAAGAAAAAATATGGATGAGTGTGTGACTATGTAAAGGAGATAGAGAAAACTAACATATAAACCCTAAAACTATACTTCACACCTCCCCTCAAACTCATGATGCGAAGCCCGAGAGCATCATGAGTTTGCTAAGAAGAAACCGAGCAATGGTATGTGTCTTGGTACAATAGGGGCTGAAGCGTTGTCAAACAGTGCTGCAACAAACCAGACAAATCAACTAGTGCAAATCAACTACTGCGGTCTATGCTGAACATTGCAAAGCAGTGCTGCAAAACAATACCAATCAGAGGTCCAAAATGAATGCCGAAACTGCAAATAAGTGTTAATCAAAGGTTTGACGAAGAGAGAAGAAAGAGTTCATCTGAGATAGAGAGAAGTAGAGAACGATAAAGAGAAATTAGGTGCGACTGGGGAAGAGAAGAACGGACTGCAAACCGAACCCAGAAACATATGCAAAAAGGAGAATAGATCCCGAACAGATGCAGATGAGAGGAAGAACAGATGCCAAATTTCTAATGCAGATTTTAGAGAATGACATATAGGAGAGAGGAGGGATATGCGATCTGTACTACTTAGAGTTTCAAATAGAGAGGGAGAGAGATGCTATTTGGTTCAACTCCTGAGAGAGAGAGAAGCGAAGATGAAGAACGATTGCCTTTGAAATACAGAATACCAAATCTTTATACATAAATCTGATGCTACCGATGATGTTTGAAGAAACCGAGAGAGAGACCATAGTGTTCAGAATACCCCAAAACTGAAACTATGGACTCGGTTCACACAGAATCTGATGCCATCGTTGTTGTTTGAAGAAACTGAGAGAGAAAAAGAGAGAGATACTGAGATAGAGAGAGATACTGGGACAGAGAGAGAGATACTGAGAGAGAGAGAGAGAGAGAGAGAGAGAGAGAGAGAGAGAGAGAGAGATCCGCCAGAGACACAGGCAGTCATGGACTTCGATGAACAGTGTTCCATGAACAATGTGGTGAACAGCTGCGATGAGCAGTACATATAGTGCCAGCAGACGGCAACGAGGCTTGAGGCCGCCCGCCGGAGAGCGAATATCCCATAAGCCTAGATTTTATGGCTCAGATACCATGTGACTTTGCAAAGGAGAGAGAAAACTAACATATAATATTATTGCAATGGAAAAGCTTGAATGATTATAGGACTAATGAAGGGGTTATATAGGCTAACTGTAATAACCATAGCAAAACCTTAATAATACAAAAGGACTAAACTACCCTGAATACAAAAGATAAATAACGATAACCTTAGCGAAACCCTAATAACACAAAAAGACTAAACTACCCTGAACATAAAAGATTAGTAACGATAACTGAAACGCTAAAATAAACCCTAAAATTATACTTCACAAACTAATCTACCAAATAATCAGCATACCAATCCAAACTCGGAAAAACTTAAGCAGTACCAAAAAAAAAAATGGTGACCCAGCGAACATTATTCACTGATTCAGCCAAGGTTTGCAGAGATACAGTGAGTTTTGGGAAGTTGGTAACCATGAGTAACTTCCAGCCAAATGGGTTGTTGAAAAGGAAAGAAATATTGTAATATACGTGTTGTAATCAATTAGGCAATTAGACAATTAGGAAGATTGTAATTAGTCTAATTAGGTAGGTAGCATAATTTCCTTATTATTTCCTTTCCTAAATTGTCTTGTACACAGTCTATATATTGTGCCTCCTAGTGAGAAGAATAATACATTGAAAATCTTTCAACATGGTATCAGAGCGGGTTCCAGGAACCTGATCTTTTTTTTCTCTCGTTACCTTTTTTTTCTCTTCGCCAATCAACTCTCTCTCTCATCTTTCTGTCGGTCTATTCTTTTCTCTTTTACACAAAAATCAGTCACAAAGTACTGTGATCTACTTACCGCAGACCTGTACTAAGACCCACTAAACTTGCTGGCAACCTCGACACTTGCCGGAGCATCACTGACACTCGCCGACGACTGACCACTGCTATAACCCCTCAAAACTCTCCACATCTGCTGCTGCGACCACCGCAAGTTCTTCCTCCTCACTCGCCGACCATAGCCAACCACTTTCTGGCCACCGACGTCGCTCGACTGTTCTCGAAATCCACTTTCCGGCCACCAGCGATCGCTTGCTGTTGTGTGGGTACTTTCTCTCTCTGCAAATCTACTATTCAGCCAGATTCAGCCATCATCAATCTTCGTTGGACCTTGTCAAGTGCTGGGAGTTTTTCGAAATTCATTGGGTAACTTTCAGATCTGGTATTCTTTGACCCTTTTTTTTTTTTTTTTTCTTTTGAACAACTGTACTGGTCTGGTTTCTCTACATCTCCAGTTGTTTTATATTTCTGAATCTGTCATGGGTGATAAAACTAAGAAAACCGATGTACCCGAAATCTCAGAAACCAAGGATATTGTTAGGGATTATCGTCGGTCTCTAACCACAATCAAATTAAATGGATCTAATTATCTGCCATGGTCACGGGCTGTGACTGTCTCTCTACGCGCAAGCGGTGAGAGTTCCTATATCACCAATGATCCACTTACTGATCCCGATTCTGCTTGGTCCCAAAATGATGCTCATATAATGACTTTACTGTAGAATAGTCTTCAACCTGACATTTTTAATAATATTGCTTGCCAAGAGACGTCCAAAGCTGTTTGGGACACTCTACGCGAGTTATATTCATCAGATCAGAATATCTCTCGAGTTTTTCAGATTTATCAGAATATTTTCTCCCTTCAACAAGGAGATAGATCCGTTGATGAATACTTTTCCACCTTAAAGGGTATGTGGGATGAGTTAAATGTTTACCAGCCTCTCTCTACAGATTTAAAAGTTCAGCAAAAGTACAGAGACGAATTCGGAACTTGCAAATTTCTGTCTGGATTAAATTCAGACCTTGTTCCTCTTAGTTCACAGATTCTTTCTGGCAGGGAAGTCCACACCGTTGGTGAGGCCTTTGCTCGTGTTCGACGGGCTGCTCCTCGTTCTTCTGGTTTAGAGCATCCTGCTCCATCCACCCTAGCTGCCCCCACAACCTCTCCTGCTTCATCTTCTGGACATTTTGGTAATCGCAATCCCTCCCACAGTCGTGATAGTTCTTCTGAGCGGGGTGGTCGTCGTGGAGGACGTGGGGGGCGTGGTGGTCGTGGCACCAAGAAGTGTACTGACTGTGGTGCGACCAACCACGATGTTGAATTCTGTTGGAAGCTGCATGGCAAGCCAGCTTGGGATAATCAGGCTACACTTGAGGGGGAGTCATCTGCTCTTGCTCCTACTCAGATTACTATGTCCAAGACTGAGTATGATTCTATGATTCAAAAGGCCAATGCATCTTCTTCTTCTTCCACTGCAACTCATGTCACCTCAGGTAATACGTGTCTTCACTCATCTTCTCGTAGCACTCCTTGGATTCTCGATTCTGGCGCATCTGATCATATGACAGGTGATTTGTCTCTTTTGACTGATGTTGTTACCCCTTCTGTTAAGTCTTATGTTACTATTGTCGATGACACTAAAATTCTTGTTCAAGGCATTGGTACATATTGTTCATCTAGTCTTGTTTCCGTTTAATCTTCTTTCTATTCATAAACTGTCTCATACTCACCAGTGTTCTATCATGTTTCTCCTTCTCATTGTGAGTTTCAGGATCTCAAGACGAAGGGGATGATTGGTGGGGGGTATGAGAAGAATGGTCGGTATTACCTTCAGGAGCAGCAGCAGTCATCCAGCCATTCTGCTTTACATTCTACTGTTACACCTGATCAGTAGCACTGTCGTCTTGGGCACCCATCCTCGGCTAACCTTCGCAAACTAGTTCCTAGTTTACCTAGTTTTTCTCTTTTTAATTGTGACACATGTGAACTTAGTAAACATCGTAGAGTTTCTTTTCCTTTACGAACTGAGTCACCATGTGTAGAACCTTTTGCTTTAGTTCATTCTGATATTTGGGGGCCTTCGCGCACTACGAGTTTGTGTGGTGCTCGCTATTTTGTCACATTTATTGATGATTTTTCTCGTTTAACTTGGGTGTATCTCCTCAAAGATAGGTCTCAATTATTTTTCGTATTTTCAGTCTTTTATGCCGAGATTGTCAACCAATTTAATGCTAAATTACGTATTTTGCGAACTGACAATGCCCAAGAATATTTTTCTCGTCCATTTAGACAGTTTAATGAAACTCATGGTATTGTTCATCAGACTGCTTGTGTCACTACCCCTCAACAAAATGGGGTTGCAGAACGGAAGAATGGGCCAGTTTTGGCCGTAACTCGTGCCCTTATGCTTCACATGAACGTTCCAAAACATTTCTACGGATATGTTGTTCTTACCGCGAATTATCTAATAAATCGCACGCCTTCTCGGGCTTTGCATGGCAAAATTCCTTATCAAGTCATGTTTCCTGACAAGGATCTTTATATTCTCCCCCCAAAACTTTTTGGTTGTGCATCATTTGTTCATAATCTCTCTCCTCAAACGTCTCCAGATCCAACTCTCGACCTTCCTATTGCTCATCGTAAAGGTATTCGTTCATGCACTTCCCATCCTATCTCTCAATTTGTGTCCTATGATCGTTTGTCTCCCTCTTTTCGCGTTTTTGTGTGTCTCTGTCCTCTGTTACTATTCCTAAGTCTTATCAGGAGGCTCTTTCTCATCCTGGATGGCGTTCTGCTATGGAAGAAGAGATGCGCGCTTTGTCACTGAGTCATACTTGGGATCTTGTTCCCACGCCTTCTGGAACACATATTGTTGATTGTCGTTGGGTGTTTGCTATCAAACACAATCTTGATCAAGGGTCTAAAACTCGCTAGGCGCTCCCAGGGCGGCCGGGGACTTTCGAGCTTCTAGCCCGAGTACTCGGCCATCGAGAAATTACTCTGTTTTTTTTTAATTTTTTTTATAATATATAGACATTGTAGACAATGTAGAGACATGTAAAATTGTAAAGTAAATACTAAACAATTCTCAGCCAACAACAATTGATAAACACTTGTGAGAAACAGTGTGGGTTGACTGGTATTAACTATTAACTAATTAATAAACACTTTACACTTGTGAGGAAAATAAAAAATAAAAATAACACCTGCGGTGGGGAAAAAATAACAGGTCAAACACTTGTGACTTGTGAGAAAATAAACACTTGTGAGGGAAAAAAAAAAGGGTCGTTTGTGGCTGTGGTGTAAACAACACCTGTGCTGTGGGTATAAACACTTGTGGGTTGTGGGTATAAACTATACCCGTGAGAGAGAGAGATACCAGACGACTGAGAGAGAGAGAGAGTGAGAGACGACGACGATGATTGGAGATGAAGGCGACGACGGAGAGATACCAGACGATGATGACGGCAACGACGATCAGAGTCCGAAGATCGAGACTCGAGAGACGATCGCGAACATAGCCCCCTCAAAGTTCTGTACTCGTCTACTCAAAGTTCCCCCTCAAATTTGATTTAGGTCAAGTTCTGAACTCGCTACTCGACTTCTGTGTATAAAGGTAACATCAAATACACTTAGTCCCCTCAAAATTGAAAAAATTCAGTTTTAATCCCGATTTTTCCCGACTTTGTCTGATTTTTCCCGACTTCTAACCGACTCGCCGCCTCGCCGATTAATCGCGACCCACCACCTCCCCGAGTAGTCAGCGACTAACGCCGACTAATTCCCGAGTTGACCTTCCACCGACTAACTCCACCGACTAGGGTATAGTCGCCTCGGTGGGGTACCGAGGAGCGACTACTCGCTGAGTACTCGGCCTAGTAGTCCGAGTTTTAGAACATTGATCTTGATGGTACTCTTGATCGTCTGAAAGCTCGTCTTGTGGCCAAAGGTTTCACTCAAACCTATGGGCTTGACTACACTGAGACTTTTTCTCCGGTTGCCAAACTCAATTCTGTTCGCATTGTTATATCTCTTGCAGCCAACCTTGATTGGCCTCTCCATCAGCTTGATGTCAAGAATGTTTTTCTTCATGGAGATCTCTCTGAGACGGTCTATATGGCTCAACCACCCGGTTTTGAGTCCAAGGGGGAGTCTGTGTGTCGTCTTCGCAAATCTATCTATGGCCTCAAACAATCTCCCCGGGCTTGGTTCGGTAAATTCAGTAGTACCATCGTGTCTCATGGTATGACACGAAGTCAAGCTGATCATTCCGTCTTCTTTAAAAGGACCACCAGCGGTATTGTCATTCTCGTATTCTATGTGGATGATATTGTCATTACAGGGAGTGACAATGATGGGATTCAGGTATTGATTCGTCACCTTTGTTCCAATTTTCTCACCAAGGATCTAGGCAAGCTTCGGTATTTTCTTGGCATTGAAGTTGTTCGTTCTAAAGCAGGCATCAGTTATCACAACGAAAATACACTCTCGATCTCTTGAAAGATACAGATTATCTTGGTTCTAAACCTATAGCTACTCCTATGGAGACTAATCCTAAACTTATGCCTGACGATGGTGAGTTGGTTGACAATCCTGAGTTGTATCGGAGACTTGTGAGTAAACTTATTTATCTCACTTTCACTCGACCCGATATCTCCTATCAAGTTAATGTTGTCAGTCAATTTATGACTTGTCCTCGAGTCTCTCATATGGAGGCTGTTGCTCGTATCTTGAAGTATCTTAAAAATGCTCCTGGACGTGGACTTCTCTACAAAGCGTCTGGACATCTTCGTATCGAAGGATATACGGATGCTGACTGGGCAGGATCTCCTGCTGATCGTCGTTCTACCACTGGTTATTGCACCTTTATAGGTGGCAATCTTGTGACATG
Organism: Vaccinium myrtillus; assembly: GCA_016920895.1. NCBI lineage: Eukaryota > Viridiplantae > Streptophyta > Magnoliopsida > Ericales > Ericaceae > Vaccinium > Vaccinium myrtillus. The sequence continues at coordinate 13,382,376 of CM029275.1, read as the reverse complement.
AAAAAGTAAGAAACAATCAGTTGTAGCACGTTCTAGTGCTGAAGCAGAGTATAGAGCGATGACTCATACCACTTGTGAGTTGACTTGGTTGCGTACACTTCTACATGAGTTTGGGATTCCAGTACATGGTCCTACTCCCTTATATTGTGATAATCAGGCTGCTATCCACATTGCTAATAATCCAGTATTCCATGAGAGGACCAAACACATTGAAGTTGATTGTCATTTCATTCGGTCAAAAGTGGAGTCTAAAGAGATTAGCACGCCTTTTGTTCCTTCAGGCTCTCCGCTTGCTGATATTTTTACGAAGGCTCTTCCCAAGGCTTCCATTGACTCTATTTGTCGCAAGTTCGGAGTATACGATTTATACGCTCCAGCTTGAGGGGGAGTGTTGAAAAGGAAAGAAATATTGTAATATATGTGTTGTAATCAATTAGGCAATTAGACAATTAGGAAGATTGTAATTAGTCTAATTAGGTAGGTAGCATAATTTCCTTATTATTTCCTTTCCTAAATTGTCTTGTACACAGTCTATATATTGTGCCTCCTAGTGAGAAGAATAATACATTGAAAATCTTTCAACATGGGCCAACCAAAAAAAAAAAAAAAACTAGACTTCTAGATTGTACGTGAAAATGAGAACTTACACCTAACGATTATTGCCACAAAGCAATTTGGCTCCTTCATCATCTCTCAAACTCACTTTCAACGCGACCAACTTAAACATATTCCATTATTGCCTTTTTTTTTTTTTTACAAGGCCATGATTTCCACCAATTATAAAGAACCATAAATAGCTGAAATTTCATCAGATGAAAGCTCTCGATTGGTACTTTTGAGTTCTCATTTTTCATGGTAAGAGAAGGAGCTTGAAATCAAACAGAAACATTTTTCACTGTCTTTGGAGGTCAACAATAGCAAGAAGGCTGTGAGATCAAAGCTAGCACAAATGAAATGATGAAGGAGTTCAAATTTTCCCGTGTTTCAACGTGTCTAAGGTTTTTGTTTCCCTTTTTCTGCGAAGATATTTCTTTAGCTTAATTGATCTGTTTCTAGAAGAAGCTATTCAAAAGAGATCCATCAACAGTTTGTGCTCACAAGCTGTTTTCCATCTCCTGATTTTCTTTACTTACTCACATTCTCTCTCTTCATGGTTTAGTCTCAGTTATTCAATATCTATCTTAACGTTAATTGCTTATTACGATCTTTATCTAATCCAACTCTCAGCTTTACTTCATTCTCGGTTCACAACGGTAAGGTAGGAAATAACAAAGAAAAAAGATAGTAATGAAAAAATCACTCAAAGCAAAATTTTAACAAGAATATTGTGCTTAGCGAATGCAATTTTGCCTTTGCCAACTGCATTAAGGCTCAGAACAAGAAAGAACAATGAAATTAATTGCAATTAAGAGGCTGGAATCTGCAAGAAATTCCTCAAAAATCACATGCACGTAAAAATTCTGCTGATAAATCGATGCAATGCTTTTAACTTCAAAAGCAAGATCCTAACGAAACAGTTATTAAATGGGCTCATTACCTTCCAAAAACCTCCCCACCAAAACCTAAAGATCAGAGGAAGGAAATTAATAAGAATTTTGAAAATTTACTGACAATGTAACTAATTCTGCATAGACAATAGCATATGCCACAGGAGATTATTAAATGGCAGCACATGCCATGGAAACAAATCACAGCAAAGAATCAATATACGCACCTTCCCCCAAGGCTACGATGTAATGCTCTTAAAAGCCATGGTTTAGGCCTACGAGATTCCTCAGCCCAACATTGCTGGAACCTAAAGAGTCAACACAAATAAGACATGATCATGGCGTCTATGAAAATTCCTGCACAAGCAAAAATACATTCACAAAGGACTCACTTGCTGTTCAGTGTTTCAGTCCGATCCCAAGTGTCCAGTTTCCAAACATCTTTTTCTGTCAGAGGCCTTTTAGCGCCCAGATGCATAAGTGGGTTCATCCATCCAAAAATAATTTCTACAGAAAAAACAAGGGACCAGAATATCAATTTCGGTGAAGCACTTCAAAGAGAGAATTTGTAATTCTGATGTTATCAAGAAGATACTAATTTACAAGTAGTTTTCTAAACTTCCACAGACACTGTCCAGAAACAAAGGCGTACGTGCACAAAGACTTTTGGAAGGACCATAAAAGCAACCAAAAAAAAAAAAAAACTTAGTTCCAGCAACTGCCAGCAATACGAGAATAAACCAAAAAGTTCGGGAGAATCAAAAAAATTGAAGATGAGTCGAGCAACTGCAAACAGGGATAAGCCCAACTCCCACAGCGTAGCAAGGGGCCAAAGCACCCATTTAGGCATACTTTCCACATTATAGCTGAAACGAAACCTCCATCCTATTTTACATGTACTTCCGTTTTAAGCAGTCCAATTAACTTGTCAAAGCTTGACAGGTAAAAATTCATCATCACTTCCTCATATCACCCATTGTTCCAAAGGAATGAAGGGTTTATTTTTCACAAAATCTGCACATTTTCAACCATTCACAAAAAATGGATGGGAGGGAGTAGCTCAAATTATTCTCATCTCAGCAACAAGTGATATCCCCGTCAAAAGGGTTAAGCCATCTAAGAATTCAAAGTACAATTAGTATAGAAGACATTTAAATAAATAAAAAAATACATACTGGAAAATATGTTGACATGCCTCTCGGGACAAACTTGCTCTCCTCCAGGAAGTTCAACATATTCAGTGTCATCAAGAGAATCAGTCCGTATTGGGGAGTAGCCCGGATAAGGATTCAAACGGGGAACATAAAACAGCAAGAGTGCTCCAAACAAAACCTACGTCACAAACAATCATTACATATTGAAAACGAATTTGTGCTGTGACTGAACATGAAGTTAGAGACCAAGTCAAGAGGACAGAAAAGGAATTTTCTATATTGGGTTTTCTTTGCTTGGTCTGCGAGTAAACAGGCTTTGCATAATTGGCTACGGAGCTTGATTTAAGTATTCCTACTAGTGTTTTTAAATTTGTGTCCCCTATTCTTGTCCTCTCTCTCCTCTCTCTTTACCTCTCTTCTTATAGGCTCTAAAACGCTAGGATTACAGAAATATGATCCACAATGTATTCACGTCATTCTATACGGATTACTGAGGGTCCTGCTTGGACACATTAGACAGCAGACACTAGCTCAGGGATTCACAAATGGGATCATAACTCGAAGAATATTAGGATGGTCCACAGGCCCACTAATGCAGCCCACATGAAGACCAAAACAGGACTGTGTCTGAGTGAGAACCTTCTGCCCAAAGTTACGGAAGTAACAATAAGAGACGAAATAAATGGAAAGAGAAGATCACCAGACCTGGACGATGACCTCACTGATGTACAAATACAGTGTAGATCTGCATGAAAAAAGTTGAACCTTAAATTGTATGGCAACCACATGAAGAAACAGCCACTCAATAATAGCACTCAAAAACTCAGAATTCCAAACAAGCATACATCTTCTCTGATCGGCAAAAATTCTATCCAAACTAGATCACATTACACATAAGTTATTCAGGACATCAAATTTTAAATTTTAAAAAGGCAACAGAACACCGTAATAGTTCACTCTAATATATTGGAGAATCATAATCATAAAAGAATAGTGATGGCCAAAAAAGAATCATATGGATCTCAAATCGAAGCAAATAAATCCCATACATCATAGCCACCTTATCTATGCCACTGCCATCGCATTGCAGGGACACCTCCTTGCACAGGCCTTCACAACTAAACAAGGCATGGTATCAAATACCATGTTCAAACTACTCCATTTCATCCCCATTAAAATCATAGCTTTATAACAATTCTATAATACATCATGAGCGACTATTACCACAAAACATACCTTTTTCCACATCAAAATTTTGGTTTTCACGTCAGTGCATGCCATGGTAAACGGGAATCTGATTAAATTCAAAGTATGATTTTGCAAAGCATGAACAATACACATCATTTATTAGATGCATGTGTTCACAAGTGAATATCACAGAAAGTACCAAGACGATTGAGAATTAAAGACCTGAGAAACTAATCGTATCCTATCAAAAAAGCATAAAAAAACTATATACAAAAGCTAACCGGTTGTAAAATTCCTTCACTGAAAGAATGAGATTGAGCATCACCATGTCACCCACCAAAGCATAAATTACCCCAAATCTGACATACCACCGGAACTCACGGATGTAGACCTTTGTTTCTACTCCAAGCATGACTAACATAGAGCACCAAGCCAAAGCCTCAATGGTAAGTGAAACCATCTGCCAAAGTACATGCACAATAATTTATTGAACTTATACCAGGATAGGATCACAAAACTTCAAAGGAAGTAGGAGACTTTCTACTCAACGAAACATTACCAAAGATAGACGGTGATCGACAAAGACTAAAAACATCACTCCAAAAGAAATCAAGTAATGGAATCACTTTGTTTATCCAATGGTTCCAATTTCCAGGAATAAACAATTTTGAACAACAGAGAATATACGTAGAAGAGGAAAACCCACCTCAAATGGAGCAAGGCCCGGCTGTCCATCAAGATTCAAGGCTGATATACCCATGACCAACCTGAACAAAGGCTCTGCAGTACAAAATGCAGCCAACAAGACCAACACATAGTTGTAATAATTTAAGCTCAAACGGAACCTCTGGACTTTGAAATCTTTCTTGGACAGCCATATCCGATATAAGCAAAGACCCATGAGAACCAAATTGGAGATGGAAACCACCAGAGAGTCTGTTGCACAAGGAGTGTATGCTCCCATAGCATTCTCCACAATACTTGCCCATACCCCATTCGCAACTGGCCGACAATACCAAACCAATGGCTCAAAACCCATCTTCAATAACTTCTCTTCAGCCTATCCGCTTCGCTGTTAACACATTGCAGACCTTACTCTTCTTTAACTGAAATGAGACAACTGCTCTTATTTTCAAATGGACACCATTCCTGAAATGAGGTTAATCACAAGTCAAACATTAAGTATGTCACAACAGAAAATATTACAAGGGATAATTGTTTATCGCACCAAATGATTTTATTCTTGTAATAAAGCAACTCTATTCTTAAGGGGGATATAAGAGACGTTAAATTAAGCACAAGACACGACATGATTCAAACAATTAGGTGTTCATGGCTATCTGGAGCATATTTTTTGCTGACAAAAATAACATTGAGGTTTTACAAAGAGTAAAAAAACATGCTACTACTATTAAAACAAGAGTAGACACAAGATTTCTATTTATCTTTCTTGTAACAGTATCACCAGGACAACAGTTACAACAGCTTTTTCCCTAAAAAGGGTTAAGGGAACAATTGTTTCCACCAAAACAGAGTTTGAACTTTTAAGGTAAAAGGAAAAGTTGATTTTGCTTTGATATAGATAAACTTTCAAAGTAAAAACAGCAAAACAAATTCACACCCAATGTAAAGAAATTGCGATAAAGTTCTCAAAAAATTGTTGTCCTCATAATCTATTGCAACATAAATTCAACTCCCTACAAATATACACATAAGAGGGACGGAGAGATTATTTTCAATTTTCATTTTTCTGGTACATTCGCATAAAAGTACCCCCAAATCCCTCTCCACTCATACACTAAAATTACATATCAAAACGAGTTTTACTCTGATTTTACTCAAGTCAATGGAAACTCTTTACTTTCCAAATATTTCAAGTCTAATTTGCGTTTTCCAAATTTACCATTTTGTCGTCACTAATAGTTCTACTATGAGCTTAATCCGAGTTTGTTCGTAGGTCCGAGTTTGTTCATAGGTTTGTGCTTCCTACGAACAAACCCAAGATTTCAGCCTTGCTAAAATCAAATGTTTGACTTCAGAACCATAATTTGAAAAAAGAAAAAGAAAAAAAGATTCTAAATTTCCAGTTTTTCCCCAGCACAGAAACTCGAAAGCTATTTCAAGGAAAAAAATTTTCAAATAATGGACTAAAATCCATAACTAAGAAAACGTGGACATCATTAATCACTCATGAAATTCAGCGAAAAAGGGAGAAAAAAACAAGCAGCAAAGAAATGAGAGTACCTTTACAGGATCAACCAAACAAAGGCGAGAAACAGAATACTGAAATATAGAGAATTGGCCGTGTGGTGACGGAAAAAAGAACAAAATCTTCAGGGAAAAGATGAGAGAGAGAGAGAGAGAGACGGGGTTGATTCGTTTTGTCCAAGTCTACGAGTACAAAATAATGGGCGACATGGAGGAATAGTGTTCATGGAAAATTGAGGCCGTACAGGTATGTCATCGCTTACGAGAATTTTTTTTTTTTCCCCTTCTTATATTTAAAGGGTCAGATTTACTGAGTAACTCCACACGTACTTCGACTAATTCCGTTCCGGTCAAAAACATGCAATCCAAATGAAAAGCTGGAAAACAAACAAATTCTAAATAACAAATGGGTATTTGTTATTCAAAAAGCCTATTTTGACATTTATGGGGCGAGCGTTTGTTAGTTTCAACTTTGATCCGTTTTTGTGGTTTTGGATTAATGATTTAGATTGCAAAAAATATAAGATACTTTTATTGAACAGTATAAACATGGTCAAACCAAAAATACATATTTTTTTTTTTTTGAATAAAGTTCGAAATACTTTGATTATTGGAAGATAATCCACCTAATTTGGAGCTTTATTCAAAAAAATTTGAGTTTTGACCATAATTTTATACTGTTAGATTTTTTGGAAAAAACCAAAAATCTTGACGCGAAATTAACAAATGCAAAAAAAAAAAATAAAAACTTTGAAAAAAACCAAAAACCATAATCCACTTTTAAGCCAAACTTGAAAATATGTGTATATGCCGAATAAAGCCTATTTTGACATTTATGGGGCGAGCGCTGTTTTTTGGTGAGTAACTTTTGGATCCGTCTTCTTCCGTAGTCCAATCTCGAGTGTTTATCTCGACAATTAATTATTTAGATTGCAAAAAATATAAGATACTTTTATTGAATTTGGGGTATTAAAAATCGGAAAACCTAATGGGTACCGACCAAGTGTCCAAAAATGTACCAAGCATGCTCGGCTTCCCACTTTTGGGTCCCACACGAATGATCCGAACTTAAAAGATTATTCTTAGAACATTTTTTTGAGGGTCCCACAAAATTTTAAATCAATCGGACGATTATAAGTCTTGAACCAAAATCCACTAAGTTTCAAATTTTCTTAATATTGAGCGGTTGAATCACTTGTGGGGACCTCAAAAGTGGGTCCTAAGCATGCTTCGGTACATTTTCTAACACTTTAGTCGGTACATGTAGTCGTGTCCATTAAATTTTTTTGGACAGATGAGATGTGGCCTCTGCGGTCCAATAGTGTGGATGGATGAGAAGGCAGGTTCTAATGAAGGAGCTTTGAGTATATATTGTTGAATGAAAAATCTATTAATATAACACTTTGCACAACAATATACATTATGTTTTTATAACGACCTTGCCAACAATATATGTTATTTTGAATTCTTATCACTTTGTTTGGCGTTTAACCTTGACTTCCTGAAAGTCACCCATCCCCATTGCTCCAGGGTGCACGCTTAACAAATGAAAGTTATTAACGAAGTTTTAAACAGAAAAATTCCGCATGTTGACTTTAAAAAAGCCTTGTGTAAGTTAGGGCATTTTACTAATTCTCTTATATCATGACCTTCATTGCATCCACAAATGTAACGCCCCCAAAAAAAAAAATGGACAATTTCCGCCTTTTCCCCGATTTGATCTACAAGCCCACACCACATGACCCAAAAAATGTTATTAAAGTAGCGTAAAATTCATTTTGTTAAATAAAAAGTCAAGACCACTCGGGTAATCAACCAATGTGGGACTAAACTCCATCTACCCACAAACCTCCGGTATTACAATCTTCTCCCTTTTTAGGGATGCAACGTCCTCGTTGCATAGTCCCAAGAATATCCTGGTGTCCGTGGTGGCGAGCGCATCCTACCCACCACTTGGAATAAACCATTTCTACCATTTGTAACGCCCTTTTGTTCAAAGGTGATTTGATCTTGTCGTTAAAAATGCTTAAGTGGATGACTAAAATTAGCTAGGAAAGGTTTAAATTATATATCCAAGATAATTCATCTAAACAACCAATGTGAACTAAACACCATCTAACCCCAAACACAAATTTTATCACAATCTTCCCCCCTTAAGGATGCAACGTCCTGTTTGCATAGTCCCAACACCTCCCCTTTGTCCGTGGTGGCGAGCACATTCTCCCCACCTTATGATGCAATGTCCTCGTTGCATATTGGCTGAATATTTACCTTCCCAGGTATAACACTTAGTTTCTTTTAAAACTTAGATAAAGACTTTTTTTTTCCCACTTCAGGGATTCAAGAGGTGGCTTTAGCTTTGCAAATTCTAGAGGTGGCTTTTTTCTACCTCGTAGTCCTGCCGGGTTGTGCTTTTCGATTGGGTACATTGTAATTGAACAACTCCCGCCTACAAAACAAAATATTGTCGCTTTTGAGTCGTCCAAGCTCCTTGACTTCCCAAAAGTTTTTAGATGGGACATCCTTTTGATTGTTGATTGAAGTTTGACGCTTAATCATGTGAAGTTCCAAACGAATTTTTATTGACGCCCGCACGGTTTTAAAAAGCCCATGTAAGTTAGGATGGATATATTCTCTTTGTTTTCATCATGAAATCCATTCAGATCCAGGTAATGAATACTATGAGCTATCACATTTTGCTTTTCTCACTCATTGCAAGATGGTTTCCCCCACTCCTGGGGGAAAAATTACCAAAAAAAAAAAAAAAAAGTCTTTGTTTAAGAGCTAGTGTAAAAAATGAGTAAGTAATTATTTTAAAAGGAGCAACGAATTCATTGATTGGAATCTAAGTGAATGGATGTGGTTCATTTTCACGAAAATCATTTTTGTAAATTAAATAAAGGAGTGGGCCCTTTTGTTGTTGACTTGTCGTTAATGTGGTGGTTAAAATAGGGAAAATAATTTTCACTTTTATGTGCAATTTGCTCACTAAAAAACAACAAAGGGTTTGCAATTATAAAAAAATGAGTGTGAAAATTATTTTCCCTTCGAGTAATGATGAGGCTGCTCCGAACTTTTTAGTACCGATTACAATAATCATTATACTGTTATTATTAGGTAATTATTGAGGAGGTTTGAGATGCAAAATTAAAAGTGAGAGATGGGGGTCATTTTGGACCCTGTTGCCTTTAAACTAATCAATCATTTTTTTTTTAATAACTTAAGTGTTCGATCAGTTTACGCACATGTTGACTAATCATAGGTGATCAATTTTACCATCCACCATCCAACAATGGATAATCCAATTGAAATGGAAACAGATCAAACACTACTAATTCTATGATCAAACTATGTACATTTATCTTAAAAAAAATTGAACTGCTAGAATAATTTGATCATGTGGTCATCATTGATTGTCTTGGCCGGCTATTATTTTTATGTGTCATGTTCTTGAATGGTTGAAACAAAATAAACGGTTTTGATAAACTTATCAAGCGTATTCCGTTGCAACATTCATGTGCAATGTTATTGTCTAATGATGTCACGTAATTTCACTGAAGTTGAAAATATGATTCCACACGGAGCAAAAGATTATTCAGGTTTAAGATCCCCTTGGGGTATATGCGTTCATTCAAGTTTTGATTTCATATATGTACAAATAGGTGAAAAAAACTGCAATCTTGAAATATTTTCATTTCCACGAATCGACAAGAACAAATAGGAAAAATGCAATGACAATAACGCTCACGTAAATATTTTCCCCGTAGTTAGACTCTTCTGTTTAAAAGTCAGCTTGGTGTGTATTTGATGTGCATGAATAGTGTAACCATAACGTTATTATTTTGTTAGTCTGGCTAAACTTAACAAAAATGTCAAGATCTAATGCATGTTTCTCTTCACTTTGTGTGTGTGTGTGTTTTCCTTCTCTCTCTCTCTCTCTCTCTCTCTCTCTCGGGAGTGTTTGAGAGCCTCTGTTTTTTCACCTTTTGCATTTTGCATTTTGTTTTTTTGGCTTTTTGGTCAGAATGTATTCTTAAATTTGTAGAGGTTTTGCGAGATATGTGCAGAATGTGCAATAAGAATAGTGTTCGAGAGATATGCGCGTAATACATTCTATAAGTTTTTTTGCTAATCAAAATATAGAAAATGAAAAATAAAAAGTCAAAAAGGTCTCATCACCTTGCTTTTGACTTTTTCTCTCTAATGTACAAAAACAAAAACCCATTTTCTCGGAACTCATTTTGGGTTCACCTAGCCACACAGCTAGAAGTGAAAAAATGGAAACGTGAAATGGGATAAGGAGGTATATCCAAACACCCCCTTATATATAATTGGGAAAGGTAAGTGTGCCAATGAAGATATATAACTCGATAAAATGTATATTTTGATATTCTTATTTTTAACCTAGACTGTTGGCGTAAAAAACAAGATTTCGACTACATATTTTATCCAAGTGGGGATTAAAAATACTGTAACAAATTTGATTATTCAATCAAGGTTGGTGAGAGGGAAATAAAATAAAAGAACCTGATTTTCTCTAATACAATAATGGATTTGGGGGAAGTGCTGTGCACTTTTCTCCTCACTAATGGTGCTTTTTTGCATGATTGGTCCGTCTTTGTCTTTCTCACCATCCGAAATTGTGTTTTGGAATGATCTAGATGTTTTAAAATTTTTAATTTAATTTTGATTTATTTTTATTGATAAAAATCAAAAAAAATATAGCATGGATCATCCAAAAAATCGGATGGTAAACAGTATGGAAATGTTTGAGTGCACATCACGGTTCAAAGCACCTAGGTCAACATCACCCACCCCTTGTCCTACAATAATGCCTCGTGGTGGAGGAGTTGAAAGTGGACCTGTTCAACGTAAACAGACAAAATTCGGTTTATTGGAAGATGTTGATCTTTGCAAATATATATATATATATCCCTAGTATATATATATGGGGAAATTTGTTCTTTCTCAGTTTTTTTTTTTTGGGAGGGTCAGTACATTTTTATAAAATGCGGATTTTACAAATTGCCTCTTTTTTTCTATTTGATTAATAAAAAAATCCAAATGGTCGGGATTTCAAAACCATGGATGTGTTTAAAATGTGTTTTCAAGGGCCATATGCGAAGATTCGGCAAAAAAAAGACTAAATGGCTTCAAATGCAGTTTTCATGAAATATTTATCCTACGGTTTGTTATGAAAACTGCTCGGATGAAGCCCTTCTGTCATTTTTTTGCAATGGAATTAGTCCAAAATAAAAACGTTTCTTTCGCGTAAAGGCCCTTTTTCTTCACATTTTAAACACATCCAATTGGCAGCCTTATTCATTCCATTTGGCCGGAAAACAGACAAAGAGGGAGGTCCGCATTTTATTAAAATGTGGAGTCCTGAACCGGATCTCTCAATATATATATATATATATATATATATATATATATATATATATATCATGACATATTTTACATTAGAAAAGGTGGTATTTCAACAAGAATGACCAATTATTGTGGTAATTAATTATAAACAGGCCATAACTATATTGTTTTAGTTTTATTACTTTTACTGTTTTAAAGTAAAGCGCATCTACAGGTACAGAACTTTACAAAAAAATTAACATAAACGAAAAATAATGTGAAGAGTTAATTTTCAATTTTCATATCACTTTTACCTTTTTTGGTGAAATCTCCATGAATATATGCTTGATTTAAATACCCTACCGTCTAAGGATTTTCAACGAGTTTTTCTTAAAGTAACATATGAGTTTCGGGGAAGTAGAATAAATATTTTTCTTGATTTTCATGACAATTTTCTCCTCAATTAATGGACTCTAAGTAGATTTTCCTAGTACAACCATGCATGATAATGTAAAGAAATAGGCTAATACTCCCTCCGTCCCAAAATGTTTCTCCAAAATCACTATTCACACCTCTCGGAAAATCATCTATTTTTTAATTTATAATACTTTTTACGATTCTAAAAATTTTGTTTGATAAAAATAAGAAAAATCTATCAAACAAGATTCATATTGCATATATAATTTATTATAGTTTAAAAAATATAAATGCTTTTTTTTTAGAGGTGTGAATAGTGATTTTGACAAACATTTTGGGGCGAGGGAGTATTTGACAGATGAAATGTTTGAGTTTGAATACAAGTGATCAGTGGAATGTTAGTTTTGACCCTCTTTAAGGCATTGACTGGTAGAAAATAGTTTCCTTCATAATCAATTAAATGTCAAATGTTTGGTTTGCCATGTGTGATATTGTGTGCAGAGCAAGTTTTGTGGGGGAAGAGAGAAAAAAAAAAAAGAACAGAGAGAGAAAAAGATGACTCAAGAGCTAGAGTGAAAGATAAGTTTAAATAGTAATGAAATGACCCATTCTGAATATTTAAAAACAAATTTTTAAATCAAAAACTACTTCATTCCATTAAAAAAACTAACAAAAAAAACTCCAAAAAAAACTCCACAAATTTTTAAATCAAAAACTACTTCATTCCATTAAAAAACTCCACAAAAAACCAACAAAAAAACCACTTCATTCCACTAACCTAAAAAAACCCCAAACCACTATACCATGTAAAATTACGAATCTACCCTCTCTTTAAACCCCTTATCCCTTAGCTAGTGTGCCGTGGCTTTCAAAAAAAAAACCTACTGTAGCATTCATTGTAGAACTTGTCTGTTAGCAGTACAATGGATTGTTCTTTTCTTTCTTTCTTTTTTTTTTTTTTCGATCAGGGTACAGTACGTTGTGAAAAATTGAAATTTGGAATTACAAAATTCTTTTTGCTTTACAAATTCTGTTAGCATGGATGATTTTTTCTATTTGATAAAATAATAAAAAAAAATCTTCTAACACATTCCTATTAGCTAGTGTGCCGTGGCTTTCAAAAAAGGGAGCAAAAGTTGTTTGGGTACAAGGGTAGATTGGTAACACAACTCAAAAAACCAAAAAACTAAAAAAACTACTTTAGTGGAACAAGTGAGTTTTTGAAAAACTAAAGATCAAAAAAACCAAAAAACTAAAAAACTACTTAGTGGAACATGGCCAGTGTTTTTAGATGGGGAGAAAATTGGGTTGTATTGCAATTGGAAAAGAGTAATGCTATGTGCAAGGAAGTTTAAATCTGAAGTTTACATCAAAAATCAAAACAAATGAGAAACGTAAGTCGTGTTTCATTTGACAAACACTTTTTTAAAAAGCCCATCACATTTTTAGAAAATGTATGTTCAATGTAAAATTTATTTCGCGCGCACAAAATGTGAGCGCTTTTTTAAAAAAATGTTTAAAACACGACTTCACATTGTTAATACTCACATTACTCATATCTCATGATATATAATTCATGCTTAATAAACTAAACTTTCTTGCATAACATTACTCGATTGGAAAATTACCAGAAGGCTGGTAAGTATTTGGAAGCCTGAAAATGAATTTTCTTGGACAACAAGCATATCTCTAGCTAATTTTTAACTAATACATGGAATTAGTGTTTTGACTATGTGGAAATCTGAATTAAATAAGTATATGACTAATCCACTAACTTCAAAAAAATTAGAAAATGGACCACATACCCACCATGGATGGCTGGGATAAAAAGTCTCATTTTTAGTTCATAAAAGATAAGACTCACCACACACTTCAGGGAAAAAATTTTGTTCTTTAGATTTTCTTGGTTAGGGCGAGTCTTTCGACTTTAACGGAGTTGTCTAAAATTACTTTCTAAACCCAATTAACTCTCATATTTGGCGTTGGTCAGTTGTGTCAGGTGGCGATTCAAAAAATTATCGTGATTTCCGACTAATTTCTGGGGCAAACCGTGATTTGTGAGATTTCTGGAATCCACTTTCATCTTTATATGGCGGGGTTGGTCAGATCATCAAAATGCAAATGGGTTCTTTTGTTGGGCCTTCCTTGAACCTTCCAAAGCTCTCGAGATTTGGGTCGTCCAAATTTGGGACCGATTAGTGGCTTTGAGCTTTGGACACACCTTTAAAATTATTAAAAAAAAAAAAAGACTCACCACGGAGTGATTTGCTCGATGGGTAAAGAACTTGGAGTTTTTAATTGTTTAATGGAATTAAAAATTAACTTTCATAGCTGTAGCACCACGTGGTGAGACTTTTATTAACCTTAGTTCTGGTCCCGACATGTGCTATGTGGAATGACGTATCTGCATATTCATTTTAATAGTAAAAAATAGGAAACAAAAATAAAGATTATAATCGTAACGATGTAAGTACTGTTTATGCATTTTTAATTTAAAGACATTGCCAGACTTAACGACATGCGGGCAAGTTAATTGGCAGCCTTAGACCTTCATACAATTTTGATGAAAAATAGGGGTCCGTTTTAGTCATAGGTTGTATATTGCGACCGAAAATAGTTTTAATTTTGTTTATACCTCAATCAATTTAGTTTTTACTTTAAAAAGCCTTAGTTAATATTGTTTTCATTATTTGTTAACCTAAGGTAAATGATTTTACCGGACTTTGTTCAAACAAATGTAATAGAAAATTTTAGAATTTCAATGATAAAAGAGTCTTTAGAGCTTTCATTTTTAGTTACTCCTTTTGGGTTAAAAACTTTCAATGTTTGAAAAAATGATAAACCGTCTTTTTTATTCGAATGATAAAAGAGAACAACATTATTCTTAAAACATTTTTCCGAGGGTTCCAACCCTCCAAAAATCAGCTCAATCGGAAATTTGAACCAAAACTTTTAATTTGAAACGGTGAGATTTTGGTTCAAGCACTTCTAACCGTCCGATTGAGCTGATTTTTGGAGGGCCCCTCGGAAAAATGTTTTAAGAATAATGAATAATTTTTGAGACTGACAAAATGGAAAATCTTGATTTCCGACTAATGGGCTCTGTCCCCTTGGAAATGCAATGGATGATGCTATCAACGCACAAAATTATTTCGGATCCGTGGATTGGAATAAAGCGCCAATTTTTATTTTAAAAGAAGAAGTTGTCAAAGTGCGGAAAAATTGCCCAAGCAAAAACAATGGTTAAGATCGAACTAATGATAGCTTTTGGTGCAACAAAAGGGTGAGCATAAACTTCTATACAAGGACATTTTGGATCCTTTTTGGGAATTTCTTTTTTGAAAGATAAATATAATTTGAAGAGTGCAACAAAATATAATAAGAATAATCAAATTGAGAAAAAGTCATGTGGTTGCAATAGTCTACCCTTTTTTTTTTTTCAATTTTAATATTTTCATCTGCAATACCCTAATAGATAGTAGTATAATTTTTTTTACTGACAAAATGCCACCCACTAATAAATCTGGCATTGGGCCATTTTTAACAAGAAAGATGTAAGCAGGGGATATCATTACAAACCAAAACCACATGAGAGAGGAGGATCCGGCGATTCTTAAACTTCCGTGTTTGTGTTCGGTGTTGCAGTATAACATGTAGTGCGGTATAGAGTTCCAATCCCGGTTTGACTTTTGAAATCAATCGATTTCAATTTTGTCTTTTTGCACATCTTATGTAATGGAATCAGGTTCGGATCGTTTTAGAGTTTCATCAAGATCCAAAAGATCAACGGATGTTTAGTTCACTTGGAGGTTAATTATGATGTAGTTTATTTCCTTTTATTTTTTCTAGGATTCCCGGGATTCGGAGAAGAGACAAAAGTTGAAGGAACATGTTGATTGTCCGTGTGTACATTGGAGTTGTACCCTCTCTATCATTATGATCCAAAAGTTCCCCTTTCTTTCTCAGTTACCACACTTTATTGCAAAACAATTATCTTTTCATTATTCCTTTTCAATATTTTCTGAGGCTGTAGTTTGAAGATTGTCAGCAGATTCCCTGATCACAAAGCACATTCCAATTGAATATTGATCACTTGTTCAATAGACACAAGGGGCAAAATGTGCAGATTGCACCAGTTGGGCCAAGTTCTTGTTCCTATGTGATTTAGTGCAGGAGATGCAGTGATGCTCTTGGCTCCGTATTTACCCTTTTGGGACAAAATTACCCCTCCCATTTAAGGGAAATAATAATGCAAAGCTGGATCGTAGCCCATGTAAAACTCATTTACCTAAAGGTAAGTGTGTTTCAAAATTGTGTCAATCGACATCGTCTCGCTTTGATGCCTCACATAGTGGTTAGGATCAAGGCTGGGTTAGCTTTAGGTTTGTTCACTTTCTAGTCGCAATTTGGTTAGCCAAAATAAACGGTTTTTGTTAGGTCAAGTCATCAATTGGGTTAGGTTAGAAAGGTCAAGTCTAGAACACACATCAAATAGTGCAGTGAACAAATACTGTCATAAATTACAATTAGCAAGTCCACTTTAGTCAATTGTATCAATCTTCACTGTTATCGCACTAAGCGTGATCATATTAACCTGCTACCTAAATAACCCATTATAGTATTGTGGCCATATATTTGAGTAAGTATGATGATCATCATAAATGGAATGTAAAATCAATTTGTATGGTAAGTAAAATTGCATTTTTTGGCGAAAAATCGGGAAAAATTTTGTTCTTAGAAAATTCACCTTACTTTTTTTTGAGTAGTTAATGATCTAACGGTTGAGATTTATCTATTTGCCAATCTAATGGTCCATGATCTTGCCTCACCCTTTTTCTACCAATAATATGCTAGAATATGGCACCCGATTCCTATCTTACAAGAAAAACAAAAATTAGAGTAGGTTTTTCGATGAAACATTCTAGAATATGTAACAAAAATGTGCTGTACTATTAGTTTGATCGCTCAGTGCTTTTCTCTTGGGTTTGAGGTTTTGAGTTAAAGGGTGACAATTTCACCAAATATGAACTTTGGTCCTACTTGTACTACTTTTGTCCTACGTAATCTTCCTTTTCCTGAAGACAAATGCATGTGACTCGATCCAATGCCTGATGTTTGATCATGGCTGGTAGTAGCACATTAGGTGCTAGCATGGATTTGTGACTGGAAAAAACTAACCTCAGGCACATATCTAGCAGTTTCAGTAGCATCTCTAGAAATCATTCTGACTTCTGAGGCCACCAATTTCTTTCCTTTTTACAATGGCTGGAAAGATGATTAACATCTCCAAGGGTTAATGGGTTTTCTATCCACACAATTGACTAAGATTCGATTCTTTGAGTTAGCCATGCAAGATTCTTGTGAATTCTTTTGAGTCTGCGCGTAAATGGCCTACCTTTGGCCGGACCGTGGAGGGGAGTAGTCGAGGTATGCTTAAGCTGCTAGCAAACCAAAAAAAAAAGAGGGACAATTAACTGGACATCAATATATCCTTTCTTATTGCAAGTGTCTTTTACTGCATTCGAAGATTTTTTTGGTGGCGATATTATGGATATTATAATTCCTATCATAGGAATAGAAAAGTCAACATAATTAGCTAAAGACAAACAAAGTTGCAATTTGGAAGAAAATTTAGGATGCCTTTTAGGCTATGTTTGTTTCATTGGAGAATACAATTTGTAATAGTATTTTGATTTTCAATGGTCCAAGAGTGATTTTGACAAGACACCCGTTTTGTCTTCACATAACCTAAGGCCACGTGATTTTGAGGTAGTTATTTGAAGATATTAGAAGACTGGCATGTGAATAGGTGTGAGTTTGGGTTTGTTAGACGTAGTGCTAATGGTGTAACTCATTGTTTGGCAAGTAGAGGGTTTCGGAGGATTAGGCTTTTTCACTTAGGAACCCTTTTTATCTGTTTGGCTATTCAATCCTTTATGCAAGGATGGATACATTAGTTGATTTTTTGGCATTGTTTTCTTGTTTATGAATGAAATTGTCTATCCTTTTGAAAAAAAGAGAGAAAAACCCATTGTTCAAAAAATTGGTCAAGTTGGCAGACTAGTCGGCAAAAAGTCAATGCAATCGGAGGTTCCCCGACTTCTGATCGAAACCCGACCTTGGGAAAAAAAGTCGGGGATTAGTCAGCCAAAGGTCACTAGTCAGCCGACCGACCTGGAACCGACTAACGTCTTTTAGAACCTTGAAAAAAACCTAAGGTCAAAGTGTCCACTTTGTAAATCAAAGTGCTCTACTACTCCCATTTAAATCTTCCCTTTTAATAGGATACTCCCTCCATCCATATCTCCCTATATCCTCTCTTATATCTCTTTCCCTTTCAAAACATATCATTCTTTCTCTTTCCCTATATCCTCTCTTATATCTCTTATACTGTATCTCTTTCCCTTTCAACCATAACTTTGTTATTTGGGCTCAGCCCAACTATACTCGGGCCCAATGTAATACGTGTTCTGCTTCAACTTTCTACATAATTCCGGTCTCTCTCTCTCTGGTAGAGTCGGACTGTTGAAGAAGAGGAACAAAAACCCAGCTCCCAGTCTCCCATCTGTTGGTTGTTCATTGAGGTATACTTGTTTCTTTTCCTGATTTGGGTATTGTTTAATTCCCTTGTTGTTTCTTGCTCCGTTCCTTTTGTAGAATGCCCATTTGCATACGTTCCTTGCAATTTCCATTCATTAAATGAATGCGGCGTAAGTGCCGCTCACCTATCATTTTTAGGGTGATAATTGGGGACTTCAGGCGGATGCATGAGCTTGAGGATATGCCTTGTTGTCACTTGTCCCATTTAACATGTTTTGTAGAATTGTTAAGCTTTGTGCGCGCGCATGTTTTGGTAAAGCAGAGATAATGCGTGGAAGTTGTTTGAGATTTTGATCTTTGAACTTGGACTTGGGGTACTTGTTTTGTGGTGTTATACAGGACAGCCAATGTTGTTGGCTAGTGTCTCCCTGTCCTTTTTGAATCAAGTCTTGACAGATTGTAGAGCGTTGAGGGACTTTTGTTTTGACATTTTAACATAAGCATCATGAGTCCTGATCCTTATTGAATTTGTACTGTGAGAGCTGTGCCTATTATTTTCAAATAGAGCATATTTTGGCACATGGACCTTCTTCCGCTTAGGCGACTGCACATAGTAATCGTGAGTGGTTCCAATTGGGTCACTTTGTCCCTCAAAATTTTGATGGTTCTTAGATTTTCAGATTGAAAGATTTTGACCAACCGGCAACCTACGTTGGTTGTGCCCAGAAATGAGGTGTAGCCTGATGTTTTCGACATCCTTTTCTTTCAATTCTTAGTTGGGTTTAATTGAAAACTTTTAGTATAACAATGTTTAAATATCTTACCCTTTACAGATTTGAGAGGAAATTGTACAGTTGGTGCTGCTGTGAGAGGACTTCTTTGTAGTTGAGATAGCAACAGCTTGAGTGAATGCATGAAAACTAAAGCGCAAATGATAAGTATATGAACAGTCATTCAATGCCTTTGGGGCGTTCACTTTTTACCAAATAAAGCGGATGCCTTGGTTAGGCAATTTTTTCCACTTGTATGTGAAGTTTGTGGAAATTATTGTTGCTATTTTTTCTTATTTGTTATTTCTAATTCTCTTTTGACTAATCCTTGGATCTCTTTGCGAACAGAGGAAGAAAGAGAGGTACTGAACTTATTCTACAACAATGCTGGAAGAAGAAGTGAATAGATGTCAGATTCAGGAATGGTACCCGAAATTCAAATCCGTCTCTATAAAAACCTTGATTCATGAACTTCCAGAATCCTTCGTTCAGTACCTTCTTGATGATTCTGGGCCCTTCCTTCTTCCTCTTTCTATCTCAAATGAAGATGCCCTACCCAATAGAATCCATAAACCCGAAGAAGAAGAAGATTATGAAGTATCAGAAGGATCTGGCGATGAATCAGAACAAACTTCTCCACCACCTTCATTCCCGGAACTTGAACTTCAGATCAAGGAATCAATTGAGACCCTTGGGGGTGCTGTTTTCCCTAAGCTGAACTGGAGTTCACCTAAAGACTCAGCTTGGATCAGCTCCACTGGGACCCTCAAGTGCACCTCTTTCAGTGAAATTGCACTTCTGCTACGAGCGTCAGATTCACTCATCCATGATCTTTGTCATGCATATGATTCATGCATTGATAAAACTTCATCCAGACCCTCAAATTTCTTCCTCGCCCTTCGAAAGTGGGCCCCTTCCCTCCGCCCAGAGATGGAATTTCGTTGCTTTGTGCGCTGTCAAAACCTCATTGGCATTTCCCAACGTGAGGTCACTGGATTTTATCCTTATATTATTGAGCGGAAGAAGGAGCTAGAAATGGCAATTCAGGAGTTTTTTATGGATGAAGTGAGGCTGAAATTTGGTTTGGAAAATTACACCTTTGATGTTTATGTCAGAAAGGACGGTCGGGTTAAGCTTTTGGATTTTAACCCGTGGGGTGCATTTACACTTCCATTGTTGTTTACTTGGGAGGAATTGAGGACCGATATTGAAGATGGAAATATGTTAGAGTTTAGGATAGTAGAGAGTCAATGTGGTGTACGGCCAGGATTAAAAACTGCAGTTCCTTATGATTATTTGGATACCAGCAGCGGGAGTGGTTGGGATCAGTTCCTGAGGAATGCTGACCAAGAGTTGCGGCAACAGACTCAGTCGTCTGATGGGTGATTAAGAGCTTTGTTGTTTCATTCTTGTGATTTTATACATCTTTCCAACAAGTTGGTAAATTTTGTTTTAGGCATCGGTCCACTTTTTTATTGTCCGAGACCCTTCTATTACTGTAATCTTTTATTGGGCTTGTAATCGTTGACTTATATATTTATGACAATCCTTTCTTTGCTTTCTTGATCCAAATTTCCCAGCAGCCCTTGCCCTTTCCGAAGATGCATCCGACAAAGGTTCATGACAGCTTATTGTGGTTGTCATAATCGCGTTGCTGTTATTGTTTTTTTTTTTCTTGTCTCTAGGTGAAATATTTGATGTTTAGGATTAACGAAGGCTCGATTTCAATGATTTACATATGTTGCATACAGGCATGTGAACTGTGATGGGAAAAAGGGTATTGGGGAAACTAAGCAGCAGATGTGAATGCAAGGAACTTGTGCGAATTATGATTGTCCCTGCAATCTCTCTGTTTCATTTTGTTTCATCTTCTCTTCTTTTCTTTCTTTTTACACAATCGGTAGGAGGGGAATAGAGGATGGGGGAGCTTCGACCGATTACATTTAGATGCAACCATAGCCACTGAGTCAACCTGTCTTTCATACAAAATCGGTGCTTTAGATTTTAGGTGGTGGGAAGGCGAAAATTACATTCCTTGATAAGCTTGGGTATTAAACCTCGTATTTGGTCAAGAAAGGGAAAAAATGTCCAAAATATATAAACCTTTTATATAGCCCGATATACTTGATAAAGTTGGAATGGTTTTTTTTTTTCCCCATCTTTTTTGGCCAGCATCTCTCCCCAAATTAAATCAGTTTGTGCTATCATTTCTTTGTCGAATTCTTGCGTGTCTTCGCTATTAACTTGCAATTTATAGTTGGATACATTTCTCTAGCTTTGCCTGATGCATTACTATTATTTATGACCTCCTGCGAAGCTCATAGTTGATATAGAACATTGCATGACATGGAATCGCTATAGTCCGAAGAATCGAATTGTAGTCAGCTGGATCAAGGAAAATCCGTATGGTGCTCATCTTATTGTCACGGGAAGTATTGAGAATCAGAAGCTTAATGAAGATTTTTTTTGTAAATGCTCAAAAACTTGGCACCCTCTCTTTTTACGAGAACTAGAGGCTAGATTAGACTGCAGTTTGTTATTGAACTGGAATCATAAGAAATTTGGTGAGGAAAGGGTATAGACCAGCCGAGAAGCATAACTTGATCTTGTTTGCCAGCAAAATGCGTGCCCACCTTGCAAGCGACGATGGCAATGGAAGTTCTCAGCTGGTATATCAACAAAACCCATTGCAGAAGCAGTAATAAAATGGAGTAATTCACAACAATTATGCAAATACTTCTTGAAATGAAGCCACTTCCACTGAATTCTTCAGATGAAACTCCAACCTAGTTATACAAGTATGTTTACAGTAAACCACATAAACATGATATTTTATGTTACACAATACTACGCCTGCAAAGCAGTGCCTGCTCCCCAATCTGATAAGTAGAATCCAAAGAAGGAGAGAAAAGTGAAGCGAAACAGCTTTAAATAAAGGAAATGAGAAAGGAGTATTGGAACCAATGTCATCTTTACTAATGCAACCTTGTCAACTCTTCCACTCTCTTCATAAGCTCCTCCACGGGAACACCCATTGCCTTGGAAATCTCTTCGCTGCGGGCCCGCCCAAGGTCAAGGAATGACTCGATGAGATCTCCGTCCAAGAAATTCTTAGCGTCCGATGTTTTCTTCTCATTGTAAAACGACCTCCACTGTTCGTGACTCAACCCTCCGACGCCCTTTATCACTTTCCTCAAGTTGGACTGTAACTTCTCAAAGAATACGTACTGATCATGAGGGAGAGAGGCAATTACCCCAATAACCCCGTTAACTGTACCAAATATTACAGTAGGGATCTGGCCCACGTCAGAATCCGGAAGGCGCATGACAAGAGAGCCGTGTCTGAAGCGGTTGACGAATTCTCCAAGGTGGTACTCGCCGACCACCTCGAGGCGGCCACGCTCCTCGTCGGTGGTTCCCTCACTGTTCTTTCTGACGGTGAAGAGGTTGAAGTTATTCTCGCCGCCGAGGTAAATGTCGTCGTCGAGAATTTCGACTGCCGACATCCAATTTGCGTTGTAATCTCGTGCTCTTTCCTCAATAGCACCTTCCTCATGCTGAACACACCACCATGTCAAAGAGTATTAGAAGGAACCTTAACGCTATGTTCAGAACCCGTACAAAGAAAAATAAAAGAAGAGAATAACTAGGAAAGAGAAATCATAGAGAGTTGAACATGCTGGGCGTATATTTTGTGTTTCTTTCTGTTCTCCTTTCTGTAGGTTCCGACTAAGGGAAGGAGGGAAAATAATTATTTTCCGTTCCTTTTCATTTCTCTTCACAGTTTCCAAACGAAAGGCGAGTAACAACACAAAAAATTGTCCTTTTCTTGTGGCACATCTAAATCACCTAGTGGACGAGAAATACACACTTTGGAGGAGGGGTGGGAATTTATGACACGACACGATAACATGTCCCGAACACGACACGAAGTTAGCGGGTTAGTCACACGAAACATGTATATGACACGACCCGAGAACACGATTAGTAAACAGGTCGGGTTCGGGTTCAACCCGCATAACCCAAGAATGACACGAATTAACCTGTTTGTCTATTTTGTTGACACGGTAACCCAAGAAGGATGCGAATTAACCTGCATTACCCGAGAATTAACCAAAATTAACCTGCATAACCCGAGAATGAAATGAATTAATCGTGCCAATTCGTGTCGTGTTCAGGGCAAATTTGGCTAAAATAGGTCGTTTCCAAGTTAATTGTGTCAATCCGTGTCGTGTTTGATTGACACAATTAACAGCAGATCGGATTAGGGTTCATTCTTTTTTTTTTGACACGATTAGTTAAGCAGGTCATTTACACAAACCCGATTTGACACGAACCCGATTCGACACGACGCGACGCCCAGCCTTACTTTGGAGAGCCAATTGGGACTATATTTGGATGGCCAGATTCAAAGAAGCAATGGAATTCATTACCAGAAAATCTTAGTATCACAAAATTCCAGAGTCCATGCCACTAAATTGTTTTGGTTTGGTTGGGATTTTCCTATGGAGATTATTTTTTGTTAAATACTCTGGACTCGCACACTTTTCTTTACTTTTAAACAGTTCACACAATTCTCCAGGAACGTGAGATTCCATTCAGAGAAATCTGGTACCCCGAATCAACTTCCCAATTGCCCTTGAGGTTCTTGCCATCCAAACCAGACAAAAAAGAGATTCATACAGTAAACCAGTTTGAACATCATACCTTGTAGATCAACAAGGAGATGGATTTCATTAGATCACCGACGACAATGAAATCTCCACGAGTTTGAACATAAAGGGCAAGTATGTGTCCATGATGTCCACATTCCGATTGTAATTCTCGGGTACCATCGTCCCGGAGCATCCACTTGTACAACTGAATCTTTTGATTGATAGCAGCAAGCAGCTTTCCATTGAAGGCATTAAGCGAATAAACAGCCCCTTTAGTTTCCTTCTCCGTAATAAGCATTAGCTTTTGATCTTCAACTGCGAATACAAGAATCCGGCCCTATTGTAGAAAAAGGAAAAAACAAACAAACAGGTAAAGTCCCGTAGAGCACAAGTAAAGCTGAATAAGGTTAAGAAAACTTTTAGAAGCACAGCCCCATCTCACTCAAAACAACTGTCTGAGAGAAGCGTCCATGGACAAGGTTCAGCCTGCCAAATTGTGTACAGACTACAGTGCAAAAATATTCCTCAATGTGCTTCTTTTGACTTATTAATTGAGCAGGCCACACTTAACCCCATCTCCTAATTTCTGAAAGTAGTATTTCCATTCCACTTCAACAATTATAATTGTTTTGTAGAAAGGAAACAATTTTGGGTCCAATAGCAGACACCATTTGACTTGTGCCACTCAGATTTTTAAGAAAAAAAAATAGTACAACAATCCTATTTTGCGAAGGATGTTATTTCTGACAACTCCTAGAATTTGTTTAAGAGTTGTGATTATAAAAAGACTGAATCTTCGCTAAATAATTTATCTTTCCAGTTGCAAATAAAGGTTTGTTTGTAGATCAATGACTTATCGAAAGCGAAATATAAGCAAAACAAAAACTTCAAAAATTGATCAGATTGAAACTAAATTTGGGAAGCGAATTACCATAAAGCGCATGAAATATTACCTTGGATGGCTCATTTTCCTCAGGCATTACATAAGCTGTCCCCACACAATAATACACATTACCATCATCAGAAAAGGAGCAACTAAGTATGGAGCAAGCATACTCGTATTGGTCAAGCCCGTGAGTTGAGATGAACTCAAAGGTTTGGTCATCTAGCAAACGAATAAAGTGTGTTTCAGCCTCTTCTGCACTTGATTGGTTATACTTCAAACTACAAATTGCAAAGGTCCTGGTCTGCTCCTGATGACATATACGGCGTGCATGCTCCCCAAGGGGGATGGTGCGGATATGAAGTTTTTGGATGTCATCAATGGTGCCAATTGTGAGCTCTTCTTCTTTAGCAATTGCAAGACTGTGGACAGGAAAATGGACGCTCATTAGAAGATGTTACTATGGAAAAGAAAAAACTTAAAAAAAAAGGCTCTCTACCACAACTGTATATAAGCAAAATAGGCCAGGTAAAGATTGAGACAATATGCGCAGCAGTTGGGGAAAGAGGAAGATTAATGCAGTATAGATAGCATCTCCAATGTGGTCCAAAACATTCCTAGTGAGGTTGCTAAACTAATTTAGAAAGTCTGTTTTCTACTCCAAAAGGCTTCACTCCTAAATCTAGCAATCTAATTAGGAGCCAAGAGTTAAGGAGAGATGGGGACAGAGGAAGAGAGAGTGGATTATAAATTTACTTTTTATGTATTTTTATTTATCTTCATACAACATTTTAGCTATTCCATTGGTGCACACCATTCACTCCTAAATTAGTAATCTTTAGCACCTAAAACTGGGTCCCACTTGCATTCCATCTTAGGACTCTTTTGAGAAGCCATTTTTAGGGAGTGCATTGGAAATGCTCTAAGAGAAAGGAAGGTTTCTTCATTTTGCAATCAAATGATAGCAATACCTAGTCAAACAACAGGGCTAAAGAATTATTTTGATATTTTTATCCCATCTTTCCTTTTCCTTTGCCTTCCAAACATGGCATAACAGCATTTTCTTTCCTCCACTGGTAGAAGGTCAAAGCAAAAGAAAAGATCAAAAGCTGAATTTCTCAATATATTTATAGGCTTCAATCCCAATAAGAGTAAATGCAATGGTTACCTGTCTGGGAAAGCAGCAGAATTGAAAGGGCACATGTGACTGACTTCTTTCAGATTCACGTTGCTGTAAAGCAACTTCTTGTTACTGCTGTAAATGACGGTGGGCCTATCTGATGCAGCGAAGACGTGTGTAGTATTCTTTGATGAGAAAGTGCGGAGTGTTATAGGCTGGGTCCCAAGGGACACCTTTTTCCTATCTGTTAACTCCCCAGTGCTCATGTTCAATAGAAAGTTCAAGAGATGACCATCCCCAAGTGCACATAGCAAATAAGATATCTGAAAGGAACAAACACCAAAAAAATGATACGAGGGAGGCATGAACCAACGATGAAGTATCAAATCTACTTTTTTAAGGCAAGCACAATCTGATGAAAATGGCACAGATGCAGTCCCAATCTTGGCCTATTTTGTCATGCTTAAGGACAAGG
The DNA here is from genome assembly GCA_016920895.1 of Vaccinium myrtillus. NCBI lineage: Eukaryota > Viridiplantae > Streptophyta > Magnoliopsida > Ericales > Ericaceae > Vaccinium > Vaccinium myrtillus. The sequence continues at coordinate 13,356,130 of CM029275.1, read as the reverse complement.
TAGGTATACCATTCTCATGGTTCAAACTATAGCCACGAAGATCAAAGACCCAAGAGCAGTGATCCTATGACAGAATACCAATTCTAGGACACGTGCCTTATCGTAAATTGCAGCTGGTAGAAAATACTGAATCTATTGTAAAATGTCTTAGATTCCATACTGCAAACAAACTACATGCAGAGTAAGATGAATAGAAAACACGAGACTGGGAATTCTGAAAACTTAAATCACATACATACCCCTTCAAACGAACATAAAAGAACAGAGCGCGGAATTATCTCTCCCCCCAAATTTTCCTTCGTAACGCGGTTCAGGTCAGGAATAGAAAATATTATAACACTTATATCGGTCCACATTCCAACAGCAGCAAGCTGACTATAGTTGGGATTTTCACCAATGGGATTAATATCAAGGCATGAGACCTCATACTCCAGTTGTGCGTGTTTCACTTCAGTCACTATCCCATCACCAATTTCTAGGTAAACTAAATGGCCACCACCAGTAGCCAACAAAACCTGTCAGTAGTACAATGAAGGGTCGATCAGTTATCTTGTAATAACCTCAGCATAGAGAATTGAGAGAAAACATTGAAGATAACATGAAAAAATAACAATACATAGAAAATGACTCATTATTGAGAGAACTATCACAGACTCATGACTCATTATTGAGAGAACTATCACAGACTCATGACTCATTATTGAGAGAACTATCACAGACTCATGCTCTTGAAAACATTGAACAAGCCCTGCAAATCAGATATCCCTTGACTTCCAACCCCATGCTTATACCTAATGTAGATCTAAAGTAGTGAATGTAGTATGGCCAGTTATCATACATTCATTGTTTATTTTATGAATGGTACATTCCTAAGGCCTTAGAACAGGCTTTCACAAGAAGAAGCACCTCTCCTGTTAGATACAAACAAAAGGAGCCCCATTTCCAATCAAGTTAACAAAGAAGGCTGGCTATGAAGTGAATACTTGAAGATGGAACACATTTCGAATGGAGAGACCATATGAGAGGGGTGGAAAAAGAAACTGCAGCTACCTCATTCTTTTGGAATGGAAGATGTAACTTCCAAGACAAAGTTGGGCCTGTGATAAAAATGGAAAATGAATGGGGGAGCGATGGTGGCAGAGTGTCACAGGATTAATGGGGAGACGTGTGGTGGGAGATAACGCTTCGGAGGGAGGTACAAGATTGTGGGAGTTGGAGGAACTGCTGGCCCTTTTGGGGTAAGTATACGAGATGAGGGAGTTGAGCGTGGAGGAGGATCATTTGAGGTGGGAGCCCAACTACAAATGCATCTTTTTGGGTGAAATATTTTTAAGAAGGTTTGGCTCAACAAAAAAATACTTAATTTTCCTGGAGAGCCATTTGGGGCAATCATGCTTCAATTCTATGGCATCTCATCTTTTTTTTCTATCTTCAATAAAATTTCTCTTGCCGGCAGAACAGTCAAGACCATCTAACTTAGGAAGCACAAGAATATGATTATTTTATGGTGTCTATCACCCTAAAAATGAAAATTAGATGAATCCGACACTTAGATATGTACACCCCACAATAGTACTCAGAGAGTCGAGACCATGTAACAAATGAAGCACAAGAGACCAACACCATCCAATGAAGTATATCCACAAAGTCATATATGAAGAAAGGAGACATAGGCGAACCTGGGTGGCATTAGCAGTAGCAACATTGATCGAAAAGCCCGATGGAGCCTTCCATTCATGTCGCAGCTCTCTAGAGATGGAACTAACCAGTCTTACAGAGCTTGAAGAAACCTGTCATTGTGATTCATCAGAAACTGCTCAAGGATTGCAACAGTCATCCTATAAGCCAAAAGATTACTCAGTCTGGAATCTCCATATAAATCCATTGATAGGTTGATAATCATTGTTGGGCCCATTTTCAAACAGCTTAAGTTTCTGGGATAATTAGTAACTTACATCATCTCAGCATGAGACACATTCTAAAAGCTTGATATTTTGAAACAATTGGCAACTTAATAAAATCATGCAGTGGACTCTGCCTGCCCAGGCTGTCAGCCATGCCCAGTGGTAAGAAAAATAACAACACATCCCCCCCACCAATTTATATGTACACACACACAGATATGCAAATATATGTATATAAACTTATATCAATCTATACACAGTGACATAAACATCCATGTACATGGACCATCGCAGATGTGCACGAGGATAGCAGGTCATCCAATACCATCGATGGCATAATCAATAGAAATTCACATTGAGCACAAAAACCAGTCCTGTTGCCTAAGTCAGAAGCCATGTTCAGTGTAAAACTATTTTGGGAGTAATGTTAGACTTCCTCTAGTTGACGTTGGTCGACGAATATATTCAGTTTGACAGGTAGTTCCAACCATAGATCTTTGTACAAAGGCAATTTCTGATGCTATCCACATCATGAAGAGAATCGATGATCACATAAATCAAAAGCTTTATAGACCAACAAGTGACTAAGAATTAGCTTTGAAATATTTGGGTTTCATACATCCCCCAAGCGGAACTCATTTGTGGGAGAGATAAATAGATGAATGCCTAGATATAGCCTACACAAATTCATACGGACAGGTGAAGAATTGAAGAACCACCAAAGAGGTTGAATGACAGGAAGGAAATAAGATTATAGCAACTATATCGATAACACATAAACCCCAAGGGGTTTGGCCAAATGGTTATGAGAAATGCTCCTCAATGACGTCACATGTTCCATTCCTAACCTTGGGGCCACTGGAGGTTTGCTCAGTCGTTAAGTTTAGGGCCCCCGACTTACTTGAGGTGTGCACAAGCTGGCCCGGACAAGCAGTTATCAAAAACAAAGAAAATACCGACAAAATATAACATAAAGAAGCGAAGAAGTGCAAGTGAAAATGATAGAAATCATGCAACAGCGACGAATTATGCATGAAATCTAAAATGAAGAAGAACAAGCCTTAACATTAAAATCATTGCCAAAAGGCTGAATAATTCTTATGTAGTCTTCAGATTAGCCAACTTCAGGGCTGAGACAGCAAACTATTGCTTTCATCTCTGATGCAAGATATATGCATAAACCAAAAATTGGTGAGTTATTTCCGCACCATCATTCCATGACACCCATATGACCATTTCTTCAAGTAAAATTAGTTCAGGGAATTGATTTCAGAAATTGAAGAATGGCAGATTAAGCAAAACAAGAAGGCAGCATAATAAGCAGAAAACAAACCTGTAAAAGTTGATTGTGCACAGCATCATGACAGAACAAAGTCTGGACTTCGGAACAAAAACCCTCTATCTCGGTTTCCTCCAACTCATCCTCAAGATTCATTGCCAAAATCCGCGTTTCACTAATAAAACTGACAACTAAGAAGGTGTCATATGGATCATCAGTAGCTGCTCTCAGTGACCACATACCTTTGATGCCTTGAAGTTCTACCGATGCCTACAGGGTGGCATTAATGCATGAGTTAATGTAGGCAATGAAAAGTTGAATACAAAAGCAAGATAAAGAAGTTTTGAAGAAATGCATACCTGTTCATTTATTCCAATTCCATTTCGAACTATCCGCAGAGACCCGTCTTTGTAGGCTCCAGAGCAAGTTACAACCTGACCTTGACCTTGCCTCTCCAGGTCAACCACACAAAAGTCAACAATTGGCCCCAAATTGACATAGCTTTCTAAAACTTCCACATAGGAACCTTTTGCATCTGGATGAAGATTTAGTTTTATGAGCTGTAACGGCACCAGAAAGTCAAGTCAGAATTGCAAATCACCGGAACATGAAATGGAACTGAATATAATTGCATGACTATCCATGAGAGCTAGTCTTCAGGTTAATTGTTTCACAAAGCCCATATACAAAGTAGATATTATTTACCATGAGATGCATTTTACGAAATACATTAGACAAAACTGTCTCCAAAATACATTTCAAATTCTGAAATGACACAAGAAACTAAGATAAAGTAACAACTCACCACGATATGGTGGATTACTCAAAAGTCAATTTTAGTGCCATTATTTATTCTCGAGGTTGAATATTGAACAATAAAAGCACAAACTAATTTTCTCATCAAACAGATAGCACTAATATTCTGAGCATATGCCGAAGTTTATGAACTATTCTCCCACTGGGGTTTACGCTACATCAAAATGTCACATTGATGGTTATCTTTTAAATACCTGTGAATCTCCATAGCTTGAGCCAACATATACAACAGCGTTATCAAGATATGATATAGTCGAAGCAATAGAAGTTTCTCCCAAGAGCTCAATTTTTAGTCCAGTAACTCTGAAAATGATATCAGACATTAAATTCCTCAGAAGAATCCCAAAATTAAACATAGTCGGGTTATATTATATCCCAAAAGGAAGAAAGTTAACTGAAGGTTGAGTGTAGTGAGCGAATTATTAGGAGATAGAGGAGAATAATCACTAACTTTTCTCTCTCATGGGTTATTACTAAAAGGTGAAGAAGCCCTGCATGATCACCAAGCAAGTATCTAGAACCATCAGCATCAACCCTTCCATATGCTCTTGTGATTGACTACAAGCAAACATCCAGAATTTTATCAGTAAAAGTTGCACCTTGGAAGTCCTTAGAAACATTTTATCTTCTCTTTAGAGGGTTGGGTGAAAGAGAATGCAAATGAGCATAATCAGAAAGTGACTTACAGGTCGAATTGGGATTGCTTTAAATGCAGAGGCACTGCAGTAGACAATTGTTTCTTCTCCAATGATTAGAACACCACACAAAGGCGGGGGTACTGGAATTAGCAAATCTGCCCCATTATCAAGATTATTCTGAGACCATGGACCCTCGAGAAAATCTTTATCCTTCAGAGCAACCTCATAAGTTTTGACATGACGAGCGTCCTTGTTATCCTGCAAACAAGAAGATGAAGGCATGAAAACACTTGATTTCACAAGGACCTCTGATGCAAAACCATAGAAAGAGTACATGCAACGATAATCATGTATGTAGCCTACAGGCACATGATATTAACAAACAAACAGCCAAAACATGTTGGGCAAAAAAGGATCAGCCATTTTTGGCAGATCCTACATGGCTTCTTAAGCACATATATACAAGCAAGTCAAATACCTGAGTCAATTTGTTGGAGAAATCTAAAGTACCTTCAGGAGGAATGAAAGGCACCTTGTTTGCAATCAACTTCAAGCTAGTATGTTATCTACAAAATTATACTTTAACAACAAGATTTACAGTAAGATGGAAACCTGGTAGAGAACAACGATAGTAGGTCGTGGGCAACCATAGAGAAATTTGATATCCAAAACCTGTAGCTCCTCAAGTCTGAAATAGGACACCATTAAAAATGCAATTATTGGGGCAGATCATAAACAGTGAAATAAGGGCAACAACATAACAAAAAAAAAATGCACGCAGGAAGACTAATAAAACCATATTATACTGCAATTTATCACAACCCCTCCATTTTATGGAACAGTAATATTGGGTAGACCAGCCCCAATATTATTCAGTATTTATTATTCAGTATCAATTTCCTACTGAATTCTTGACAGAAAACTAACAGTCAAGAATAAAGGACTGTTAAGAAAACCAACTCCCCCAAAAGCTTAAGCTGTTAGGAAATGGGCTTAACAATATATATCAAGCTATCTAACACCCTCCCTCATGTGCAACTCCGTCTTGCAAGTGGAGATGCAAATTTTAAGAGAGAGAGAGAGAGAGAGAGAGAGAGAGAGAGAGAGAGAGAGAGAGAGAGAGAGAGAGAGAGCAGAGAGAGAGAGAGAGCAGAGCAGATCAGAACTGAATGCGAATGGAAGAAACAAAATGCAAACAGAGAACAAATGCAAACATAGTGTGAGACTCCAAGTCCCACATCGGTGGGCAAAGAAATTGTAGAGTAATATGTAAGGGCAAGCGTCGAGCTGTATAAATTGAGGTTAACCTTTTGAGCCACGTGCTTAGGCTAAGAGTTAGTACGTCAGCTGACCCAGGTCGTTACAGGTGGTATCAGAGCACAATCCCGGTCTACATAATGGGAGCCACCTCTGGAATATGCATGAGCCACCTCTTGAATTCCTGAGTAGGAGCAAAGTGCTATGCAAAATTAAGTGCTACCCCATGGCCACCAGGGGAAGGTTGCTAAGCCAATGCAATGGGGATGTTAGAATGCGAATGGAGATTGTGAGACCCCAAGTCCCACATCGGTGGGCAAAGAAACTGTAAGGGCAAGCGTTGAGCTACTGTATAACTTGAGGTTAACCTTTTGATCCACGTGCTTAGGCTAAGAGTTAGCAGGTCAGCTGGCCCGGATCGTTACACATAGAGACTAGAACCCAGGACTTCTCGCAACCAGAGCTCTGATACCATGTTAAGCAACCAACTATGATACATGAATCAGTGATTTTCGCCGGAGTACCCATGTCGACACGACACGACACGACACGACACGATACGATACGGGTGTAGGTGCGGGATATTTGTCGGTTGTGGCTATTTTAAATCGGATACTTCTAGTTTCTACAGATCTTTACAGAAGGAGGAGGAGGAGAAGAAGAGAAGGACTTAGGAGGAAGAGGAGATTCGGAAGTACCTTGGCGAAGAAAGAAGAGAGGCGTGATCGAAGAAGAGACAAATCAGATTGGAGATCGCCGACTCAAAGAGGAAGACAATTGTGCCTATTCACTAATATATTGGGCCAACATATGTTACTGCCTTAAAACAATATTTTTTAAAACGTATTCCGCACCCATGTCTAAATCTAGATCCATATCCATGTATCCCTAATTTCTTAACTTTAGGTATCCAACATCTAGATATACATCCGCACCCGACACTCACACCCGTATCCGTATAACATAGGTAACCAACTCTCCCAAAATAGAAAATGGGCCCAACTACATATATCAAGCTATCTAAAAGGACAACGGTTGATTGATCAGAAACAAAGTTCAACCGTATCCACTACTAGTTACAAGGACAATGCCAATTACAAGAGTACCAGGATGAGATGACAATTAAGACAACAAAAAAACCCAGGAAGCATTAAATTCATTTCCTTCAAAGTTATAAATCCTCGGATTTCTCAGCAACAAAGCTTGGAATCTATTGATGGGAAGGCAACTCAGTTTAGCCAGCAAGCATAGGAAAGAAATTCCATGGGGAAATAACAATTAATGCTAATCCATTAGTATTAGCATGAAAACATATCCAACAAATACACAGGGGACAAATCATCCCCAAGATTCAAAATATTATTTTACAGGTATTGATTTCCAGAAACCAAGTAGGTGTAGGGAACACTTGGATGACAAAAACATACAAAATTTGACAAAATATCAAACAGAGATAAGAAGGCATCAGAGGAGGCTAGTCAGGGGACACTCTCCACCTTTGACCAATGCTAGGGTAGAGAAGTTCAATGAAACATGGTTCCACAGACATTAAGAAGGCAATTTTAAGAATGCGGTTCATGTTCTGGTAAGATCCATAGCCTTCCTGAGTGGTAGCTAATAATTGGATCCTTACAGCCCAACATATCCCAGTGACACAACTGGGGCCTCAATATCCCAACTGAGCATCGTAATATCACGGATAATGTCCAAAAGTAACTGAAAGTAGAACTTCATTTCTGGTGATAAGTAAGAGAAATATCAAATGGCCATCAAGGAGGTGCCGTCCAATTAAAAAGAATCCTACATAATACTTAAGGGAAAAAAAAAGCACTAGATCCGACATACAAAAAAAATCACTCTAATTACATGTGTAGGGAATCTTAAAGTCAACAAAAACACCAAGACTCAGTTCTACATTTCCCGCCACTCAACCATGTTGACATAGGGAAACGAAATCTCAACGAAAACTCACCACCCACAAAGCCAGCCATGTTTGTGATAGGTCAATTTTCATAACTATGTATTACTGCCCCGATAAATATGAAAAGTTTGTCTATGAGACTTGGAAAATTAAGTTCCAAGATGAGATGACAAGACTTGGAAAATTATATGCCCTTTTACAATCTCATAAAATACACACAAACCACTACACTTTCTGTGCAGCAACTATATCACTGAAATATATTTTCTTACACAAAAGAGTACAAGAAAATTGATGTATTGATGCAGTGTTTCTGCAAAGATAGACCCAAGAGAGGATACCTGATGTTGAACGCTTCCTTAAGCTGCCCTTTATTATCAAATGGAATAACCTGACACAAATACACATATTCTTTGTGGTAATTCAAAAGCATTAGAGAATTATGAAATGCAGAAACACCATAGGCCCCTTTCCCAGCATATAAACTCAGCAACCAAAAGGAAATGAATAAACTATTAAACAAGGATTACAGATGTAAAAGAGCACATACCTTAAACAAACCATCATAGAGATGTAGACCAATTAATCTGCAATCAGGATCAATTATGCCAATCTGGGGGGGGAGGACAAGAACCAACTTGGATGAAATAAAGTCCCAACTTTGCAGCTACTCCAAATACACACATATGAAGATCACAAACAAACATGTGACACAACAGCAAAATTTTTACCTGACCATTATCCGTTGGACGACCTATGCGATCGGACACATCCCCCATTGCTCTGCATTGGATAAGCTCAATGTATGTAAGACCCATGCATAAGTTGTTGCAAGCAGCGACAAACATGGAACACTTGATTTTGCATTACATTACTCAAGTCAGTCTCCTAGAACCCTGCCAGTATCTTTGTCATCTTATTAGATTTCATTGTCATCTCCTTTAAGGAATTTCTTCTAAATTTTTCTTCAGGGACTGGATAGCTATGTTTATTTTCTATCTCTATTGGTGGACTACTGTCATTCATCTTTACATTTTGTTGTACTTCCTCGTAATTTTATAACTTTTTTCTCCTTGCTGAAAAAAAGACAAGGCTTTAATGACTCCAGTATGTAGATTGCTAGATGATTAAATCGTCCAATGACTGCAAGAATTTCCAGAAATGCGAGGTGGAAACAAATAGTAAATAGACAAACAAGTAAAGTGAACTATGACGACACAGATTCCTTGTTTTTGTCATCACCATCTTCATTAAATGCTACTAATAATCATTTTGGTTTTTTACATTTGAAGGGCACGACAAGTGGTTAGCGTCCTCATCTGGCTGTCCAGAAACAAGCACTCTCGCATATAAAGAGACAAGGATTTAATATCAAATGCTACTGAGCCAGTAACACCTTGTCGCCCTTGAAAAGCATCCTCAGACTTAACCTAGACTCACCAGTCTCACTGGACTCCAACAAAGGATGTGAACCAAATTCATTTGAATAATGTAGCATGATAAGCCCAAGTTACGGCAGCTCCAGATTCTTGATGGTCTACTACCGTTAAGAGTAAAAAGGTCAAGCTTTCCATGATACGGAGTTGAACCCCCCATTGGAAATATTGCCGATTTTGCCAAGAAAACTTCTTCTTGCCCATTCTTTTGCTTTCTTAAGTGGACAGGGCTGTCACGTCCAATCTTGCCAAAACGTCCAGCAAACTCATTAAGGCGATTTTTGTCGTTTTCATCATCTTAGCAACTCCAAGCTACCAGCAACTTCATATGAAAACTAGATTGGAGACATCATTCATGTTGGGGAATGCAGAAACCTTGTGGGCTAGGATCACCCTTGTGATTTTGAGAAACCAAAAACCTCCAAGACACTTTCACACTCACACGCAACATACACCTAGAAGTGACAATTGCTATACAAGTCATCATGCAGACTACCAGAGGCATGTATTCAGTCCACACACACACATCGTGCGCTCTCACCATTACTTAGCGATAATGAGGTTGTATTCTTGACACCCCAAGGGAGTGAAGTAACCATGTCTCAAACATACAAAAGTCTGAGGCATACTTTGCAACAACATCTCAGGAAACTTATTAATCTAGGCAGAGAGGGAGGCCTACGCATCTCAAACTACTTGGCAAACAACTTCAGTGTCTAGGCTTTCTGACTTGTATGCAAGAGCTTAAGGCTTTGCTGTGCTGCTTGGTTAAATCAAGGTACCCTAGAGCAGTCAACCAAACAAAGAACTAATCACTAAAATCCCTCAGAAACTTCAAGAAGACTTTATTTCTTATTAATCTGCAGTTCCAATTACCTAACAAGCATAACAGTCTTATGGCAGGATTCTTGGGCATGCAGGTATGGGTAAGACCTGTAGGTGTATCATAAGACAACCACTGGGAATTTGGCTTTCGCTGAGGTCTAGAACTCCAAATTTTGAAAGAGAACCTTGATTCTGGTAGACAGCTTCATGTGTCTCAAAGATCGCACCCTTGAGTAACGTGTTTTGCCACCTCTCCAATAAGCCTCCATTAACTTGTTTACAAGTATGTTCCCAACCCAAAGCCGCAAATATAACATAAAAGGAAATCACTGCAAAGAGTTTTAACTGATAATATTCTGTTTACATCAAACTGGCAGTTTGCATGGCCCAATTTTAAATGAATGTCAAGCTAACTTTAAGTTTATATTCTAGTCCCAACCATTTGTTTGAAGCAATCAAGTAAGCTTAATATCTAAATAAAAAGGCAAAACAACACAAGAAAAAACAATATTCCAATGTTAAACCTCGTAATAACCTCAGCAGCATCAGGATCCCACTGAAGAACACAGAATTTATATCTTTCTGTCGCAATGAACAGGAGATCTTGTGCTTCACCCTGATAGTAAGTGCCGCGAATTAAAGAGGAAAGCGGATGAGCCTTAAGTAATCTAAATATTTCACATGTAGTACTAAAAATTCAAGTAATACACTCACATGAGGGCGAAAAAGTTCGAGAGTCGCAATTCTACCATATATTGGCACATCCAACATAGGCTGCAGAAGAAAAAACTTAGTTTGAGAGAGAGTTAATACAAACTTCCACTCCTCCCACAAAAAACACCAAACAAATTTTCGATAGATAGTAGCATATAACCCATATAAGAGTTGTACCATTGGCATAAAGCAAAGTCTGATATCGCCAGAATATGCAAAATACGTTGAGCATAAAAAGGAAAATCGTACGTCTTTGAGCATTGGCAGTAGATGCCATATGCAATCGCAGAAACTGTACAAGCATGAAAGAATACCTTCGAGCATCCTATATGACACCTCAGCAATGCTCATTTTATGTGAATCTCAATACTTTGTGCAAGTAGATACCCCCGTTTAATGGTTTTGTGTTGGGTTGGGGATTCTTGTATTAGGTATACTGTATACATCCAGATAGCACGTAGCTTAATTAGCGGACACAAGACTTGCCTGGGTATTTCTGGTTTCTTACAAGATACCCAAAACAAAGATATCCGCAAAGTTTCTATCCCAGTGAGAAGGCTAAACATTCTCAACAATTTTCAAGATAGGAATGGAAACAATCACCCATCAATCGGTAACCTGATTGACAGAAATTCAGTCGAAATGATAAGAGGCTGAAGCCATAACACATAAAAAAAGATATCTCCAAAGTTTCTAACCCAACAAGAAGGTGAAACGAATTCGAGAATTTCAATCACCAAAACTATCAGTAACCCAATCGACAGAATTTGAGTCAAACTGAAAAGAGGCTGAAGCTATAACACATTTACACAAGTACCCAGTCGTGTGAGGACCCAAGGTTGAGGATCACAAGTTGAAATCTATCTATTCAGTCAGGGAAGAAAATTTGTAGTACCTGCAAACCCTGAGGACTAAGCAGATGAATCTCAATGCGAGTGCATTTCCTGAGAGCAACACACATTTTGTGAGAATGATGTTCACGGCTAAAATTGACTTCATACAAAGTTACGACTTGGAAATGAGAGAATAAAATTGACACCAGACAGAATGCACCCAAAAACAAGGAGATAAAAGGAAACCCTAGCAAACCAATTCAACTTGCAAGAACAGAAGCAGTGTCATGCTTTCTCTGAATCTTTATATAACTTCCGCAAATGATATGCAGCTACTAATTCCTACTTTTCAGACTCCAAATGTTTAGTGTTTAGTTTCACAAGCTCTGCTTTCATTCTGAAACCATAAGATTGGGAAAATTAACAAGATCAAGTAACAGTAAAAGCAATTCATCACGACAAGATTGAGAAAGATTCCACAAGAGCATCTCCAAACCCTACTCAAATCTGCCCACTAAAATTTTGCATAAAAAAAACTCCTTAGAACTCACTGAATAAAATCAATCCATAACAATTCAATTTTAATAGTGACACTCAAATCCCAAATTGAAAGGCCATTTCCAAGTTTTCCAAGTTTAAAGCTGTCCCATTATTGAAACTTTAACTCATAAATATATTGAGTGTCCTAGTGCTTCATATCAAACTTTCACTCAAATTTGAGTGAGTAAAAGTTTGAGTGGAGGCTTAGATATGTTGTTACAAATTATAACATAGGGCTATCTCAAAATAGGACAACACTTGTATCAATAAAATCTATCTATGCTCAATCAATAATGCCTGCGTATATTCAAGTCGCAAAATTGAGAGAGAGAGAGAGAGAGAGAGAGAGAGAGAGAGAGAGAGAGAGAGAGATTACGCGACGATAAGATTGAGTTCCTGAGGGCTGGTGAAATTGCCGACGCATGAGTGGGTGACGTTGGTCGGCTTGTGAGCCGTCACTACGTAGTTCCATATGCTCATTCTCTCTCACTTTCTGTGAATGGAGCCCTAACCCTTCTCCTCTCACTCACTCTCTCTCGAAATTTCTCTCTCCGTGAAAGTGTCTGAAAACTGTGATAAATTGGTAATGGTGCCCTCGAGCTTTTGACCTCCGATTCTGAAGAATCGACAAGCTCTCTCTTTTAACTAGTGGTTTCAGTTCTCACAGCTTGCGGGTGAAAGTGGCAGAAAGAACACCACCGAGTTAACCCGCA